>JALJCO010011169.1:0-198078 GCA_023101725.1 Atherinomorus stipes | reverse complement strand
AAAAAAAAAATTCCAAAAAAAAAATTCCAAAAAAAAAAGCGACTAACAAACATTGCTTCATTTTGTTTGTGCTGTTAAAGAGTCGCAGCAAGAATCAGTTTGAAGACTTTATTTAAATGGGACAGTGTATATTAATGAAGAGAATTTCTCTGTTAATATACCAGATTTAGCAAAATGTTACTTTCCATCCGTAGTTTGGACTGTCAGTACAACTTTCTGGTTTTCAGCAGCACCAACACAGTTTTGTCAGTGTGATTCCCCTAACTGATGTATCGGCCCTCCTTTTTTGTTTTAAAATTTAAATTATTTACTGAGAATAAAATCTCTTCTATTTAATATCATTATTATTTAGAGATGCCTCCGCACAACCGCACACACCCCCTCTACCAACTTTTATATTTTTTTCTCCTCCTTCATTACATACAAAAAAACACCCAACAGAGGGAACTCCTCCTTTTTATTCTTTTCTCTTTTTCCCTGGGGGATCTATTTTCTGCCTTTCCATGTTACTGGCCAGCTATAATGGTTGCAATATTTGGCTTTTTCCCCAGGTGTTGGCCAGTCAGAGTTTGCAGTGGCAGACATGGTTGACATGTTTGTGCTTCTGATTCCACCAGCAGGGGGCGATGAACTTCAGGTCAGTGCAGATAATCAGGAGCTGTAACTACTTTAGTAGTTAATAACTAGCAGCTAATGGGTGTTTCTGGCCGAAAAATATGATCATTCAGATGATGGGATAGTTTAAGAAATTGCTTTTAACAGTTACAATACTTAGTTTGACTAAGAGGAATCTTGATGTGGAATATGTCAACAACCTGACCAATATTAACAGGTTTAAGAAGGATGAAAATAAGTTCATTTATATATATTTATATTTTGGATCCCGTCAGTGTTTTTTTTTGTTGTTGTTGTTTTTTTTTTATGGAACAAAAGTTTATGCACCCGCCAACCTTCAAACGTAAAAGAAAGAACTAAATAAGAGGAAAGTATATGTAAATAAATAGTTAACTAGATCAAATCAAGTCAGAAGGTTTTTTAGTGTTTTAGTGGAAGATGTTTCATTTAGTAAAACCAGTTGTAATCCAGCTTTACCTTTTTTTAATCAGACTTACAGAAATACATGGATTATCTAACTGTAATATAGCTATATGATATATCTTCTCATAGCAAAAAAAAATTATGATAGTATATATAGGAGCATAAACACTTTGCAAAGATAAACATGCTGACGAAAACTCCCACTAATTAGTTTATTAATTTGCTTAATTAATGGCCTCATTAGCTCAACTCATTATGATAAATGTTATTATAATTAAGGGGGAACACAAAGGGAAGTTGAGGTGACTTTTGTTTTAATTAAAGTAATTGTGTCTTTCTATTCTGGAAAACTGCTGTTTAAATAATATGACTGATTTCTACATTAATTCTGATAAATATATAAAAAAGAAATCTTAGCTGCTGTTTCTGATTCAGATATTGAAGTATTCTTAACAGCATTGACTAAATGTTATTTAAGAGAAGCCCCAATCGTTTTGCATCTGACTGTGACATCAGATTTCCATCAGATGTTTCTAATTAGTTATAACATAAATGCAGCCCACGAAGTGTCACATAAGTGTAAACTGACAGCAGCTGTGTTAAGTCTATGTTGAAAAGAAGCGCGTTTTGCTTCATGGGGAATTAAAATCTGACATTGTGGATTCTGTGTGTACACCCATGTATGTTATAGTTTTTTCTCCACTGAAAGTCATCACACCCCCACCTCCGTGCTTCACTGATAAGACTTATGGTGCTTTCCAGTTGTCTCGGGATTCCGAGCAGATGCGAGTTGGTGACGTCATTACCAGATATTTTGCGTTCCTGTTGCACCAACTCAGGGGAAAAATGAGAAATCTTCAAAACAGCCTATTTGTGAGCTAGAACAGCTAGAAAATAACACATTTCTAGCTAGAAAAATAACACAGACATTATAACAATGTTACCATGACAACAAAAGTTAATTTCAATGTGTGTGTTCAATAAACAACACATAGTCACGCTGCATTTTAAAGAAAAAAAAGACCACCGTGAGACCGTAAAATTCAATGACAACAACTTTGTACTGTTTACACTTAAAAATTATGAACACAGCAATGGTGCTGGACGCAGCCATCTTTTAAATTTACAATCTCGGGGTCCTCTGCAAAATACGAGCTCGTATCTGGGAAAAACGAGTTCATCACGTTACTTCCTCTGAAAATTACCTTGGAAAAACGAGTTCTGAGACAACTGGAATGCACTATTAGTATTTACAGTAGGAGCTTTGGGCAAGTTCATGCTCAGCATGAACAGCATCATCTAAGCCTGAGCAAAGGTTCCTCCTGCTTTCATCAGGACTGGTTTTATGGTCTTTTGTAAAGTAATTTTACAGATTTGTTCCAAGTGAAAGCAAGGCTTGTAATTATGTATTTGTGGTGCCATCCATTGATGATGCTGTTATTTAATGTCCTTTATGCTCTAACAGAAACTCTGATTTCTACTCGGACCTCATGAGCCAGATCTGAAGCTGAGTTGTCAGAGCTAGATTTACTGTAAGATCGCCACAGCTCTGATTAATGACACTGCTGCTGTTTCATCTTGTCACTTTCATTTGATCACTGATCTTCTTGTTTCCTTTTCCAGCATGTTTTTGATATAAGGACACGTAAGCAGCTAGATAAAACTTGGACTTCAGAAAGGGGGAATTTTATTTCATTCAATATTCAGTATGATTTCATTTCAGAAAAAAAAGAAAAGTTGTCAGCTACACTTTTTTCTGTACATCTTTTTCCACCCCCGGTCACCAGCTGGACACAGAAAACATATTAATGACAGTTTCTTACAAGACTGATAAAGAAAATCTTGAATATATTTTTAATTTTGTATCAGACAGAGCAGAAAATTGATGAATAATGAGAAAGATTGCAGAAGTAACTTGCCTTAAAGCCACACCTCTATCCTTCCATCACTCCATCACAGATCTATCATGGAGATGAGGTGTCTAGATATCGGCTTCATTAAAGGGATTTGAAGGGTTTTAACTGTCCTCTCTAATGCCAAAATCTCTAGGGTATCAAGAGGGGCATCATTGAGAGGGCAGACTTGGTGGTGGTGACAAAGTCAGATGGAGACTTGGTGGTGCCGGCCAGGAGGATCCAGGCTGAATACACCAGTGCACTCAAGCTGCTCAGGAGACAATCCAAGTCCTGGAACCCTAAGGTGTGTGTTGTAGGTAACATAATGACTGCATTCTGGTGTGTTCGGACAAGTGTAGCAAGAACCAGGCCAACAAAAAAATTATTGGATGCTTGAAGAAAATTAAGAAAAATGAGTGATAAGTGTTAAAACGTTTGACCCACTGCTGAGGTATGACTCCTCCATGGATACAACAGGTCAGGTGACCCAGGAGGAGGAGAGAAAGGGAAGGGGATGATGATGTCACCGCAGTGTCACGGCTTCTGTGCTGCAGTGGCTCACCCCACCCTGCATGTCCCATCTCACCCGCTGCCTGGCTTCTTTCTTTGTTTTCTCAGCCCAGTGCAGAATCTGCCTACTGGGCAAGCTGCCAGGAAACGCCCCCACCCTCTCTACCCCCGCCACTCTGAATAATCGGCTGCTGTGTCATGCTTTTTGCTGATTAGAAGCCGGCACATTCACATAAAAGCTGGAGAGCTTCTCTGGTAGCAGCTCTCCTTCATCCTTACCCCTGCTATCTTTTGTTTTTGTGTTTTAGTTTTTCATTAGTCTCTCTGTGCATCTAGTGTCTCACTGCTTTGCATGAATGTGTGGGAGCTTGTGAAAGATTTGTATTTGAAGACCTGATTTAATTAGAAAAGAGCATCACCGCTTTGCATTTGAAAAGCTCCAACCAGCAAAAATTAAAACTTGTTTTAGAAAATATTGATTGATACTTTGTTTTTTTTTTGCCATTTAATGATTTATTTATATAAACTAGTTCTCACAAACACTCTTGGTGCAACTTAGACACATCATCAGTGTTGTATCCTGGGTTCATTGGGTGTTTCGGGTCTCACAACAAACACTGTCGCCCAGGTGACCCAACTTGGGTTGATCAGGCCCCGGCTTGTGTCTAAGTAGCCTGTGTAGCCCACGGATCCCCCCGCTTGATCCACAGCCATCTTGACACTTTTTCTGCTGCGTCAGAGATGTTTCTGATGGCTTCCCTGTTCTGCAGCCCTTTCACTCCCAACAACTTGAGTGCCATGACTAGAGACTGGCTGACAAAGCGTCTGCACCGGACCTCGATGGGGTTAAGTCAGGTCCTCCATCCCGCACTCTGGCATTCGGCTGCCAGCTCCTCATACTTGGCCCTCTTCCTCTCAAAGGCCTCCTCTATCCGGTCTTCCCAGGGAACAGTCAGCTCCAGCAGGACCACTTGCCTCGTTGTTTCAGAGACCAGGACTATGTCTGGCCTGAGTGTGGTCACTGTGATGTTCTCTGGGAACTTGAGCTGTCTCCCAGTCCTGAGCTGTTGACAGCAGTCCCCCTGCCTGGCTCTGATGCTGCTGTGGCTTCTCCCCAGCCCTAACAAAGGCGATGGACTGCCTTGGTGGTTGTATGTGCTTGCTGTTGGAGATACCCCGTGATCCCCCATTACCCTGATGGTGAGCAAGACTCTGGACCACTTTTTTAATATGTCAAATGCTGCCGTAGATCAAGACGACTTCTCGTTTCCCCCCAATGGAGTTCGCCAGGGTCCGAGCCAAAAAGGTCCATAAAAGTCCACAAATATGTGGTCAATATTCCTCCATGCTGCTCGTCCCATGTAGTGCAAGTGCCCTGAGTGGGTTGGATATGTTTTATTAAAAAACTGGTCCAGAGTCTTGCTCACCATGAGGGTAAGTGAAAAATAAAGTTAAATCACTCTGACGGTGAACTATTCCTTTAAGCGATAGCCACGCTGACGCTAGCTTCATCCGCTGAAGCCACCATGTCGCTTCTCGTTGCGTCACACCTTAACCCGCCTCAAAGCCAATGCTGATTGGACGTTTGTTTGGTGAACTGCTTCAAATTCTCTTCAATGGAAAGTAGCCAGACTGATCTGCGAGTGAAAACCTGAAGCTTGCGAGATCAGGATGGTCTCACGAGGCTACAACGGCCGTGGAGAAGGCACGCAAATGCCCAAATTCAGCTTTTCTCACCAAGATAGCGCCACTTTTTATTTTTATGTAACATCTGTAAAAACTTTGTTTCTAGACACTCAATATTAAAAATTCTACATGTAAGGCTTGAAAACTGCCATAAACTTCATAGATAAGGAGGATAAATGTTTTGGGGTGAATTTGGTTCACTGCTGTGACAAGACATCTATATGCCCAAATTCAGCTTCTCTTGCTGCCAAATTCAGATCTTCTATATGGTAAGAATAATTACTGAGTTATTTAAGGGACATTTTGAACAATTTTATATCGCAAGCAACTCGCGAGTACTTTTCATGCTGCTTTCGCTTGAAACCGGGCAGACGGACGACAGCTGCTGCATGTAAAGGCATAAACAAGCCTCTATGTGAAGACGTGGTCTGTCAGTTACAGAGACTTCAGTCCACATCCGATATGTTGTCACGGCGATATCGTATTGTTTTCCCTGACCCATGTTTTACAGTCTTTCTCTCGGCTTCTGTGATTAAAATGACATCTGGTTTGCTACTGACTGCCGTTTGCCCGAATGCACGTGAACCCAGCATCAGTGTAACGCTGGGTTCCTCCTCACTGCACCGCAGTGATTTTTCAAAGGCATTACCTCGAACTGGGCCGACAACTCTGGTGTCTCCGGTGAGTTTCTGTGGTTTCCTACTGTCACGCTTCTACTAAATGTAAAAACATGGCGACACGACATGGTAACCACCACAGAGCCGACCCGGTCTATGTATATATAAATGATACGAACAGCAAATTCAGAGCTTACAGGAGCACTTCAGTTTGTTGATGGGAGTGATTCCTGATGAATGGAAAAACACTTTTGAACAAAATAATCCATTTTTGTGAATAGATAACAGGAGAACTTACACAATGTCCCTTTAAGCAATAATTAAAAATAATCTGTGTGTTCAAGATGCTGGATCTGATGAGAGACAGAATAATTTGCTTTCTGTTTTGCATATGTAGATATTTGAATTGGTCACAAAAGTAAGGGTGTGTGTAATCCACACACCTTTACTAAGTAGCAGTGTGGGGGTCCTCCGAATGTCAAAGACTTCAGTGGGATTGTGGGTTTTTGTGTCTGTGTGCGCAGTGGCGGAAATGGCTCTTCAACAGAATTAGGTTTTCTTTGGAGAAATAAACAGTCCTGGAGTATAAAACATTCTGATATTTGACTTTTATAAATAATACTTGATTCGGTTTTCTGCATATTTTACAACAAACACGGCTAAAACATCTCAGCATGGGAAATAAGGCAACTTCAAAGAGACATTAAGGAGAGACAAGAATGCTATAAACAACAGATGAATAAAAACATAAAACGCCAAGGGAAAAAATAGGAAAACCAATGGATTAAATACAAATGTAATATTGTATATATTAATGAAAGGTTTGAAACTGTTAACGTCAAGAATGATAAACAAGAGCAATTAGAAGTAAATAAACTAAAAGAAAGGCTTAGAAATCCTTCCAACAAATGTGTGTTTAGGTGGTTTCAGAGATGGTGTAGCAGTGTTGTGTGTTCTCCAGTTAAGTGGAGTACTACATTACTGATTACCCCTCCAAGAATGGTTCACTCAGGTTCACAATCGCTGAGAACGAGTCGGTCCGGCTAACACACAGTAACGTCTGTGGGTTATCCAGGTCGAGGAGGAAAACTCAATCACAAAAACCTCAGATTAAATCTTTCAATACTTCAAGCATCAAATTTCATCTCAGCTCTGTGTGGGTGGGTAGTAATTTCTCAGATATACTTATCTATAAAAGGGTTTTTCTTTTTGATTACTTACAAGTACATGCGAGTTTCACTTCCATTATTTGTGGTATCCAAAGATTTTATTGATAAACTGTTAAACAAAAGCATCCAGTATGTGCAAAGCTGGCATATTTAGCTGAAGATGTGTAAAGTTTTGCATTGCTGTCATATTGTCTTTTCTGTCATCTATCATTTAGCCTCTTTATTTCTATGTGTTTTGTGATTAAATGCAGAAATATAACTTGAAAATGGCCTTTTTTTCCAAAGTCTAACACTTGAATAAATGAATGTCTCTGCGTCTTTGTGTTGCAGAAAATCTGAAGCGCCTCTTTGTCCACTTTGGAATTGAAAGTTGCTGTCTGAAACTGATCGTGTGTCCTAAATTAAGCACTCATGCAGGCCAGAGTCACTTGTAGAAATGCTAAACACAGAAGTCACGTATGTTCTCAGGCTGCTTGTGTGAACTTTGTTATAGTGACATGAGTTTTGTACTGGATGGAGACTCATCACCAAAAAAAAAAAAAAAAGAAAGTAACAGTGCAACTCTCAGACTCAGATCTAATTAATTATTTCCAAATTGTTCTTTTTTAAATAAAGAAAAGATTTAACGCTCATCAAAATCAGCATTTTTTGTTTGTTTTTTTATGATGTATTGCTGCGACTGTAACCTACTCACAACTTGATGTTTGTTTCTTATTGGAGAGACTGCACATTAATCATCACTGGTATTTTAAAAGCATGGTTGTAAATGTGCCTATGTTAGCTCAACACCAGGCAAAAAATAAACCTGAGGCTCCAATAAACAAAAAACCCAAAACAAAAAAAAGAACGCAGCAAATTTCCCAGGAGTCGTAAACAACACAATCAAATTTATCTACCACTAAACCCACACAAGAAATGCACATCAGCAGATTTTCTTCCAACGTTGTCATTTAATGTGCAGCTGGTGGTACAGATACAGCAGACAAAAGGACGGGAGCTTTTACTGAACCCAGGATGTTCTATGTCAGGATCATTTAAAACAATTTATATGGTTTAAAGATGCGTGTTAGATGTGTTTCAGAGAGTTTGAAAGAAAGCTTCTGCAGTTGTCTCTGAGCTGGAGAGAACTCGTCTATGGCAGCTCTGTTTTTCTGGAGTTATCACATTAAAACCTGAAAGTTCGTTTGCTGTGATGAATGTTCTGCAGTGAGGCTTTAAGCTGACATATGCGCTCCCATCTACCCCCTTCCCAAACTCTGTCCTCAGGTGGTGCGTGCCTCCTCGCAAACCTTTGAAGGCATCCCAGAGGTGTGGGGCAAGATGGAGTCGTACAGGGACGCCATGTTGACCAGCGGTGAACTGCAGGGTCGGCGAAGGGCTCAGCAGAAAGTTTGGATGTGGAGTTTGATACAAGAAAACGTCCTCCATCATTTCCAAAATCACCCGAGTGTCAGGGAGACTCTGCCTCGCCTCGAGGAGAGAGTTACCAAAGGAGTCATCTCTCCTGGACTGGCGGCCGACCTGCTCATCAAAGCCTTCTCAACATCATCATCATCATCATAGTGATCCCTGAAGCTGCATTTTTTAAATAGGACGGACGCCTCGCAGCCAGTCGGGGCCACTGGGTGCCAAAGAAACCAGGACTTTGTTGTTTGCACAAAAAAAAGTGTTTTTATTATTTTTAAATTGAAATGTTTAAGATGGAAGTTTCCACTCTGCAGAAATTTAAAAATCCCACGAGTAGAGTGCTGACAGATGTTTCAACCACTGCTATGATACACATTCACTGATGGGGGAAGGAGAGATTTATCTTTGCTTGTAGATGAATGCCACATGATACTGTGCAGATACCTGATCTGCCTCCTCACAGGAACACTACAGACCATCAGCTGTTTTAATGACATCAGGATTGCTTGATTTTAAAGGTAATCTTGTTAGTTTGCTCATTTTTCTTCAGTCTACAACCTCTTAACGGTGAAACTATGATATGCTCATACATAAATGTTATCAAAATGCTGTGGTACACATGTAACTGTGACAAGCAGGCACTTTTCCTCCCCTTTATCGTGGTAAAAATAAAACGCTCTATATTCAAGGATTAAGTATAAAATAATGGGATGTGTTGTGCCTTTCTGTTGTTGAACTGCCTCGGACAAATTTTTTACCTTTAGGAAAGAACTGCTATTTCTCTGAGTGGATTTATATGAGTGAAGTGAATCTTTAATACGTTACAGAATAACATTAAACCTGTTGCTGCAGTCGGCTAAGCTTTTCTCTGTCCTTATGTTTGCTTGTGATATGAAAAAAGGGGGTTATGACTGATGTTACCTCCACGAATATTAGTCCAGGAATTTAATGAAATTTGTTTTCTTCTCTCTGGAGCTACAAATGCCAGTGTTGGGTCTTCTCTGAATGAGTCAGCCTCATATGTGCTTCTAATTCAGCCAAAACGCGCTTTAAAATGATCTGAATTAACTTTACAACCTGGACACCAGCATCTTCCTCATGAAGAAGGTGCTGGAGACCTAAAAACAAAGGGAAGTTTTGCACTTATAACATCAGAGCAGCTGCTATGATTTCTACTTACCACACTAAGGATTGTTCTATTTTACACCTAAAACATCAGCTTACAAGATGTTGAATAACTTTCACCACATCAGTGGGAGATGAGATGTGACAAAAGGATTTAATGCTGCCAAATGCTGTTAGTCATGTGAAAAAAAGAATAGTACCCTCTGAATTTCAACAATCAGATGTAAAATTATGCAAGTAAAACCTCAGATGAACAACAACACATCAGTGTGTATGTAACAAAAACACCAAAATTGATGCGGAAAAACAAAGTCCATAAAAATTAAGAGGGTAATTATTATGTGCCATAAATCTAATATAGCTCACTTGTATCAACTAATGATCAGCAGTCGTAAACATGTCTATAAAAGAGGGCAGTTTGTTAGTTTGTTGATCTGAAGAATTTAAGCATGTGTTAATGCCAAGGAGGAAAGACATCAGCAATAATATCAGAGAAGGAAATGTTCTGCATCAGTTGAGGAAGGTGTGTAAGACTACTTCCAAACCATTTGGACTCTATCATTGTACAGTGAGAAAGATTATTTACAAATGGAAAACATTTAAGACACCTGTCAATCTTCACCAGGGTGGGCATCCCATCAAGTTTACCCCAGAATCATACCATGCAATATTCAGACAAAAAAAACAAAAACAAAAAACAACAGTTTCATCTCAGACTCTCTAGACTTCAGTAAACATGTCAAATATCAAAGTTCATGATCGTGCAATTGGAAAAATACTGAACAAGAATGGTTTGCTTTAAACGGTTGTCAGGAAAAAGCCTCTTGTCTTTTAAAGAATATGGTGGCACAGTTTAGGTTCCAAAGCTACATTTTAAACCACAAAGCTTAAAGAACAATGTACTTTGGAGAGCTGAGACCAATGTGGAGTGCCATGTTTGGTAATAAGCCAAATGTAGCGCTTCAGCACAAGCACCTCATAGCAGCTGTCAGACGATGGTAAAGGGCTTGTTCTGCTGCTACAGGACCAGGGTGCTTTGTGGTCATCGAGTCGACCGTGAACTCTGATTATCAAAGTATGGTAGAGTCAAATATGAGGCCATCTGTCCAACAGCTAAAGCTTGGCTAAAATTTAGTCATACAACAGGAGAGTGACCCCAAACACAGCAGCAAATCTATCATGCGCCATTTAATAAAGAGGAATCAAGGAGTTGCAATGGTGCAAAGTGCAGACCAGAAAAATTAAGTGACACTGTAAAGAGGAGAGGACCAAAAAATCCACCACAACAATGTAAGAGACTGACAGCATCACGCAGGAAATAACTAATTTACTTCTGCAAATGGTGGTTCTATAAACTCTTAAATCACAGTGTTAGTCTGCACCCCTGTATTTGGGTTTTGGCTTAGTCTTTGCTGTTCATCTGAGGTCTCATTTACCTAATTATAAGACCAAGCAAGGGTCAGATGATTTCATTTTTTCCTCCATCTATTTTTATTAAGTCCTTGCATGTAAAACAGCAACACACCTTACTTGAATTCAATCTTCTAAAATAAAGTTTTTAACCACTAGAGGTCTCCCAAATACCACTCTGCTTTGGGTTTATTACCATAATGACTACGGGCACTCCGCGCCACCCGCCCTGTCCTTCTTAACACCCCCGCCTCCTGCCCTCTATCCATTCTTCATTGAGGTTGCCGAGGGTGCCAGGTCACTCGGAGGTGAGGACATCAACAGCTGCCACTCTCCCGGAGCACATTCCCAGCTCTCTATACCAAACCCTGCTCCTCGGACACTCAGTCTTTACTAAAAAAACAGAGGGTCGCTTCCTACAGAGGGTTGATGGTGAGACTGTAGCATCCAACCCCGACCCTCTTTTTAAGAGTGGTAGAGATCAAGGGAATTCAATACTTGTCCTTGCCTGTCTGCTTTGGAAATAGTGAGTGTGAGCCACCCCCCAACTGCTGGACAGGCTCCCAGGTCGCTGCTCGTTTGCTCCCGCCCGCGTACAAAAGGAAGAATGCCCCTTGAATGCAGATGGATTCATTAGGTCTGAGTAACTCCCTTCTCCTCCATCATGCTGACACAAACACATACACAGTGTAACTGCTCTGGCTTTGCAAAAGGGAACAGTGAGTTCTGTGGCTCTGGATGCACTACATACACACGCGCGCGCGCGCAGGCATATACGTATACACACGGTTGTCTCCAGTGTAAACAACACCATGAGGTTCCACTATGGAAGATTAACTCAAATGCTGCCGGCTCGTGTTCAGCCATCTTAGGTTAAACAGTGGGCCTGTTCACATGTGTTTAGCATTTTGCTGGATCTCTTGAATGTAAGCAGGAATAGAGGCTGGGCCTTTGATGAGGTTTTTCATGTTGAATGGGGGGGCTTAGATTGACAGAAGTTCTCTGTGTCAGCAGTCTGAAGTCTAAACGGTGCTCTCAGACTGTTTTAATTCCAAAAAAATCAGCTTTTTTGTCTACAAAAGTCTGGAGGGAGGATGGAAAAGTGTGTCAAGCGTGCACGTCGTAGCCGGACAGACACCTGTGTTTTTTTCTTCATGCTGGTTGGATCAGTGTTTGAGTTTGGTTGTTTCCACTCAGATCAGAGAGAGAGGAGAGCCTGACATGGAGGGAAATGTCAGACTGGCTCTGCTACCTTGCTGATTGGGGGAGCTGTGTGTGTGTGTGTGTGTGTGTGTGTGTGTGTGTGTGTGTGCCCACAGTGTGACAACCGGTCATGGACTGCTGGTCCACAAAGCCTCAGCCATCCCTGCTGTGTTTGCTCTGCTCCTCACACACAAGCACACAACATCACAATTGCCCACCCACCCTCCTTCCTTTTACACACATGAACACCCATCCAGCTCTCCACCTACACATCTTCCCCACACATACATACCATCCATCCCCCGTCACACATACGCACGCATGCATCCACTCACACAGCCTGCCTTGTTGCCCACCCAGCCGCTCCGACTCGGCTGGCTGCGCTGCCGTCCCTCTGTAGTGACAGATGAGTGTGTGAGAAGCATTTCTTCCAGGCTGGGACTCACTTTCAAGACAGCCACAAAACGATATAGTGAGCCACTCGCTAATGGGGTTGGAGAGCTGCAGTGAGGCTCTGAGTGCTTGTGTGCAGGCTTGTAGATGTAGCACCCCACTCATTATGCTCTGATGGGTCACCGTGCAGCCTCTTTATAAGAAGACCCTTATGGCGACATGTCTTATTATATCAGCTGCTGAGATGGATGTTAATACCAGGCTGCGCTGTGCATGCTGTGTGCTCTCTAGCCTGTAGAGTGATGAGACGCAGTTGGTATTCAAAGTGCATCTCATTGCACGGGCTAATTCTATTTAACCTGCTGAAGTCTGCTAGATGGTTCGGTCAGAAAGCCCCAGGGAGACCAGTATGTACCTCTGCTTTATTACACACCTGAGGAGGCTAACTCTCCCACACATGCACAATCCGCTGTTTGCTATGTGTAATTTACAGGGCAGCCTGTGGGCAAGGCCTTCATCTGGAGGAAGGCGCGAATAGAGCCTTGGCGCCAGTAATTGGACTTTAGAACAGATTGGGGAACTTGATTGACCCCCGGTAATGGATTTGAGTGAATAATTATTTGTAGTTATGGTTGGAAGATGATATCAGGGAGAGAGAGAGACCAATCCCACCAGTGTGACTCACCCCTGCCGCCAGAGCAGAGCGCTGCCAGCACTCAATTAATGAAATCCAGCTGCTCAGACTCCCCACGTGTAGTGGCTGATCAAAAAAAAAAAAACACACACAGGGGTCTGGTCAGAAAAAGGGTTATCTTCATCCAACCTTTCCCTTTTGCACGACCAGCAGCCTGTAGCCCATCACAATAGTGATTATAAAATCTTTTCCACTCCAGGTGCAAGACATTATCGCTGATAATGTGTCCATAATTTTTTAACTGCCTGTGGCAGTGCTCAGCACAGCCTACAGCAGCCATGCTAATGAGTCCTCTCAAGATGGCAGGCAGCGCCTCCTCAGGACACAAAATGCAATCACTCTTAATCCAGCTCTTTAATTGCTGGCCAAGTCTGCCCAAGTGAATTCAGCTTTTCGATCTCTGCAGGCAAGTAGCTGCACATCGACTACACTCTAATATCATACTCACAAAGATAAACTGGGCTCAAAACAAATGGGAAGTGATGCGAGGTGATCTGCCTGGTTAGACCTGAGGCTTATTTTTCTTGTTTGAGGGTGTCTGATAGCAGCTGGGAGATTACCTCCTGTCTTTCTTCATTTCCTTCATTTGTAATTTTGCTCTCTGCAGCAGCTCCATGAGGGATGGAGGCAGCCACCCTCCCCATTGTCCACTCTTCACACCTTGATTGACCCACTTACACCCACATCATAACTCTCACTACAGTAAACATTTATGTACTCCCCTCCTCTCTCTCCTGCCTTCATGCCTTTATGAGTCGTCCTGTCATACGTCCCTATACCCCCCTCCCTCCTCCCTTCACCTGACCCCTCATTGCCCTCTTGCCAGTCTCTATTATTTCTGGCTGCCCAGTGGCCTGGTCAGGCTGGAGCTGCGGGGCTTCAGGCAGCCCGTGTTATGACAGGTAACACTGGGCCACACACTCTCTCTGGTAACACGTGGAGGTCAGCCTGTCATACCTGTCCACAGCTCATCGCTGCACACACACGCTCGTGGGGGTGCACACACACAAATGCCATGATTCACAGTGTATGGATAACTGCCAGACACTCTGGCTGTAACCTTAGATTCAGCAAAAGTGAGCGGTGAGGCACAGCAGCAGAATACATCTTCCCCTGCTATGTTCCTTTGTGCTTGCAAAACAATGTCTTTTTTTTCCTAAAGGTCTTACATGATGTGCTGCTTTCACAGCCCTGGAAGCCTGTAGGAATGATGTGGTTGTAGGTGTTTAGCACAGAGGAGGAGGATAACTGGATAGTGGCTGTTAACTACTTCTGGACTCCCCTCTCTGCTGGCATGGCCTGCTCCCAGTGTTAATGATCACTCACAGTTGCTGCCCTGAGGGGCTGCAGGACAGACTCAGCCAACATCAGACCCTCACAACACCTCCTAGACCATCTGCTCAACAACAAAAAAATATGTTGAGCATGTTGCTTTTCTTTTACAAGCATTGTTTTTGGCTTGTAAGAAGAGATGCCAAGTTACAAATCATTTCATTCATAATAATTTTTTAATGAGATTGCATCACCAAAGGGTCCTAAACTCTAACGATGCCTCATTTCCATCCGGCAGCCGGCTCTTGCATCATGAACAGCCAAGTTTTGTAAGGTTCAAGGCCTGTAATGAGAATGGTCATCCTCTATCCTAACCGAACAAGCTCTATCCACTCTGGACAAGATGGTAGCACCCCAGCAGTCCATCAGCGGTTAGTGTTACCATGGCATGTTCCTGGCCCCTTGTCTGATCCGGGGCAGTGCCCCACACTACCAGGCCTGTGAGGTCCAAGTGGCAGCATGGGTTTGTCATGCCAGGTTGACATTTCAGGGAGCTTTGCCAGGACACCACTGCACATTTCATCCTCCCAGACAAGTGGTGTGGGAGCGAATGTGTCAACTCCGGCAGATGGGCAGGCGTCAGTGCCAGCTGCACTGGACTGTGTACCGGACCACTGGCCTTGCAACTGTCAGCCAGCTAGCCAGACGCAGCACTTCCTGGCACATAGAGGGGGGCAGGTGTATCCCTAGAGCAGATAGCTCAGTCAATGCTGGAGTCTCCATTCCGTTTTTTAACTTGGAGGACTAAAGAGAGAGAAACAATATCTATTTATTCAACTGTTGTTAAAGAAAATCAATGGATTTAAACACAGTATGGCAGGTTATCTCCAGTAAGCTGTAACATATCATTTAAAGGGTCAAAAATTAAAATACAAATATATCTTAAACCTGTAAATAACAGAATATAAATTTGTCTCAGGCTGTTTTTGGCTTCATCTTTGAATCTCTCAAGAGTGACACATTGCATCATCATTTAAAAACACAACTGTAGTTGCTTATATCTCTACTGGGATAGCCCAAAGCCATAAAGAGTACCTGGTTTTATATTTTTGGATACAGAAGGATTATGTTTTCATCTGTTTATTAAAATCGAAGCATTTTCAAACATTAAATTCTTTATTTTTTCTTAAGACACAAATTATGCCTTTTCCATTAATTCAGTCAATAAATATTGCCAATCCTAAGACTGTTTCTTTCTTTTTTTTTTCAGATGATGAAATCCAAAGATGATTTGTGAGCATATGCACATATATGTTTGGGTACAGTTTATTTTTCTGTGCTGTCACACACCTTGTAAGTCTGCAGCAGGAAGCCTGGGTTGTGCTGCACATCAGGGCCAGGCCTGCTTGGAGGGAGAGCCATTAATCTTAGCTAAATCAAATAAATCAAGTGCACTTTAGAAAAGAGCTGTCAGTGTAATTGTTGTGATAGCCATTCTGCAGCTACTCCAGGGGGAGCTCTATTGAAAATTGTGCCAGGGAATGCACACTCACTGCTATCCAAAAAAAGAAAAGCGAGTGCTCTGAGAAAAGATCCAGCCGAGGCTGCCCTCTGAATGAAGACATCTGAAGCTTCCCAGTCACATGCTGCAGCTAAAGTTTGCAACCAGGTTTTCTGCCACACAACCCATCATAGTGGGATGCTTGGACAAGGCCGAGGCCGTCTAGAAGCCCTGTATTCGTGTTTGATCTTCATCCGATATTAAATGTGACCAAACCACCCCTAATGCTCTGCTCCGCAGCTGCCACAGCTAATAAATGATTTCGTCGAGGAGAAAAGCATCGTGAAGATAAAACATCAAACCTAATCTTCCGCTCACATCCTGTGTGCGTCTGCGCAGAAAGAGCACAGTTTGGTATTTTCATTTAACAGAACGCTGAACCCTTTCAAGGAAAACCATATTGCTGGGTGCAGGGATGAGACAGAGGAGATAATGGGGATGGAAAGAGCAGCATGAGAAAAGGCTGCGCTGCCCTTGGTTTCCCTCTCAACCAATGAGGGTTAAATGACTACTGAGCACCTTGGCAACCATTTCTGTGCTCCTTCTTCTTCCTCTAATTTGACTGTGAACAGGCTGCATTCATCAGTCAGACATACCTAAGATTTCTGTCAAATGTAGCAGATCTGATGTTAAGATATCACAAAATATGCTTTTGTGTGTTTCATCTTAGGAACTGAGACCTAATCTATTAATTTCAACAAAGCTTTTGTTGCGTGGCCAAATAATCATAAAAGAAGTAGATCCTGCCAAGCTAAGTGTTTCTCAGGGTTCCAGCAGATGGTGCCAAACAGTGTGAGCTTGGGTACAAAAGTGGGGGTTTTGTGTTGTGTTGATGTCTTGTGATGGGAGCCTCTGTCACTCATTTGCACATCAGCTATCACAAGGACACGATTCTCAGCACTAAAAGCGAAACTGTGCATATTTGAGGTTGTGGCATTCACACTTGCACATCTTAATGTCTATAAAGTTAAAAATGAGTAGCTGCATTTTATCTGCAACACACGACACAACAATTAGCCTCCATCCCAGAAATGCTGGCCATGCTCAGAGGAAACAAAGTAAACAGAAAAAGGTTAGGAAATGTGAAAAGAAAGAGACGAGAGGACTTAGATGGATGCAAACTCTTTAATTTGTTTGACCCACTCTCTCCTTAGATGAGAATGGATGGAGGGATTCCCGTAGTCCTGATTAGAAGATGGATGAGTGTGCAGCTATGTCTTTAATTGATTGAGGACAGGAATTTGGTTAGGGATAATTGAATCATGGAAATCATTAAAAGCTCAAGTGCACAAGATAATTAGGGGAGCTAACCAGGTTATAATCAACCCTCATCGGTAGATTTCAGAGTAAAAATAAGCTTGTTATCCTGCAAGATTTCACTTCCTGTGACAGAAAGTGTAAAACATCAAAGTGCATTCTTTTCACATGGAGGCACTTTGAAGCTGCTTTTTAGCATCACTCGGATCCTTTTTATGAATAAATGACTGCTCTGTTTTAATGTATCCGTTTACTATTGGCTAATTGGTCTCCGGGCCAGTTTTCTGCTCTGGATTCCCTGGGTCAGCTGGGGGTCAGGTTCTACTTCATTACGCCATCCAGGGAAATGAGGAGCATTATTAGTTTGGGCTTGACCTTGGGCTATTCTGTTAACTAAATCTCTTCACTTTAGATCTCAGCGGACCCTGAATCACTGATTGCATTGCGGTAAAAATGTATAAATATATAAATAATGAGTGTTTCAAAGTGTACGTGTTGTTGTGTGTGAGTGGGGAGCCTTTGTTAAGCCGGGCTTTGGTGGGTGATGTCCGTAGGTTCAGTGTAGATGTGAAGTGCAGTGCTGATTGTTACCCATAGAAACTAAGTAACCTATGGCTGGTTACTGTCACAGAATGCCATGGTAACGGCCGAGCTTAACGACAGGGGAGATGACAGGCCTATTTTCTGTCTATTTCAAAGGCATGTTCATACTAAAGTAAAGCTGCTCTCCCTCTGCCCATTACCATCGTCCTCCACTTCCTTCCTTCTCAGTGTGTTTGTCATCCAGTTGGAGTGGCCAAGCATTAGCTTTGTATTTGAGGCAGCAGTCAGCAGGGGGGTATGATCTGTCCCCCCCCCTGCAGATTCAGGCTGCCCTAAGTCTAGATATGCCAGCCCCATAGACTTATGGGTAATCCCTCCTCCTCTTCCACCCCCTGCAGTGCTTCCTGAATCAGATTGCTGCTGACCCCCGCTGAGTGACGTCTCACCCAAGAGAGTAGGGAGCGGTCACAGCGGGGGAGCAGACAGGCAGTGATGCTATGCCCCTGGGCCGGGCACCAAACATGCATGTAAATACATGTCCCACCATGTGTGTCCAGCTTTTAGTAGATGACACACCTTTTTTTTTTTTTTTCTCCGGTGCACAAGCTTGGACATGACATTTTCTTGCCCTTCGCATAAAACTCCATGTGCTCCCAGTGACTTGGGCAAACTTGTACAACTTCCACACACTAAGGATTGAATAAACATGAAATTTCATATTCACCACTTCATCTCTGAGTCTAATTTCTCCAAACATGAATAGATGTACGAAATCAACAAGCTGTCTCTGCGGGGCTTCGTTGTGCAGTTTTAGCCCTGACTTCAACCCAAACCAAATCGATTCCAGAGGTCATTTTCCTCCCCTCATTTTCTCTTTCCTGTGCACCAGTGGTCCTGCTCTGCAGCCTGCTAGAAAGGTTATCTATGGCAAGACTTTTTGTGTTTATTTTCTCTGTTGGAGCAAAAAGGGAAAAAACAAAATCTGTCTCCACTTAGCAAAACCTTGGCTCTTTCATGGGTTTAAAGCCTCGATAGTGGATGGATGAGCAGTGAAGAAGAGGTGTGTTGTAGGAGTTTACAGTGAAATGAAACACATAGGAGGTGAGTGGCTGCAGAGAGAAAGAAAGAACCTATCGAGGTGATGGGTACAGTAGATGTACAGTTTATGATGCTGTAAAGGCAAAAACTAAGAAGTGCAATACATGTGAGCAAAATGGAGATGGAGAGAGAGAAAGACCAGGCAGCTGGGAGCTCCCACAGACACACACTTCTGTCTAAGCTGCTTTCCTCTCAGGGCAGGGTTGCGGCAGGTCACGGCGGGATTACACTTTTGGCAAACAAGAGGGAGCTCCTCTCTCACAAAGCAGTGCACGACTCCCCCATGACTCTCAGCAGCTGTAATAAAGCCAAGGCAGCCTGAACCTACAAACAAAAAGCTAACACGCTATTGATCGACAGCGGCCAACTTTGGCGAGTTGGTGTCAAAAGGTCGGCGTTGTGCAGACAGCTCGGCTTGGGGTGAAGGGCTATTATTGGGATGAGGGAAAACTCTGGCGTTTGGTCTCATCTCAGAAATTCCTCACTTACTTGGCAATTTTACCGAACTGTCAGCACAGGAGGAGAGTTATTGTTATTCCACAAATGAATAAAAATAGCCCCTGTGTGCAGTATAATATTCCAATAAGAAAAAAAAATACAAATTAGGTTTTTCTATCCTTTCAATCAATAGCCATCCCCTGCAGTGCCTCCATGTCTCTTTACTTCCTAATCAACACTTCCACTCATAGGGAGGTCAGCTGAGCAGGCGCACGGTGCCCCGAGCGGTGCTTTGAACTTAATTAAGCAGCTTTAAACACAGCCGAAAAGATTCATTAATACACGGGCAAGATGAGCAGCTAGATGAGAACATGGCTCCACAACAGAAGAGATTCAGCTCCGGTTGGCTGTTGAACCCACATGGGTCAACATCCAGGGCACGGTTGTGGAGGTCCCACAAGGACTACCAAATCCTTAGATTTGATAAAGGTTCCTCCAAACTCCCCGTCTTCTTCTGCTATTAAAACTTCATATCAAGTAGAAAACTCTATGCATGAGACAGTGTGTGTGTGTGTGTGTGTGAACTGAAATTATCTATGAACATAATGCAAAACCTGCAACGACAAAAAGAGAATAGAAAGGTAAAGATGTGCATGTGCCTGCAGTGAGCCACTGGGGTGCTGAGAGGCAGGGCCTGTTAAAGGAGAGCTCCAGACCAAGGTGTTCTATAGCTCGAGGCCTAACGCTGATAAATGAGTCCCTTAATGTCGGCAAACACTTTATCTCTGCTTCATCTGTTTTCATTAGGCTGGGCCAACCTTTGGCTGGGCGAGAACGTGCTGTAACTTTCATTACTACAACACAGAAAGCAGAGGCAGAAAGACCTCCCATCAGTCTAATAAAAACTCCAGCTTAGACACCATGACATATCCTATTTCTTATTATTATAATTGCATACTGTTGTTGTAAATTAGAAAATGCCACATCTCTCAAGGATGATCAGTGCTTGTCCTTAACTGATGTCGCTCTGTCACTGCTGGATATCTACTATTTCTGCTTCTTTTATCGGCCTCAAACAATGTTGGTCTTTCTCACCTCTTCTATTCTTATTATTTCCCCCTGACAGGATTATTAAACAGGCACTAAAGCCTTTGAATTGCTTACTAGATAGTGATAAAGGAATCCAAGCCTATTTTATTATTGCTGGAAAAACACCTGCAGCACATGGCCTATTTAGCTGCTCGAGAGTTCTCAATCATACCTCATAGGTTTCATAAGCACTCAGTGAAAATATGAGTGACACCAAACTGTCACGAATACACACAACACACTTATGGTTGATTTCTCTGGAAGGTGAATTACATCCAAATATGTACTACACGATATGAAAGTCTTAAAAATCCAAGGGAATCCCAAATATAAGCAATGCTTTCATAACTAAATAACTAAACCATCCATAGTAATTATATAGCAAGGCTGTGTTTTCCTGAGATGCTCACGTCCGAAGACAACAACCCCTGTCTTTTCAGAATGTAAAGAAAACAATTCAGTCACACAGTCCTTTATGTCTTTAAATCATCTTTGTAATCTAACCATCTGATTGATTTCATCAGGCTTCATTTAGCTGAGTATAGCTGAGTATCATCTGCATAGCAATGAAAATTTGTCATGCAGTCTAATGATATCATCTTTTGGAAGCATGTGCAATGTAAAAGATATCGGTACAAGTACAGATCCCTGAGGAAATCCACAATTTACTTTGGTGTGAGGAAGATTTATCATTTACATGAACAAACTGGAAGCTGTCAGATAAATATGACTCATACCAGCCTAATGTGTTTCCTTTGGTGCCAATAACATGTTCAAGCCTTTGTAACAGAATATTGTTATTAATGGTGTCAAATGCATCACTGAGATCCAACAAGACAACAAGTAAAGACCATAGACCATTCAATAGATGGACAAAGCTTCTGTTCACGTGACCTGTTCCCCCAGTTCCCACCATCACCATCTTAGCCACGTCATGTGTCATCACTCCCGGAAAATACAAATATGGGCAAAGAGAGGGGCCTGTGAGTGTGGGGCAAATGATTGACAGCCAGCTAACTCTAACCTAAGAGCTAACCCAGAAATAACGGAGGCTAACAGAGATAAGCGGGCTAAAGCTAAGCTTTTAGCCGGCTAAAGACTGTGATTGTGAGACTCTGCTACTGGCTGAGGCCTTCCTGGGAGCAAGCATGGAGCTAGCCACTAGCCACCAGCGCTAATGCCGACAGCCGGTCCGCCGTCTGTCGATCAAAAGGACACGCCCCGAATTATGCAGAATTTCAAGATGAAATAACATCTGAATGGAAGCGATATGAAAAAATCCCCCACCCTCAGAAGACATGCCAGTAAACCTATTAACACTTGATTTCCCAAGAAATTTCAGATTTTTCTGAAGTACCATCCCCCACCACCACCACCACTACTTTTCCTTCCTCTGCCAACCGTCCCATCCATTCCATTGTTTCACAAATCAGGTAATCTGCATGCTGCCGCCACATACTACTTGTTGCTGTCCCTTCAGAATGTTACTGCCCCACCCCTTTACACCTGTTCATCTGTTTCACACAGTATCATTGTTCCATATGTGTTCAAGACAAACAGCAAGAGTATATAGTATAAAGTATAAGTGCTGCCCCTGGGTGCTTGGGCCCTGGGTTCTGTGCAGCACCTGCCCCAGGGAGAACGGCGCCCGGCGGGGTCGGCAATTGCTGGTCTTGGTCAGCTGGGGCCTGGGCCTGACACCGCAGGGGTTTTGGCTGGGGCCACCCTCTGTCACCCTCTGGGGGGATGCATGTCCGTCCCTTTGGGGGAGTGACTGGGGTCCAAGTCCGTGGGCGGCTGCTGGCGGCCCGTGTCTCGGGCCTTGCGGGCTTCCTCCTCTTTTGAGAGACGAGGTTGCATCTGCATGACTGCATCACCATTGAGCACCTTTTTTTCTGCATGATGACACTGTGATGCTGCTTCCTGTTGCACTGGCTGGGTTTTACCTCTTCTCTGTGTAGTTCTGTGTGTATGTATGATCTTATGATACTTAAGCCACCAGAAAGGTCCTCCTGTGGGGGATTATTAGATTTGTTTTCCAGCAAAGACCATGGAATATTGTTTAGGGGTTTCTATATAGAAGCATCAGTTGACTATGTAACTGTATCCATGTTTTTCCCCTTCTCTCTCTCTCTCTCTCTCTCTCTATTTCTCTCTCTCTATCTGTTCAACACAGTAAAGCAGCCAGGTCATCATTCTGCTTGCTACGATGCTGGACAGGACAATTAAAAAAAAAAAAAAAAAGATGTACCTGACTTTGCCTCCAGTTCAAATCTGTAGTGATGTTAGTACCTTTGTGCCAAATCTTTATTCTGTTTACATTAGATTCACTTTCACTGCACTATACCTATTGTTTGCCGTATTATGACTTGTATTTGTGAGGTTTTATTTTGACAAGCATTTTTCTTTTTTTTTTAATATATGTAGCTGCTCTATAAATGTATACTTACTGTATATACCACCTGGGTGAGGGTGTCTGTTTTGAGACCCGAAACACCCAATGAACCCAGGATACAACATTGATGATGTGTCTAAGTTGCACCTAGAGTGTTTGTGAGAACACTTATTGATGTAAATATATATTTATTGATTGTTTATCATGTAATCATGTGTATATTGAAGTGTAATCAAGCTGTAAGATAACTCTAAACAAATATCAGGTTTTCTATTTGATTTAGTTTTAATCTCATTCTCAGCTGAATTTAGGAGGGGGAGAAAAAGTTCATATATCAAAATAAAGAGGATTTTTCTTAATTTTGATAATTTTTTTCATCAGGAGAACCTTATCAGCGTGACAACACTCATCCATGGCTGTATCGATGAGACTTGCTTGAGGTCAGCTGAAAAAGCAGCAGTAACATCTCTCCTTCTGACTTGTGATTTTAAAATTCCAACTGCGGGGATCTGCTAAAGTCCAAAATAAGAAGTCAAGAATATTTGTGTGTGACTTCCGAGTCATCACCATGAAACAGAAGCATCTTTCCCATATTCATGGCATATGACATATGGCCCAGAGTTACGTCTAAATAGGGATTTTCCGTCTTTTCAGCTCACATCACACTTGTATTCACCGCTTTAGTGAACAGAAGCAGGATGTAGGCTAAGAAGATGAAAAATCCGGCCTTATGCCTTAGACTTTATGAACCAAACAAGACTGGAACACAACTGAGCTTTTACGCCCCTGAATTTTTTTTTTTTGTTTTTTATTTTTATTTTCAGGAAAATCAGACAGCGCTTTTACTGCGGTCTGCCGATTGTTGCACCGCAGCGCTCAGCAATTAGCCGATCGCTGCGATCTATCAGCTGATTTCTGCCTTGGCTCAAGTGCTTGATGATATATCTGTGGAGGGATCTGATATCCTCAGTACATCTGATCTGAAAGAGTGCCAGGATGAGAATGAGTTGCGCTTAGTATGTGACACAACTAGGGGTGGGTTCTGCTGGGTGATGCTTTCCTGGCTGAATTTACATAAGAAAGGCCGCGTTAACGAGGTGTGAACAACCCGTAGGAAATACAGCAACCGAAAATGATTGGCAAATGGTGGATCTACGAGTCCGAAGTTTGCTTCATACCTCCGGATACAGATGAAATTTGCTTGTCTGTACCAAACGTTGTCTTCGTCACTGGCCTACATACTGTACCTCCGTCCAGTTTCAGTGTTGTTATGAATGTTGCTCCGTATACCCTCTAGGGGGCAGTGTTGCATTGAAATTTACCACCATTGACCATTGCGAACATGCCGTCGGTAGAGGAGGTACTTTTGCTGCGTCTACTTCAGAAAAGGCGGAAAGAAAATAGGTGTATGCAGCGGTGGCATGTCCGACCACTTAAAAGTGGTCAAAGTAATTTAAGCTTTTGAAATTTTTTAATTGCCCGCTTCCTACTCTTCTTCGATTTTCACGAATGGGTAAACTGTAAACTCTGACTCTATACTGCTGCTACGGTTTTCTGTGGTATTGCTCCGTTTCGTCCGGAGCACTCTGGATTCATAAGCTCTCTCACATCGGACATACTGACGGACGAAACGACCTCTGGATATGGATGAAAGCATCCGTATCCGTATTTACCGTAGGGTATGAATGGGCCTTAACAGAAAATTTGTGAAACCTAAAAGGATTTTTTGAACCAGGCTGTAAATGTGTTTATTTCTGCCGTGAAGTTGGCCTTTCCAACATGGGAGTCTATGTGGATTGACTTCCCAAAAAGTAGTGTTGGGTAATTCTCAATTTTTAATCGTAGGTTTAATACTAACTTTTTTTAATATTATGAATTATTTTTGGAAAGCTGACATTCAAGCACCCTTTCAATTCTATGTGGTTATACTAGAAAACAGTGTAAGTGTAGATGTGATTAAATCTGCCAGTGTGTACTTGAACCACATTAGCCATTTTCAGCACAACCAAACATCTGCAACTTTCAGGAACAGAGAGAGCCTGATGAATTGGCCAAACACTGAAGAGGTAATGTGAGCCTGACCCCCCCCCCCAAGTCTGAGAGCAACTCTTACAGCTAAGAATCTGCAGCTTTATTTGATGATGAAAAACCCAGGTTTCACCAGCCATTGAACTCCTTAGAGCCACGGTGTAATCGTCTCTCATCACAAAGTCAATTTATAGAGACAGATGTACCCTCCGTCCGCAGCCAAACTGAAGCCTTAGTAAAGATCTTGAGAAGTAAGGCTAGTTTGTAACTTTTTGCGTGTGGTTTGTAGAGTTTTGACACGTGAGGTCCAGCATAACAGTTTTTCTGTACAGTCCTGTGGTGGTTCACTCACACACTGAAACTGCTAAGATGCCATTTATTATATTAAAGTTTTTTGTTATTTTTTTTAAATCAATGCATAGAGAAATCACACTGATCTGTTTACAGTTAAAGTTGCTTTGTCAGGTTATATTTACACTGAGACATAACACGTTGCTAATTAATCCAGAACTGAATGAAGTCCCTTGAAACTCCATCTTGTGAGGGACGTGGGTGCGGCAGAAGTATCTGGCAGCATACACTACACTCATTTAAGCACTTTTTGAAAATAAATGTGTTGCACGATGGAGAGGGTTTAAGTTCGCTTTAAAAAACAAAACATGGTCCTTTTCCATTTCACAAATGTATAAACCTTGCACATTTAATCAGCTTCAAATGTGGTCCATCCTGATGATACCCATAATCCCCCATAATCCTGTTCTGTCTGATCACTTCTTAATAACTTTTGAGTTTACTTTACTTGACTACACGATGGCTGAGAATAAATTCCATTACAGTAGATGTTTTTCAGATAGTGCCGTTACCAAGTTTAAAGAATCTATTTCATCACTATTTCCTACAATGCCAGATGTTAACGTCACAGAAAGCATCTATTCAAGCTTTACTCCCGTTCAGATTGATCAGCTTGCTGATAAAATAGCAGTTTCAACACGCACAGTACTAGATAATGTGGCTCCGTTAAAAAAGAAGATCATCTGTCAGAAGAAGGAAGCTCCTTGGTTTAATTCCCAGCTACGAGCTTTAAAACAGACATCTAGACGTTATGAGAGGAAATGGCGCGCATCTGGCTTAGAGGAGTCTCGCTTAATCTGGAAAGAGAGTCTAATTGTTTATAAAAAATTCTTACGTAAGACTAGAACAGCTTACTATTCATCATTGATAGAGGAAAATAGGAATAATCCCAGGTTCCTTTTCAGCACTGTAGCCAGGCTGACGAAGAGCCACAGTGCTGTTGAGCCATGCATTCCCCCGACTCTCAGCTGTGACGATTTCATGAGTTTCTTTACAAACAAAATTGTTTCTATTAGAGAGAAAATCCATGACATCCTCCCAGCTACTAACGACTTCTTACCCCCAGCAGGTTTAGAGACATCTGTAGATGCTGAATTATGTTTGGATCATCTCTGTCCTATACAGATATCTGAGTTAACCAAACTAATAGTGGCATCCAAACCTTCTACCTGCATTCTGGATCCCATCCCAACCAAGTTGCTAAAGGAAGTCTTTCCTTTGATTAACACATACCTACTAGATCTGATTAATTCATCGCTATTGGCAGGATATGTACCTCAGTCCTTTAAGACTGCAGTAATAAAACCTTTACTTAAAAAACCTACTCTTGACTTGGGAGAATTAGCTAATTATAGACCGATATCCAACCTCCCCTTTATGTCTAAAATTCTTGAGAAAACAGTTTCAGCTCAACTTTGTGCCCATCTGAGCAGAAATAATCTGTTTGAAAAGTTTCAGTCTGGTTTTAGAGCTCATCATAGCACAGAGACGGCACTGGTGAAGGTTACTAATGATCTTCTCATGGCTTCAGATAAAGGACTCCTGTCCGTACTTGTCCTGTTAGATCTCAGTGCTGCATTCGACACCACTGATCACAACATTCTGCTACAGAGACTTGAACATGTTATTGGAATTAGAGGAACTGCATTAGATTGGTTCAAGTCATACTTATCTGATAGATTTCAGTTTGTTAATGTCAACAACGAGTCTTCATCACACACCAGAGTAACTCATGGAGTTCCCCAGGGTTCTGTGCTCGGACCAATTCTCTTCACATTATATTTGCTTCCTTTGGGTAATATCATCAGACAACATGGCATAAATTTTCATTGTTATGCAGACGACACTCAGATATACTTATCTATGAAGCCTGATGAAACCAATCAGTTTGTTAGATTACAAAGATGTCTTAGTGACATAAAGACCTGGATGACCCTGAACTTTCTGCTTCTAAATTCAGACAAGACCGAGGTTATAGTCTTTGGACCCGAAAAACTCAGAACTAAATTATCTAGCTTTATAGTTGATCTGGGTGGCATTAATTTGGCTTCCAGCACCACAGTGAAGAATCTTGGAGTCATTTTTGACCAGGATTTGTCTTTCAACTTCCATATAAAACAGGTTTCTAGAACCGCCTCCTTTCACCTACGTAATATTGCTAAAATTAGGAACATCCTATCTCAGGACGATGCAGAAAAACTAGTCCATGCTTTTGTTACTTCCAGATTGGACCAGCAGGAGAGATCATATTTCTCCAGTTCTAGCTTCTCTTCATTGGCTCCCTGTTAAATCCAGGATAGAATTTAAAATTCTTCTTCTCACATATAAAGCTCTCCATGACCAAGCTCCATTATATATTAGAGATCTCATAGTTCCATATATTCCAAGCAGAGCACTTCGCTCTCAGACTGCAGGCCTTTTGGTAGTTCCAAGGGTCTCTAAGAGTAGAATGGGAGGCAGAGCGTTTGGCTATCAAGCCCCCCTATTATGGAATCAGTTACCACTTCAGGTTCGGGAGGCAGACACCCTCTCTACCTTTAAGATTAGGCTTAAAACCTTCCTTTTTGATAAGTCTTATAGTTAGGGATGGCTAGCCTTCCCTTAGTTAAGCTGCTATAGGTTTAGACTGCTGCGGGACATCCATGATGCACTGGGCTCTTTCTCTCCCACCATCTCTGTCTCTCCATGTAGAAACCTGTGACAGTTTTGCATCATTAACTGTGTTCTCCTCTCTCAGCAGATCTGGCTGGATAACGTTGCAGTGTTTGTTGGTCTCCCTTCCTGTCTTCTCCCCCCCAGCCGGTCGAGGCAGATGGTCGCCCTACCTGAGCCGGGTTCTGCCGGAGGTTTTTCCTCTCTGTTAAAAGGGTGTTTTCCTTCCCACTGTCGCCACCCCTCCGTGCTTGCTCAGGATGGGGGATTGGACCGGGTCAAGTCAAGATTCGATCCAATCTGTTGGTTTCCTTAACTAGGCTATTATGAATTTGACCTGAATTTTTTCTGTCTGTTTAAGCGCCCTGAGGTGACACTGTCATGAATGGACGCTATACAAATAAAGTTGAATACCACACTTTTGATGATAGGAATAATATCACCATGACAACATATCAGATGTGGACTGAAATCACTGTAACTGACAGACCACGTCTTCACATAGAGGCTTGTTGATGCCTTTTACATGCAGCGGCTGTCGTCCGTCAGAAACTCACCACATAAACTGGTGTTCTGTGGTGTCCCTTTAAAGGGACATTGTGTAACAATTGTATATCGCAAGCAACTCGCTAGTACTTTTCATGCTGCGTTCGCGTGAAACCGGGCAAATGGACGACAACCACTTTCGGGTCGGGTTATTGACTGGTCCATTTTAGCAGCTTTATTTTCTTTTGAGAAAATAGTTAAGTGTTTCCTTGACTGTGTGCTTGGAATGGTTGTCTTTCTGAGAGATCCAGCCTCTCATCTCATCTCCAACAACCTCTACGAAACCTTTCAATCTGGATTCCGCAATAAACACAGCACAGAAACTGCCCTTCTTAAAGTCACCAATGATCTCCTCTCCTTCGATTCAGGACACCTCAACATTCTCATCCTGCTTGACCTTTCTTAAGCCTTCGACACCATCAACCACTCCATCCTCCTGTCCCGTCTCCAGTTCTCCCTCAACATCACCGGTACTGCCCTCACCTGGTTCAAAACCTACCTCTCAGACAGACAACAATTCATCAAGATCAATAACTGCACCTCCTCCACCACCCCCCTGTCCCATGGCGTCCCTCAAGGTTCGGTGCTTGGTCCTCTTCTCTTCATCCTCTACCTCCTCCCCCTTGGTAACATCATTCGTCGTCATAACCTCAACTTCCACTGCTACGCTGATAACATCCAGCTTTACATCTCCACCAAAACCATCTCATCCCACAACTATCACCACTCTCACCAACTGCCTGCTGGAAATTAATCTCTGGATGCCAAAAAACTTTCTCAAGCTGAACTGTGATAAAACAGACCTCATCATCGGTCCCAAGTCACTCACCAAGTCCTCACACTTTTCCATCACCATTGGTAACTCCGTCCTTTCTCCCTCCCCTCTCATCCGTAATCTCGGCGTGATACTTGATACCAACCTCACATTTGAACCCCATATCAACCACATTACCAAGGTAGCATTCTTCCATCTCCGTAATATCGCCCGTCTTCGCTCCTCTCTCACCTTCAAAGCCGCTGAAACACTCATTCACGCCTTCATCACCTCTCGCCTAGACTACTGTAACAGCATTCTTTTTGGCTCCACCTCCAAAGCTCTCAATAAACTTCAGTACATCCAGAATTCTGCTGCCCGCCTCCTCACTCACCCCCGTCCTCCAGAACCTGCATTGGCTCCCCATCTCCCACTGCATTCAGTTCAAACTGCTCCTTCTCACCTTCAAATCCCTTCACAACCTCACCCCTTCCTATGTCACTGACCTGCTCCACCCGTACCCTCCGCTCAGCCGATGCCAACCTCCTCTCTACTCCTCTTAGGACCAAGCGCCGGACCTGGGGGGACAGAGCCTTCTCAGTTGCTGCCCCTGCCCTCTGGAACTTGCTCCCCCAAACCCTCCGTGACTGCACTGAACTCAACTCCTTCAAATCCCTTCTGAAGACCCACCTTTTTAGATCTGCTTTTATTGTATGAATTGCTTTGATGGCCCCCTCTCCTTTTTGTTGACCTTTCAGTTGTTGCCCTCTCTTCTCTGCCTATTTTACGCCTTTCCCTTTTATTTGTAGTTTTAATGTATTTTAATCAAATGTTTGTTGTAGATTTTACCTGGCTGTTGTTTTATACCTTGTGTAAAGCGTCTTTGAGCTTTTGTAAAAGCGCTCTTTAAATGAAATGTATTATTATTTTCATCTTCAGCAGCTGCAGATGGCAGCAGATTCTGGTCCAGAATGTCTCTCTACTTTTTCTCCATTCATTCTTCCTTCAATGATATGAAGTCTGCCAGTACCACATACTGAAAAACAGCCCCCACCATGATGTTCCCACCTCCAAACTTCACTGTTGCTGTGGTGTTTTTGGGACCAAGTGCGGTGCCATTTCTCTTCCAAACATGTTGTGTCTTATGACATCCGAAGAGTTCAAATTTGGTCTCATCTGACCAGACTGTTTTCCAGAATGTCATGGGTTTGTCCAGATGTTGTGCTGCAAACTTCAAACCAACATCAACATGCTTTTTCTTCAGAAATGGAGTCTTGCTTGGTGTGCATGCATGAAGGCCATGGCGGTTGAGTGCATTACTTCTTGTTTTCTCTTAAACAACTGTACCTGCTGATTCCACGTCTTTCTGAAGCTCTCCACGAGTGGTCCTGGACTGTTGGAGAACCTTTCTGATTATTCTTCTGACTCCTCTGTCTGAAATCTTGCGAGGAGCACCTGGCCGTGGCCAGTTTATGACAATGCCATGTTCTTTCCACTTCTGAATGATGGCCCCAATGGTGCTCACTGGAACTTTCAGAAGTTTAGAAATGCACATGGAACCAATGCCTTCAGTGTGTTTGCAATAACAAGGTTGCATAGGTCTTTAGACAGCTCTTTACTTTTACCCATCATGGAATGCTTCTTGTCTGACATTTTGGTGATGAGAAACCTTTTTAAAGGCATCAGTCAGGACTAAACCAACTGATATTACTTTGCACTGATAGGGGACAGGATTACATTCTAAATACTGACAGACTCCAGTTGTTTTCTTGGCTTTCCAGATCTTTTTGTCCTCCATTTCTTCATATGTTCAATACTTATTCCCCGTCTCATTTCACTATATTACACATAACTTCATTTATGGACATAAATGTTAGGATTTCTTTATATGTGTGCGTTACTTGGGTTGTTGCCAACACCTGGTGAAAATTTCATGTCAATAGCTCTACTAGAAATATATTTTCTGAGAAAAATATTGACGTGTTCAATACTTTTTGTTACCTGCTGTAAGTGGCAGGACACAAGGTTTACCAGCAAAACATTGCTCTTTACCGGCTTTTCCAATCATGGATCCTGGTGCCATATGTCCCCCTGGTGTAGCGTCGCTCACCAACCTGGTCATTTTCTATTTCTCACACATCAAATTCAAGGATGGAAGTTCATTGGCTGCCATACAGCTCACCCACTGGCAGGTACTGTTGTAGCAAGTTAATTGTTTTTCACTTCCTCTGTCAGTGGCAACAATCTCACAGCTGATCAGTGTATGTTAGCAGCTAAGGAAATTTAAGATAAATGTTGGTGTAAGTATTGGGGAAAATATAAGAAAAAAAAAGACCAGAGAAAAGACAGATAACTGACATAATATCTGATGTAAGCTTTACTTTCAAATCCTGTTACATTTAGATCTGGCAAGTTGAACATAAAATAATGCCAAACAAAGAAAACAAATACAAAACCAAAAAAAGTACAAATGGTCTATTTACCAGTTATCATCACAACCCTGTACAGCCTTAACAATGGAGTAATAAAAAAAAGCTTTATACAGCACAAACCTATCTTTACCAAGTGCCAAAAGTTAAGATAGTTGAGCCTTTCTCTAATCAGAAAATACAGCCAAATGTAAAGCTAACTGATTGTAGACAGTGCAGTGTGATGCCAACTAAATGCTAACCAAAGGAGTTAGTTTTAAACACAAATAAGTGCTAAAGGACCAGAGAGGACAATGTCATGCATACTCTGAAGTGCTGTAAAGGTAGTCAAGCTTAAAGGTCACTGTGCTGCGTACGATAGGGCAAAGAAAAGAAAATAAGTGCTTGAGAATTCTGGTTTTACGATGATAAGAGTCCTGTTATCTCTTTGAAACATTACATTGAAACAAAAGGGGGACCAAAAGAAATGCAGCTATTCATGAATATGCTGTATTAAAAAGGCAGACATCTGAAAAAAAAAAAAGTGTCGAGAGAAGACACATTCTTTTGATCTCAATTCTTTTTTTTTGTTGGACCCTGACAATTAGTTTGACTCATTCTCAGAAGTCTCAGGTGGTTTCTTCCACCAAGTGGCACTAGAGTATAAAAGATAATGCAGATAGTACAGGAGAAGAGTGCGTGCGTGTGTGTTGGGAGAGATGCTCCTTTCTCTCCAGAGACAGCATGCTAGATGTTGACAGAGAGCAGAAAAAAAAAAAAAGATTAAACAAACGTCTACGTTGAGGAGGGGAAGACGATCCAAAGCAGGACGTGACGGATTCAATCCTAACATCACATCCTGTGGCGAGTCACAATTTGGTCTTAACAATTCACGATCTCTGTCCAATCCATGTTTTTCAGACATGATTTGACTTCAAAATAAGCAACAATAGATAAAAATGCATCAGTAAAATAAACACTTGGAAAAAATAAGGACAATAAAAAACAAAAAAAATCCCATTACAAATAAGGGATTTTGGCTTGAAAGACCACTTAGGAACACAAGCATTATCAATGACAAGTAAAGCTCTTTTTTAAAAGAAAGAAAGAAAAAAAGACTTGTACTACACCGCCTTATCTAGCAAAACAAAACTTCTTTTGGAGCATTTTACAGATAAATACATATTCTCATAATTGAAAAGTGCAGCACTGTGCAAAATTGGCTAAAACAATTTAGCCTGGGACCTTTAGTTCCCAGGGGGGAGCTTGACCTCTACTGTCTAATTCATGCAATTTGTGTTCAATTACTTTCTCCGATTTCACAGAGGCAGACCCTTTTGCACCACCAGAAATGACCAGAAACTGTGGGGTGTTGATTGAGTCATTTCCAGTAACAAATGCCTACTTCACATTACGGTAACTTGGTGGATCTAAGTTTGCACTTAAAAAGAAACAACCCAAAAAAAAAAAAAAAAATTTTTTTTTAGGAAAACGAAAGATTTAAGTGCTTTTGGCTTGAAAAGTAACTACAGTAAGTGCAATTAGAACTCAAAAGCTTAACAGAAGGAATCGATCGTGAGGGAGGGGGGAGCAAAAAGCAGTACCATGTCTGCCAGCTTAGCAAAAGCCAGTGCCATTGAACACGATGCTGTACATCGCATGGCTTTGCTTCATCATTGCACCTACAGGAGCATTTTTTCACAATGGGTTTTCTATGAATGTTAGTAGAAAATGTTTAATATGATGTAAAAGGCTCAGTAAAAAAAAAAAAAGAAAAAAAAAAAAGTAAAAATAAAAAATGAAAGGCAAAAACAAAAAGACACAGAAAGGCCACCAAACACACAAACTTTCCTGTCTTTAACAGCACAGAAGACGTCCCTGTTCACACTTCTGTATCGCATCTTTTTTTCATGTACATAAACAAAAATACATTCATTCAAGTCATTTTGGAACAGTTTTTTTTTCTTTTTTGTACACAAAAATTACAAAAAGCTCCAAAAAGCACCATTGAATCGGCCTGTGGTGACCTTGGCTGTGGGTAGCTTGCTTACCCAGAGCAGGTCACCTCCACAAAACAGTTATCTCATATATCTCTTCTAAGTATGAGTGCATGATACATAGTTCTGCATATAATGTTGTGCTGATGTCAACCTGGTCTCAGAGATAATGAACAAATGTTTCAGTGTAGTCTCACACTGGTTCTCTTTAGCAGAGGCCCCCAACCCCTGGGCCACTAAGCACTTGTTACCCTTCTGCAGGTGGGGAAAGGAAAAAAAAAAAAAAAAGAAATGTACACATGACAACAGATGCTCGTGCTGTGCTGAAACTGAATGCAGCACAACCAGCATCACTGCTGTGGAGATGGTGAGTGGAGATATTCCAAACATTAGCATCAGGATTTCAGGCGTTCTAACTCAGAAATGTATCAAACGCTTCACTGGAACATATAACGAGTCTCTCTTATCCCTCAACAGGACCCGATACTAGACTGGAAACTAAAAACTGGGTCAGAACTCGTGATTTAGTTATGCTGGTGAGTTACATTGTTTTTTCACATGCAAAGAAAAAAATGATGTATGATTGAACATTACTTAAAGGTGGTAGCTACAACTTTTTCATATTTTTTTCAAAAATAATTCTAGAGGGGTGCAGAATAAAAGTATTAATTTTATATACAAAAAAAAAGTTTTTAAAGCATATAAATAATTGTTTTTTTTTCAATTTTGACAGGTCCAACATAGATAAATATCTACATCGGGGATGAAGGTAGTAAAGAGGCTCAAAAGCCCCGTGGAGGTTGCTATGCTCCTCTTCAACATGCAAGTTAAAAATTTGCTAATGATAATTAATGATTAGACGGTTGTGTATCGTTGCTAATGCTAATTGAGTAGGCATGTGTGAGTGCACCAACTGCTGGCAGGGAGGAATTAAACTTGTAGCTATCACCTTTAAATGTTATGATGACATTAATAGTTACAGTGAGTGAGAATAAGTTATGGTATCTGTTGATATGCTAGCAATGCGTTTTGTTTTTTTCTTCCCATTGTATTCAGTACGGGAAAAAGAAGGAACTGTTCTGTCATTTTTTTAAATTTATTTTTTCACCCTGGAGGAAAATGTTGGGGACCCCTGCTTTATAACACTGGACTACTTATACGCTTGTGAGTGAAAATGTTTCAGTAACATTTTGCATTTATATTCAAAGGATCTTACATCTCACATGATAGGTCAGATTGAAATATTTACATTATCACAGCTTATTCTCTGAGTCTGCAAAAAAAAAACTATCAGGATGATCTACTCATTAAAATTAAACTGATTCTGAGACAGAAGTGAAATCAGTCAGCAGAAATGCAGAACACGTTTTCACCATTTTACAAATAAAAAAAGTAAAAGAATAAAGAACAGAACATAACTCAAAAAGACGGGAGGAGAAGGGGCTACAAAACTATGTACAAGATTGATAAGTAAGTGCGTGGTCTGAGGCGTTGCTTTGGAAACGTGCTTTTTTTCTCAATGAAAAGCATTCCGTTTCATTGGTTCTGTCCACATTGCACCGCTAACACTTCAGGATATCTCGAATTCAGCTTCCTAATGACGTCAAAGCTAGCTGAAACACAGAAACAGGCATGCTATTTCAATGCATAATAGCAAGGGACAAAAATGCACTAAAATATAGCACTTGCAAGGTTTGTTTTGTCTTTTTCAACTTTATATCTTGTCAAACAACTAAAGAAAATATCTATAAAACTGAGATACGTTAGTTTCATCAGATAAAGCGACTGGGTCCAGGTCATTCAGATGCTTAAAAACCAAAAAGAAGGTAATAGTGTGTAGTACTTGAAGTAGTAATAATTCAATTGATAGAACTGATAAGAAAAGCAGCTTTTTGATATAAATGCATTTTTAGCATGTACAGCGTTTTTCTTTTATAAATGTTTTTTTTTTTTCTTTTTCCTTATAATAAGTTTGTCTGGTCCAGCTTATTTTGCTGGTCTGATTGGAAAAGACGTTGCTCCCACTGCAGTGGTCAAGTGTCATTTACACCACCGTCCGAGGAGTGAGTGGAAAAAGCGGGAGATGGGGAGGTGGAGGAAAAGAGACGGGCGAGGTCAGACAGTTTTGGCCCTCTCCATCAGTCCAAGGTAGGCCAGGAAGGAGTGTTTGTGGGAAGGAGGTGAGGAGGGTGAGGAAGAAGAGAAGGAAGGGGATGCAGAGTTGGAGAAGAAGAGGAGAGGAGACGTGGCTGGCCGCCATCTGGAGTGGAGATGTGAGTGGAATGTGAAGCGGTTGTTGTGGGTGTACAGGGTGGTGAGGGGGATCAGGTGGGCCCGGTCGCAGTTCCTGTACTGCTCGAACATGTGGCGGGAGGACGGCGGGAAGAGGGAGGGGCTGCCGCTGCTGCAGTGTCTGGCCGCGTCGGTGCCGTTGGTGCCAGCAGCGTTGTTCAGAGGGCTGGTGGGGTCAAGCTGGCGGGACTTGCCCAGTGTGAGTGACAGCGCGACTGACTGGAGCGCCTGAGATGCCGTTAGGCTCATGAGGGGGCTGTTACTCCCGCTCCCTCCACTACTACCGCCTCCGCTGAACAGGAAGCTCTCCTGGCTCTTCTGCAATGAAGAACGCACCGGTGATGCTCCTTTTAGAGGCTGCTCCTCCCCTCCTGCCTCCTCATCTTCTTCCTCCTCCTCTTCTCCTCCTTCTAAGCCTCCATCCAGGCCCCCCGCTCCTCCACTCTGGTGTTTCTTGAGGTGGCGGCTGAAGACAAAGGGGTGTGTGGTGGTGAAAGGGCACTCTTGGCAACCGAAAGTCTGGCGCGGCGCGTGCTTCAGCTTCTTGTGCAGGTTGAGGTTGTCCTTGCGCTTGCAGCTATAAGAACAGCGGTCACAGTGGAAGGGCCGCTCGCCTGTGTGCACACGCACATGCTCGATCAGCTTATTGGCCGTTTTGGACAGGTAGCCACACTGCTCACACTTGTAGTGGTTGCCCAGGCGGTGCCCCCGCATGTGGGCCTCCAGCGAGGCCTGGTCGGGCCACAGTCCCTGGCAGATGCGGCAGCGGTACTCCATCTTACAGTGCGTCTTCAGGTGGCACTCCATGGCCGCTGGACGATTGGTGGAGTAGATGCAAAAAGGGCACCTGGTTAATGCAACACAAGGGAAAGAAGGAGGGAGGACACAACACACAAAAACAGAAGACAGTTGAAAGGAAAGTACGTCCACGACCATGTAACACAGCTTGACATTCATTTACACAAAATGATGAAGAGGAGGACAGATAAAGGAAAACGGTGTGTCATGTGCAGTTGTGTGTGCTCATGGTGGTATGTGTGGCACTTTAATGGTGGAAAAATTGAGGTGATCAGGTATGTGTGTGTCGGGGAGGGTGACAGGCTGGAGTAAAGTTTGGAGCAGTAGGACATGAAGGGAAATGAAGGAATGAGTGGCACTTACATTTAAATAGCACCTTTCATCTGCTCTGGGCCCCAAAGCGCTTCACAAACCCTGCAGAACAGAATCACCTCAGAAAAACCTCAAAATGGACAAGGCCCTCTCTCCCTCACTACACACAGACAAACACTTCACTTGTGTGCATACACATGTACACACCTGTCTACACTTCTTTAAAAATGCTACCTGCTGGTGACAGTAAAGATAAATAAGGTGAATTATAGTCTAAGAGAACTAGAGCTGGGCAGTGTGGGGGGAAATAGGCATTTTCAGAAAAAATTGCAGGACATGGTATATATTGGTACTTTTATTAGTCATCGTTATTATTATAATGTTAACTATTTGCCCTCCAACTGATATCAACCAGTACCATGAGATTCACTTCTCCCCTGCTACCTCTACTCTCCTCCTGTATTTAGATACAACTTAATCCCTACGAGTGCTTTTTATTCATTATATTTCTAGTTCTTCTTGTGGAGAATGCAACAAGTCAGGAATGGAGGCTGAAATCACACCTATCAACAGCTTATATTAACCAGCAATCACTGTTTTTTTTTTTTTTTTTTTATAAAAAAGCATAATTTGGCAAAAATCGTCACCTTTAGATAAAGTCTGTGTTGTGATTCTGGTCGGAGTCGCATGTCAAATTACTGTGCGAGTGTTAGTTAATGTGTGCAGCTCACAGCCAGGCTGCTGACAGACCGAGGCGAGGAAAGAAAAGTGAGTGTGTGAGCTTGCAGGACTGCTCTGGCAGCACAGATTTTACTCAGTTTGTCCAACATGTTGCTACATTTAACACTAGATGCTTTTTTTTTTAAAAGGGGAGAAAGAAAAGACACTGACAAGAGTTGAGTAGTTAGAAAAAAAAAAAGAGCAATTATCTGTAGCTCACCCAATTGCTGACAAATAGAGAAAGACAGGGCAGAGACGTAAATAAGGAAAATACAAACTACAGTAGCAAGGTTTTACAGGATTATGTTTCATTTTAGTTTTAATGTTTAATGTTTGATTTTATATCTTGTTTGAAAGCATAACATGATAAGTTACAGTAAACGTTTGGTATACTGCCCAGCCCTAGTGTAAAGCTGGTATAATTTAACACATGACCTCAAAAGAGCTCATTTCCTTGTATTTCCTCCACAGAGTAAAACAAATCTATATCCACTACTTGACTCATTCTCTTGTAAATGTAAGCTTTATGATATCCATCTGCCTTCAAAAGACATCAACACCAGACAGAAGAAACATTCAAAACCTACTTTGCACACTACAGCTAAATGTGTAGGATCTGTGGGCTATGGAGGGGCTTCTTGTGTATACGTGCTTCATTAGCTGCAGCTTTTCATATGACAAAAGTCAAAGTAACTTTGTTGGCTGTCATTCAGTAAAAATGCTACCACTCCCAGACATTTAAACATGTTGAGAACATGCCAACTCCACTGGTGACTACACAGAAAAAAAACATGTAAAACAGATTTTTGTTCATGACGTGATGAGGCGATACTCAATGATAGTTAATGGCTCTGCACATGCAACGACTGGAGTTATGCAAACGTGTTAAAACAAAAACATGACGTGTGTTGCTTGCAGTGCATCTCCACAAAATCTCTGCAGTTTTGCTGCTGACTTTTCTAAAATCTCCCACTCATGTCCCCGTGCGGAGAGGCTTTTTAATACATTTCTAAAGGTGTGTTCTAGTAAATCTTTATGAATAGATTAAAATCAAGCATCAACTGTAGTGTGTGGTGTGTATAGGTCAGTAGATGGAGTCTGTGCTGGCTCAAAAGCCTGAAATGGCACAAAAATGTGTCACAATAAAAGAAAAAAAAGCTCCTTTGGGACTGGAGAATGGAGATGGAGAGGGAGGCATGTGAAGAGCTAGACTGATCATTGCAATATAAAGCTGCCTTATCAGAATATATCAAAATGACACATATATTCAGTATGAATGTGTTTGTGTATGAAAAGGTTTGAACATTGTGTGTATGTGTGTTAACTGAAACGAAGCAGCGCATTAGTTTTAGCAATATGCATTTAAATGGGCTGCTCTGCTTTGTTGCAGAAGTAAGTGATCACATGTTTGTGTTTACAGAGTGTGTTCACTTGTTTGATTGTCTTCCAGGGGTGTGCCAACGGATTTTATATAATCAACTGAATAGTACACTATTATAAGTGTCTGTATTTAGAAAAGACAAAAAAGTAGCTTTTTGGACTGCAGATTCCCTCTGATATTTTTCTTTGGCATGAATGTTAGCTGTGGGCAGAGGAACAACAGACCCCGAGGGAAAGCCCATTTCCATCTCCTTTTCACTCTCCCTTCTGTTCAGAACAGCCACTGCAGACCGAAAGACCACTGCCTAATAAGTTATACTTGCCAAGAGAAGCTGTCGAGCAGCAAAACTACAGCTTGTATCATTTAATTTGCTGGCAGCAGATAATGAACATAAAATTGAGGTTAACCAATTAAAGCCACATGGCTAAAATAATCTTCAAATTGACCTCGCATCTGTGTTTTTCTGTCCAACGAATCAAAGTTTACAGGTGTCATCTGTGTGTCTGTTACGATCTGTTCTCATTTCTTTGTGATCAGTTCTGTTTGTAATAAAAAAAAATGGGAGAGAAGAGGACAGCAGGGAAGAGAGAAAGACATTCAATCTGCAATCTCTCTGCAGGGATGCTGCATTCAAGTTCAGTTCTCGTTAGAAATAATGACAGTAGTAGTCGGCAGACGTAATGTATGTGTATCCATGCAACATTATTTATATCTAAGTTGTTCCACACCAACTTTATTCATACAGAAAGTGAACTAGTGCATGTAAAATAACCTTTGTGAGATGGCTGAATTATGCTAGCGGTCTCACCATTGTCATCACAGCTTGAAATAACATGCTCTTAAAGCATGCTTTTTAGGTGCAAGCTTTATTCTAATTCACCAAAATGAAGTAAAACTGACATAATCCAGCTAGCACACCCCTGATGTAGGTCTATGAATATGTGCGGTGAATTGGACGGGCGAGTGAGGGGAGGACTGGTGTAGTTAGGAACCTCTGTCTGTACTTGCTTTCCTTACTTGAGCCCTCCAGAAGGGACGGTGTGACACTTCTTGTGCTCCAGCAGTTGCTCGGGTGTCTTGAGAAACTTGTGGCATACGTCACACTCAAACATTCGCGTGATGAGGTGGATCTGGAGGTGCCGTTCATACATGCTGCGCGTCTTGCATACAAAATTGCAGAAGACACACTCGAAACCTGGACGGAGTGGAAAGAGGAGAGCATGAGCTAAGACTAGGCTCATCTGTCTGTCTTAAGCGGTACAAGACTCGGCTGGACTGGAATCTCAGATGTAGTAGCCCACCTGCTTCCAGTTACAGAGATCAGGGGCTGAGATGTCCTGACCAGAGTCCATAACAGGGATCAAGCGCTAATGACACAGGATCCTGCAAATCCCACAATAAATCCCGATATTTTAAGGTCCTCCTGATTGCTAAATGGCTACACTGCCTATAAATTCTTACTTCAGTTTCTAACAAATACGTTTATACATTTGTAGTCTCCAAGCTCAACACAGATAATCCCAGTAACATCATCAAGGTTTATTTTCTCAAACAACAGACAATCCCTCCGGAGCCTGAAAAACATGATAGAATTTTAATAGGCTGAAAAGTACAGCTAGTGACTGGTAAAGTACTTCTCATGTGTGAAATGTGTGAGTACCACATGAAGTTGCTTTACAGAAGACTGAGGACAGCCTAGATTAGGCCAAATGCAAACACAGGTAAATCAGTGTAGTTAGCACAATGCTGTCATCACTGAACTCGTCTACCTTTACACAACTGTCTGGGATTTCTCTGCATGTGGTTTATGATGGATAAAATCATTTAGGATGTGATGCCTGACCTTTCTAGCAGAAAACACCTTCCTAGTTAAAGTGTTTGGTTTCTGAAGGGCTCCAAAGGAAAAGGTAATCATAGTTTAGATGAAAGGGTGTTCTCATTCAGCTGCTTATTGCAGGGGATGGTATAAAAACTAAATTTTCTGCCAAAGTTTCCAATCTCACTGAGAGATCTGTGCAATTCCTTTGTTCTGTCCTTTCCTAATTGGCCTTAAGATGATGGGACTGGTTTAAATATAGGTTTTATGCACTCTAAAAATCTTGACAGAAATATTCCTGAGAACGTTTCCTGGCCAGTGCAGTTTAAATCTGACTGAAACTCATCCACATGGTCATTATTATGTAGATTAGATGGGTTCTAAATGTAAAATCAATAAACAATACATTAAAATGTTTCAAAACTTTGACTATGGCTTATGTAATCATAAATATTTGAGATTGTAAAAATATTTAAGACTCGAAGCCCCAAATTTTATGGGCTTTAAAAGGATGAAATATCTCTGGCTGGCAACAGTTCCTTGCCTTTGTCTGGCTTGTCCTCAGTTCCTGATCCTGAGTGACTTCCGGAGCTGGCCTGGCTGCCTGCGGAGGAGGGCGGGGCGAGCAGGCTCTTGAGTTCTTCGTTACCGTGGGTGAGGTCTCCGCCCTCGGAGCTATTGAGCGAATCGCTGAGGGCCGAGAGGGACGATGAGGTGCTCTTGGTCTCGCTGAGGGGACTTCTTGAGTTCAGACCTGAACACAAGAGGGAGGCGGAAGAAAGCAAGAAATTATTACAAATATTATCAAAAACCTGTAATAAGCAGACTTTCTATCGGTATTAATCCTAAAGAAAATCCTGCAGAGGGATACTTCTGCACAAACTGCAAATTGTGTATAAAATCTGTTTTGGACACCCTCTAACAAATTCATACACACACACTGACAAACACACAAGCAGAAAAAAAGCAGCCTTGCTGAAGCCCTGCTGCCAGTCCAATCAAGATGCAGTGTACTTTTATTGATTCCCTTCTCTAAGTCCACAATTCACTGAGAAGAGAGAGGGAATTAGGAGGGGACGGGGCATGAGGGAGCACTGAGAAGCAGGGGTCATGGCCGAAGGAGCTAAGATGGCGGGAGCATCTCAGGGCACAGCTCAACAAAGAGCATTCACTCAGGAGGGAGTGAACGGAGGGAGAAAACCCTCCATGAGTCCTGAAATGGTTGACCTCTCTTTTCAATAGAGGCACACAAACAATTTAGAAGCATACAGAGACGTACGCATACAGGTCCTAACACAGAGAAAGCATTCTGGAAGGGAAGATGGATAACCACCTTCAGCCTAATTTAAATATACCAAGGCTGCTCACAGCATGCTTTGCACAAACCTTCCTGCTCCTTTGCTGCAGCGTTTATCATCTCCTTATCTTTCCCTAAAACTATCCCAACCCCCAAGTTTGGGTTTGGCAGTGGGTCAGTCTACAACTTGGACACCTGCTGAACATTATGGTGTGTCTTAGGGATGTAACATTAACCGATGAAAAGAAACTGCGATATAATTCCTGATGGTTAGTATTACGTTTCAGATTTTAATTATCGTAAAACCGTGATTATTGCACTTCGAAATGCAGCAGCAGTCCATCAGACACAGTTTGCAATGTTTGGCCTCTGAAAACATGGAGGAAGGCACCTGCATGGACAGCTTTGGAGATTTTTTTCCCCCTTTAAAAATCTCCAAAGTCTGGATATATTTGTGATTTTAAGGATGCTGGGAGGAAACTTTATTTTTTATCTATTCATTCATGGTATTATTTAAATGTTTCTGCCACATTACTTTAATATAGAAGTGTTGCTTTTACATGCACATTTGATTTTTACATGAAACAGTTAAGTGTCCTTTCTGTACCAGTTCTAAAATCTGTAAGACTAGATCAAGTCTTGATTTGCACAAAGTGCCGTTTCTCCTTATGGCCATACAATGCCATCTTTAATGCACATTTGTATATTTGATGTTTACATGTTATTTTTTATGTTTCTGCCCCCAAAAGTCCATTGTGCTTATTTGTTTTTTAAATATAACTTTGCAACGTTGTTTCAGTGTGTGTATGAGCATCATGATAGTAATGATAATCGTGTTTATTTTGGCCACAATAACTGATGTGAAATTTTCATAATGTTACATACCTCGTGTGTCTTATAGGGTGACTTTGATAGTATGTTAGGCCTCCATTTTTTCTGAATGCAGCTTTGCCGCCTCGCTGAACAGGACCGGAGCCTGACAGACAATTAAAACCTAAACACCCAAAGCAGGATGTGCGTTTGTGAAGTTTAAGGTTACTCAAAGCCACGCTCTTTTGCATTTGTACATTTGGTGGTGGTGTCCATCTTGTGAGAGACAGAGATAAATGCCAGGCCAGGCTGAGAGACTTAAAAGATGGCCACAGTGGCATCGTAAACCCAGCTCGTCTCTAAAGGACCCAAGGGCTATTGATTTTTTCCCCCTCAGGCACGATAAGGCCCAACCTTCTCAGATAAACAAGGCCACCGTGGCCTATGAAAGACCCTTAACCTGTCTGAGCCCGGACAAACCCGCCCACCCACACACACACGAGGTAAAAACTACCATGCGTGAGGTTTACTGGGAGAGCAAAACCTCAACAATAAACTGGACAAAGCTGTTTTAGATAAAAACATTCATATCGACCAGCAGCTCAGAAAGTCCAAAGATGGTCGACTGGAGGAAGCTTGTTTGTGAAATCTAGCTCAGCTGCTCGTCTTTCCTCGTGTCTTCTGAACTGATCTCTGGCTGTGTTTATAAAGTGCTTTCTCTTTAAACAGTCAAAATACAAAATCTACCAATAAATATGTTGATGACTTGTAATTTGGAGCCATTTATCTGATTAACAGGAACTTAACTGGCAATGCTAAATATGACAGGATCTAAACGATAAACTGAAAATTCTCCTCACAAGTGATGTTTCGTTTAATCTGTTTATATATCAGCATGTGCTCTCGTGGTCTGACAGCTCAAACACGAAAACAATAAGAAAGGATATCTGTATCAGTCATGAAACTGTTAATTATTTGCTGTTTTTTTTTTTTTTTTTAATTAACATCTTCTATAAAAACAAAAAGTACTTTGTGAAAACCAGATGACTTGTCTGAATGTTTTTAAGTGCTCAAATTGTATTTCCAAACCGATTAAGCAGAGGCGGAAATGCAGCCCTACAGTACTTCCTGCTCGTATGCACAGGTACAAAAATGGCATGATCCTTAAAACCTTTCAAGCTGCAAGTCAGCTGTTTAACCTCACTGACTGTTTAATTTAAACCCTGTGTGTTTAAGTACAAAATGAAAACAACAAAATGTGTTACTGTCCAAACACTGCACTGCATTTCTATTCTGAGTCACAGACAAGAACCACAATGTGCACACTACCACCCACTCTTACATGTGCGAGTAATTTTCAAAACAACTCCATAAATCGTTTCTAGAAAAGTTGAATCATGCACATTTCAACCATTCAGCTTCAGGAACAAAGGAAATGAAAATGTTACACAAGAGCTGGAATTTTGACATGATGAACTGATTCTGAAAATGAAAGGAAACAACGATTTGAGACGTTTTTACAATGTTTAAAAATGTCTTCCTGTCACTTTCACCCATTTTTTATTTTCAATCTTAGATTTTGCACTACATATAAATGAATAATCAAAAAATACATAAACAGATTGAAGCATTTAAAGATGGTAATATGAAATTGTGGGCACGTTGGAGGGCTTTCACCAACGACAAGCTACCAGTACCTGCATGTCCGGTACTGATGTGGCTCTTCATGTCGTTCTCGTCCATGCAGACATAGTCACAGACGCTGCAGCACAGTGAGAACATCCACTGCTCCTTGTCCACATGAAGCGACATGTGGCTGACAAACTGGGCATTCAGCTCCGTCTGGAAACCGCACACATGGCAGCTGGACGGAGAACAGAGAGGAAAAGGAAGGAAGATGGTGTGTATGAGAGGACGGAGACAGCCAGCTTTGGTGCTATGCCTGCGCAATCTGGCAAATAATACAGTCTTTGTACATTCCTATAAATATGCTTAAGATAATTGAAAATAACCGCCTTTCTTTAGAAATAGTGATACAGACTTATTTTTTCTGTCTTAAAATATTTTGAGAAGATGTAATTGCCTCCTAACTGAAAGAAAGGAGAGAAAACAGAGGACTAGATTCCCTTGACTACATAAAACTGGTGGCAGGAGGAGGCAGTCATGTTCAGTCAAAAGTCTAAAAAGTTGACTACAGACAGATCTGCAACACAATTTGTGGAGACAAGGAAGTCATGAGGCCTAAGAGACATCCTCTCAGGGAAATCACAAACATTTCTACAATTTATTTTCTAATCATTTAGCAAATAAGACAAGTTGTTAATTAGTGAGATTTAATTTCCTGAGAAAACTGACTTGCCTTTCCCCTGCTTCCACTTTTTACACCAACTTCCTGTTGCTTTAAGATCAAAGGACAGATTTGAAAGTGGCATCTATCTCATCTATCATTTGCACTTTTAGGAAGAAAGTCACCATTAGGGCTGAACGATAGGACAAAATTTCACCGACATCCGGCACTCAAACACAAAATGCCTCGTAAAACCAAGCCGGGAAGCAGGTTCCAAGCACCCGCGAACGACAAACCAAACCCACCCACAACCACCCAGTCACCATCAATGTTTACAAAACCGTTAAACTATTCCTTTGAGTACATATTAAGGACTCACAACACAGAGAAAGAAACTAACTCAAGAAATGTGGCAGGTTTAAAGTATGGAGTCAGGCAACAGATATGTATCAATCAAAGAGATGAAGAAGAAGGAAAAAAAAACTGGCTTGTGACATGTTGAGTGTGTGTCGGTGGCTGTGCCTGGTTTGTAATCACTACCTGTAGTAGTAGGGGCAGTTCTTCCGCTCAGTAGAGTCGGCTGTAACAGCGCTGACGATCTGTTCAGCGTCTGTGTTGACCAGCTTGACAGAGTGGATGGTCAGGTGCTGATTGAGGTTAGCCCTGCACTTGGCTGCGTAAGGACACAGGTGACACTTGTATTTCCTCTCCTCTGCAACACGACACACACAGACACAAGACCCTGGTTACTGTAAATGTTACCTGGGTGGATGTTCCTTTAGTTTGTGCCCTGTCTCTGAGCCGTAAAAACAAGTCTAAACCTAATTATATAATATCCAACCCCACCTCACCCTCATCTGACCCCGTGCTGTAAATCAGATCACCAAAAGAGTGGGGGAAAAAAAAAACAAAAAAAAAAACACACACACACACACACAATTTTGATTGTATGACATAAAATCCACTTTTCTGGGAAGCACAGATATATTTCTGTAGATTGTGAAAACATGAACATGGTAGCATAATTCCTCTGGTTTATAAGCACTGTAGCACATTTCCTTATCATCCAAAAACAAATTAACATAGCAACACATCTAATCCCTCTAGCCCCCTCCTCAAACACACAGGCTAACACACACACCATTTGCCCCAAGGACATGAAGCCAGGCAACCTTTATGTCGCCGGGGAAACCAAAAAGACCATCACACTGACATATGCCCCTGCTTCTGCTCTCTGTGGTGTGGCCAAGCTGTTCACAGCCAACACTCTCAGATGGTGTGTGTGTGTGTCTTGTAGTGTGTGTGAACGCAAAATGTGAGAGCATGTCCAATTGTGTGGGGGCATTTTGTACACAAGTCTCCATTTGTGTGCTCGGTGATTTGGTTTGGTATCCCAAGAAGGCTGCATGAATTTCTCTCCAGAGTTCATTTGCTAAATAAAATCTTGCAGGCAAGATAAGTGTCATATTTTTTAACTAACAAGGACTGCGAGTGGGATAGTGGAAGACAGTGATGGGGTTGAATGGATCAATGGGAAGAGAAGAGAGGCCAAGTTTGAAAACACAGTGTAATCAGATCACGAGGGAGTGAGGAAGTCTCTCATGTCGGTGAGCGTAAGAGAGAAAGTGAAAGAGCGAACCAATCGTAGCAGCGTCGGAATTACAAGCGCGTGTGTAGCATCCTTCTAGTGGGGTAATTAGTTGGGCAGTTTTCCCAGTGGGACTAATCATGGTAGTAATCTCTTTAAAGGAAGGGTAATCTAGTCTGGTCAACCTTATTTACTTACTGTGTGCAGCACAAACACAATGTGTAAACACAACATCTGCACATTATTGAAGGGATGCAAGTGAACCGTGCTTAGTTGCAGCAGTGGTGTGTGGATATTTACCTGTGTGTAGAGATAGATGTCTGGAAAGTGTCTGCTGTCTACCGAACACCTTGCCACAGACGGGACAGGGGAAGAGCTGCTCGTGTAATCTCCACTGGGCGATCCCATTCCCTGGCTCGCCATCATCCTTCTCTGAGTCTGAAACGTGCAAAGACAGAGATAACTATAGCCATCAGTCACTGCTACCACAAGCAGCAACAAAACATCTGCATGACATCCGCTACGTTACACTGCTATAAGTCAGCCTTAATTCAGTAGGTGTTGAACTACAGTATAAATCCTTAACTGATAAACAACGTGTTTCCTGGATTACAGAAAATTCTTAATCTTATTCTTCTTTGTGGACATTTCTGTAGCAGCCTGCCCTTATGCACGATTCAAAGGTGGTAGAAGACAAGGAAAGATGTGGTTCAACCACACCTTTAACAAAAATAATGCAGCCGTAAAGACCAATCTTGTTTTGTCAATCCAAATGTTCTTCAAATGTCAGCATTTAAAAACCTAGTTTTCATCTGAAAGCAGTCAATTATACAAGCATTAACACTGGAAGAAACAGCAGCTCAATGGAGATTTCAGAAAGCAACTGCAACAGCAGAGTTAAAAACATAACCAGCTCTCTATGAATGGATAGAGGATAGACAATATGGAAAAAGGATGTTGAGGAAATATGCTGCAATAAGTCTGATCAGAGTCTCATAACCAACCTCAAAATGTTTATTTTGTGTTTATGAGGAGCTTGAATAATAATTAAATACCTTAAATAATATTAGATCATTTGTACCAGTACAGGCATTTTCTTCTTAGTTCCCTGTTGGGAACTGAGTCTGCATTTCCAACCGTACTTCAAGGACCATGCAATTGCATTTGCAGCTATTAGGCAGATATGACCATATTGGTTAAGTTTCATAATGTACATAAAATATTTTCTACCCCACTATGATGATTTCATCCATCATTACCTTTCTTTGAAAAGGTACCCAGTGACTGGGGATTGACCATAAAGATTTTTTTTTTTAGGGCCACTACCAATTTTTCTTTTTCTCATCAGCCTAAGCCGATAAAACCTGCCAATATTTGGGGCCAATACTGCATTTGACTCCCAAAATTATAAAATGAAGGATAAAATGAAAAGTAATTTTACAACTCTTTTAATATAAAAAGAACAAAGCACCTCAAAACAAATATATAAAAAAAAACAGTGCACTTGTAAACAAACATTACATAGAAATATTAAACTTACGCAGAGTAGGGGTATCGGCCAACATACCCGACATATTGGCCGATGCCAATACCAGCAAAAAGCACAAAAAATATTGGCCTAAAATATCGTCCAGCCAATGTATCGGTCTATTCTTATCAGTGACAACTGAGAATTAAACAATACTAACTATAAAGAGTGAAGTACAAGGTAAAATACATATTACATCATAAAAAAGTAGGAAAAAACGTTATTGAATTGTTGCTGTTACAGTATGTTAAAAAAAAAAATCAAAAGGTTAATAGCAGAAATATGTGATATATAATTCAAAACTATGTTTATATATATATATATATGTGTGTGTATATATATATATATATATAAAAAAAGTAATGGCAGCACTAGAATAACTGTTATGTGTTTATTTTCTTAGAATGAGTCATTTATATCTACTTCTTGGGAGGTGCACATATGGAGGCTGCCATCTTTGTTCCACAATTTTTACAATGGTGTCCCTGAATGACATGACAATGTGTGTGAAGTAAGAACCCTCTGAACTTTCAAACTGCTGTACCAGCTTTGTTTAATGTGAGTTAGAGCACTGTTTGGGATAAACAATGCCTTAAAAGACATAAAAAGTAGTTACTCATAGTACAGTCATAGCTACACCTGAGACCACTGGATCCACTCACAGATGAAAACATCTATGTCTGAGAGAATTTTGGCCACTAATGGCCACCTTTCACAACAGTGCTTGGAATATGAAGTTATCTGAAAGAAAACAACGTTTTGTTCAAATACCCATCAGATATCAGTAATTCTTACATACTGTACCTTTAAGATGACCAGCCTGATAGCATAGCATAGTATTCACCAAATATAATGTTGGAAATCATTGGCATGCATCAGTGTAAGTGTTGCATGTCAAGGAGGTAGAGTGTAAAATAGTTGGCACATGAAAAAGGAAAAGTCTAATTCTTTTTTGGCTTCAGTGAAGCAGCTGAACAACTGTTCCACTGGAGGCTAATTTTGCTAACCCACAAGTCTGAAACTTGTCTGCCACCCTTTGACAGATGCGCCCTATCTAACCTATGGGTGGGATGTAGCTTAAATGCATTCTTAATGTCAACAGCAACAAGTAATCCTTCACTGTGAAGCCCACAGCAGAAAAATACCACTCATTTTATCGATGCCACTCATTCCCTCCATCCACCACTTAAAGTAAAACTGTATGAGTAAAAATTTGCAAATGCTTTAATTAACCATGAAGAATCAAAGTTGCTGCTTTGAAATAAAGCTCATCTTATAAATAGAGCACAATGAGTATTTTTTTCTATTGTGCTGTAAAACTTATACAGGCGAAGGCAAGGTTTCAATTTAGTTTTTATATTGCTCAGGCTGTGCACACTGGCCTTGACCGAAACCAGTATGACAGAAAGGAAAATGTGTTCTTTAAATTACTTCAATTCACAGTCTAGCGATTGATGAGGTATTTTGGGGGGGTCTGAATACATTAATAAGGAGAAGCAAATAATATTTTCTGACATTTGGGGCAGTTTTTGTGGTGAGTGGAAAAGAACAGATGGTCGTGTGTGAAGACATTCAGCTGCTGTTGCACTGACTCACACAACCTTGAGCACTTTTCATGTATCTGTCTCACATACTTAATCGCCTCTTTGCCCTCTAAAAGCAAACGAACAAATTTGTGTTGAGCATCTTTGTTTTTTTTATTTTCTTTTTTGGGAAGAATGTTGGTACTGAAATCATTCATTTTACATTTTTTCTTTAATTTGTTAATTTTTTAGAGAAGGTCTCCTTAAATTTAATTATTCATAGTGGAGAGCAACATATAATTAAGGACATGGTGCATTCAGGATGCCACAAAACAGCTGAAATCAAACAATTTATTTTGTTTATTTGAAATCTTGAGTTATTTTTTAAAAAATATTATCATCTTAGATATTTGAAGCAATTTCACAGTATTTTCAGTGTGTTTGACAGATTTAGTAAACTTGATTCTTGTGACCAGAGACAATAAATCTTCAATAAACAATTTTTGTAATTGCTTTTACATAGCAAGGATGGGGCTAGAGGGGGCATGGGCCACCCCTACAATCAAACTGGTATCACTTGAAAAATATAATATTTATCCGTTTAGACTGTTCACACTTTACGAAGAGGACGTGACAGTCATAACACCATCAGATGTGAGGAGCGTGCAATGTGAAACGGCTGATAAACCTGAAGAAACAAAGACTTGAAGGCTGTTTCGGTTTAAACTACGGTTTTCTTGTTATTAATTAAGTTTAAGTGTTTGTGCAACAGTGATTAAACAAAATCCTGAGAACATAACTGTTGATTTGGAGGGAGGAAAAAAACCCAAAACACCACAGATTATTTGCTTTTACCAAATCTGCTTTACTTCTCACATCAGATAACCACTTTAGTTATAAAATCTAGCAGTGAGTCCTATATTCAACAACCTTATCAAAATAAAATTCACTGAGGCTGTAAGTTGAAGGTTTGATTGACAGATGATCCGTTTCTAAAGACCATTTCTGCTGGTCTGAGCCTCTTTTCTGTTATTTTCTTATAGTAAACTTCACATTTCTGTGTTTTCTTACATCTGTGAGACAAAACAGATGTGAGACTAAAGATTTCACCATCAGTTCTGAAAAAATCCTATGAATACTTTCTTGCCATTTTGTAATATTTTGTTGATCAAGCTAATGATAAATGATCAATCAAGAGAAAAAAATTACACAGTAAAAACGGTTAACTGAAGCCCAGGTTTTAAAAAAGCTTTTACCAATATGTTGATACCAATTAAGCAAAAAGTGTGTGTTTGCGGTTCCTCGTCCACACCGGAGGAGTTGTGCAGGTCGAAACATTTGTCACAATAAAAAAATGTGACAAACTTTAGTTGACATGACTTGGAACTAGTCTGGTTCAGTGGAGCTGATATTAACTACTACTTTCCCTTCAAATTTACTCCTCAGGTTATTCTGCAAATCCTCCACTAAGAAGGTTTGTGACAGAGCCTTTTAGGAAAAAGAATGAACTGTTCAAATGACAAGACTTAAAGATGGCTTAGTCACACGAGGTGATGAGAAGTCAGACAGCTGGGACCTAAAGCCGTGACCCAGCAAACACACTCATTAAGCCAATTAGGGTGTATGGCCTTGAAGTGGTTAACGGTTTAATTAGTGCTTTTAGAGCAGAGGAGAACAACATAAACAAGACTGGGAGGAGGAGACAATGAACTCATGAAGTCACACTGGTATCAAACAAACTCCTACTCAGTCCCTCCTTTCTTGGTTAAAGGGAAACATCCTTTTTAAGCTTCATCGAGTATAAATACAGGTGGAAAGTTAAATACATACATAAGGCAGTTATGATACAGCAGTACCTGTAACACAACATTTACAAGCAACTTACCGTGTGCCTGCGGGAGCAGGCATTTTTGTTAACTATGAGATTCTCTCATTAATCCTTACTTGTAACAGCTAATTGGAAATATTTGACCACTGTGCCATTTGGAGCACAATAACTTTTCTGTGCTACAGCTCTGCCTCCCTGCAGCCCTGAAACAACATTTAGATCTGGAGTAATAAAAGACAAAAGGGAGGAAATGGAGACAGTAAAACATGGATCAAACAGAGAAAGGCATGAGTGAAAGAGTAAAAGAAGTAAAACAGAACAAGTGAAAGAGGAGAAAACAGCAGAGGCTAGATGTGAAGCTTAAACACACAAGGGAAAGGCCTGGGCGAATTAACTTTCAGGACACTCTTGACACCCAGAAGCCAATCAGATTTTCATTAACTGGCAGAGGGACAGGCAAAGCTGGCACAAGATAATTAACCTCTGGATCTCTCACTGTCAAAGAAACATGAAGAGAAGTTCTGCGATGCCAGGGACAAGTGGGAGACAAGGATGCCCGGGGCAGAGCCTTCAGGTCCGGGAAATGTGCAAGTTCAGAGAGGCCAGATAAAACGCTAAACACGAATCAGGTAGAGATGGTTACCCAGACCATGCATGTTGTTTCCACAACCGAGGTCTGCAAGACATATGCAGTCGAACGGACACAGAACATCTCTGCATGATCCGTTATTTCTAGGGATCGACCGATATAAATGTTTTTAGGTCGGATTTTTTCTCATCAGCCTCAGCCAATGGCCGATACAACCTGACAATAATTGAGGCCGATTCTGCATTTGACTCCCAAATTGATATAATGAAGGATACAATGAAAAGTAATTTTACAACGCTTTTAATACTGTATAAAAAAGAACAAAGCACCTCGATACAAATATATAAAAAAAGAAACAGTGCAGTTGTAAACAAATTTGAAATAGAAACATTAAACGTGTAATAAAAAGTCTGTAAATTATGCCAAGTGGGGGTATCGGCCAACACACCCGATGTATTAGCAGATGCCAATACCATCAAAAAACGCAAATATCAGCTGAAATATCGGCCAGCGGATGAATTGGTATCCTTATGTTATTTCATAAGGGAGATTATCTTTTTGTCCTGGTTTTGTTACTGTGGGAAAAGCATAAAGATTTAGATATCGATCTTTGGAAACAACAATCATGTCTGTTGTCAGTTAATTGTATCCATGTTTTCTACCTCTATTCTTTTCTATTAGTTTAAAAAATATCAATGTTTCATTTTTTTAACCTTTTGAAATAAATAATTAATTTATAATTATATTTTTTAATTTATATTGTTTTATGTTATTTCTCAACATCATTTATACATTATGTAGAGCACTTCAGGGACAAATTTCTTGAGTTCTTCAACTTGCTCTTTAAAAAAAATATTACATTAACTAAAAATACACAATTTACTGCCAGTTGTGATTGCAAGAAAAAAAAAAACCTTTACATTTGCAAAACAGGAACTAAAAACAACTGAGAAAAGGATTTTATATACAAAACCATTTATCAAAACAAGTAAGTTTTCTGTTATCAATTCGGGAAAATGCAAGAAAAGCAACATAATTACCTTTCAAGTTTCCTGCCTGTAACACTTATTGATCTGGCCATGTGCCTCTACTATTTCTCAGGCTATGATTCTTCACTGTACATGTAACATGTGCGTGCACGCATCTCACCATGAAATGCTACCCTGGTAGAGGAGCTGGCCTCTGCGGGGGAAGAGCTCTTGGAGCGCGAGTTAAAGGGTGATTGTCTGAAGCACTCGTCCAGGAATGGACTGAAACAGAGAGACATGGTGGAGTTACCAACACTTACACAGCCACTAAATCACCCACATTTTAAGGCTGTAGCTGCACCATGCAGTCCATTACTGACTGTGATTATAGGATGGAAAAATAGTATTCCAATATATTCTAATGGTTCCTAACTTACCTGTTTATTCCAACCATGTTACTGTCTTTGTGGTTGTGGGCTTTGCTGACTTTTTCTGGAAAAAACAACAACATCCTCATCAACTCAGGGAGCATAATAGTATTCACATATCACTGCTGTCGGGTGCAAACCTCCTATGTCCAGAACGTTTTCTTTTTTTTTCTTTTCCAGAAAGTGACAAAAAAAACACATGTGGTTTTGTAAAACCTGGGCACAGCACCATCAAACTTTGGACTGAGTTTTTTTTTTTTTTTATTAAAGTCATATATTTAATTGTATTCATTTATTTATTTAGTTTTTTGAATATTTTCACCAAACTGAGCTCACATGAAGTAGAGGGTTTTTTAATGATGTAAAATGGAGATAGGAGGTTTGTACCAGACAGCGACGACATGTAAATCTTACTTGTTTCAGTAACTGTTTTTAAACTAACACATAATGACAACTTGAACAGCTTTATTTTCTGCGAGCGAACAGCTGCTGGAGGCTGTGGGAGTCCAAGAAGGCTGTCAGTTTTGGTGAAAACAAAAAAACCTTTCATGCTCAGTCTCAGGTCATGCCAACAGATATACCAGCAGACAGTTTTCAGTTCAGTGTCATTCGTTTTCCGAGTCTTCTGATGGTCAACAGATAGAGACAATGTGTTTCATGGATAGACGAGCTATATGCAATGGTGGAGTCTAGCAAGCTTTCCCAGTGATCAAAGTACCCTAGATGGCATGTCTGTTACGGTCTGTGGTAGAGCTGGGCGATATATCAATACATTGAAAAATACATTGATATATATATTTTAAATGAGACATGGAACACCATATCGCATATATCAATAATACGTAGTTCAATGTTTGTTTGTTTTGTCTTTATATATAAATGCTGCCCTTGTTAGGGTTTGTCATATTCAATTAATTCTTTTGCATCTGTGGATTTGTTATACAGATGTTGAAGTACAGAACAGTAGCATGTACAGAATTTATGTTTACATTTTACTGTTTTTTGAACAGCTGAGTATTATTTCATCTGGCTGGTTTAAATAAAACTATTTGTGACGTCATATTTTGGCTTTGACTGTGACTAAACATTTGCTCTCACGTTGCGATAAAATTATCAGGATATATATTGTATATCACTATCGTGATATGACTTTTGGCTCATATTGCCCATATGTGCTCACTGTGTAAAGTTTTGTGTACAAAGGAAAAGTCAGATGAAAACCTTTTATCAGGACTAAATAATTTCACTTGCATATTTCATGCTATTACCTTTAGTCTATTATGATGCCTGGTGACAGATTGGTTATAAGAATTATTTATTTTTCCATGATACATCAGTGGCTGTGGCATTGCTGAAAGGGCTGGAAGAGCATTTGTCAACCAGTTGGAAGTTTGTTCCCGATCCCCTTCATTTGTCTAAGTGTCCTTGCTTAAAACACTGTACCACAAGTTGTCTCATGTGTCTCATCTGTCTGAGTGTGTCTGTGATAAAGAAAAAGCAATGTGTGTGTGTGTGTGTGTGTACAATAAAAACGGCTGTTTGAACAGGTGAATGAGAAACACATTGTAAAGTGCTCTGTAGAACCTTGCTATTAGTCAAGGTTAAAAGATGCTGTATACAGTAAGTGGGCCATTTACCATTTAATTTACATCAGCACCTGACTGTAACTGGTTGCACCGTTTGTCTCCAGACTTCCAAACTTGTAAAACTGTGAAAAGGTCAGCTTATTTTGCTGACACAGCAAGGAGTTGTTAAGATTAATGGCAGCGATGACACTTATCATGTGACTGATTAATCTATCAACTACTGAGCTAAATCAGACAAGCCTAGTGTTATACTTCACAAAAATCTAATCGTTTCTCCGCATTAGTGGAAATACTCTGTATGAGATGAGCTGGGGCGCCTTAACTACATGATGCTGCAGGAAGCCTTTCAAATTAACATGACATGAAAACATTCATTTACAATCAAACATGTCAATCAGTGGTGTTTTCTCTTAGAAGTGGTGGTCCTTTTGAGGCAACGGCTATTCTACAGTTTAAGGTACAGTGAATAGAAAATGGTCAAATCAGCCACTCCCTGTGCATAGATCATAGGGTTCTTAGTGTTTGGTAGTAAAAAGCACAATGCAAAGTGAATGAGAATGGAGCCATATGTGTGAATTTCAAGGCGATGTACTGAAGTGAATTTCAAAGCTGCAATCATCTCAGTGTTCAGAGCGACCTTGCAGCTGATGTGTCTCAGAGGTCCTACTGCTCTGGGTAATTCATATTGATTGCTCATTGTGTGACAGCAGCCCACTCTGTTCCAGTCCCCCTCACATTCAAACCAACTTCTCAAAGGGCGGTTGTTGAGGCTGCCAGGCCAGCGATGCCCTGGCCTCCCTGGGTGGGCATGCTACATACCCTCACTGCCCTCTCTACCCGCCTTATCCTACGCACCCCCACGACAAGGCAGCATTACCCCCGTACCCAAAAACTCCCCATTCTGTCACACTGCTCGCCAAGGACAGAGGTCTCTTTCCACGTTGCCATGGAGATGCCGCACAGGAGAAATGTAAAGGGAGGGAGGGGAAGCGAAGGGGGAGAGCATGTGCAGCCAAGTGTGCTTGAGCCGGCATGTCTGAAAACGAGTCAAGGGAGAGAAGAGAGAATGAGAGAAAGGAGGAGAGGGAGGAGGGAAGAAGGGGGCATTTGTGCAGACACCACTCCCCATGGGGCCTTGTGTGAGTGTGTAAAGGTGTGTGTGAAAGACAGTGTGGGAAAGAAAAATTGTCAATGTGTGAATTTGTGAATATGTGTGAGAGCAAGAAGATGTCGTGAAGAAAAAAAAAAAAAAAGATTTGACACAAGCTTGTTTGTCTATATGGCATTTAAGCGAAGCAAATCAAACGCTGGACAAGAATACATCCTGGCCGCACACACTTTCAAACACTTATCTGTCTTTTTTCTCTGGGGGATGGATACACCTCAAAGCTCCGTCTTAATCTAACAGTACAAACAGCTGCCTGCTGCCTCGGTGTCGCTTTCATGGCCATGCAGGTAAAAACCCGGATGTCAATACATAGCATCTATCCTTAACTTTAACATAGAGCCGCTGGAGGATGGAAATAGAAATATATGTTTGTTTTATAGTCAAGTATCACAAAGTGTCCAAGCTTTCCATTGTAGCGCAGCAGTGAAAGAAAACTACAATGTGTTTTTATGCTGTGAGTGTGTGAACGGCAGGTTTGCTCCAGTAGTGAGCAGCGGCCTGCATCCTGACAGAACATACCTGACAATTTGAACAGTAGTTCAGACGCCATTTTGACCGATATGTCTTGGGAGAAGAGATCTTTCTGGGGGCAGGCCAACGTCTCCGAGAGGTTACTTATTGGCTCGCTCTTCTCGCTCGCCCCTAAAGTGCTGAAAGCCAGCAGGTGAGAGGCAGGTGGGGTGAGTTCTGCAGGGGGTGGATCCACCTCCATGGGCTCTGCCTTTACCTTCACCTTCTGGGCATCTTTGCTGTTCTCTAGAAAGGAGGACAATTGCTGGTTAGAGTTTCAGGCTAAAAATGAAGCTCTGTTTAAGCACAGCCTCATAAAACCATCAGGTTTTTCTGGAAAACCTTCACAGTGTTTCTCAGTCTATGAATAAACAACAATCATCATTTAAAAACATCAGGAAATCATGTGGTTACAAGAGGTGAAAGCTTCTGGGTCTGAAAGTGACATGATGGATCTCCTTTAGATTGGTTACCACAGTAGAGATTACTAAAAGTGCATCAATAAGAACAATTTTAATTGGGTTGGCACATGTGTGTATGACACATGCATGAAAAACATTCATTCATTCAAGTCAATTGCCAGTCAATAAGAACCTTACAAAAAAACATGCATTGTTTATAGCTACATTTTGACTGAATTACACCCCATTTAATAAAGAAATCTTGCCATTTTTACTCAAATACATTTATTTGACGGATACCTATGACAAAAACAAATCATTTTGGAAACTAAACCAGTGTTACCTGGCTTTTCGTGGTTTGTTGATCATCAAATAATTCGCTGTGTTGGTTTATGCCCCCCAGTTGTCCATGTTTTTCTATTGAAACCCTTCAATCAGAATGATTTCCCCCTCTTATACTCTTAGGTGGTTTTATTAAACTAACAGTTTGAGGTTCAACAGGCCAATTAACGAGTATGGCACAAAAAAGCAGAGTAGAGATAATTTAGGTGAAAAAAAAAAAAACAATGTATATGTCATATTTAGTTTTTTCTTTGTATTACTGCATTATCAATTTCATCCTTGAACAATGTTTTAATTTTTGTCACTTTTTTAAGGATTCTAATGACATGCTTTATCATTATTCAAAAGGTACAGTATGTAAAAATACATAGTAAAGTGGTAAAGATGGGTATTTGAAAGAAAAGAAGTTTTCTTTCAAATGACTTCATATTCCAAGCACTGTTGTGAACATACGGTGGCTGTTAGTGGCCAAAATTCTCCCAGACATGAAGATGTTGTCATCTGTGAGTGGATCCAGTGGTCTCAGGTGTAGCTATGACTGTACTATGAGTAACTATTTTTAATGTCTTTTAAGGCATTACTTATCCCAAAGAGTGCTCTCACTCCCATTAAACAAAGCCGGTAAAGCATTTTTAAAGTTCAGATTGTTCTCTCTTCACTCACATTATCTGTCCAGTAAGGGACACCGTATTAAAAATGGTAGCACAAAGATGGCAGCCTCCATGTACAGGTATGTGCACCCAGCAAATAGATCTAAAATACTAACTCTAAGAAAAGAAACATATAAGAGCTATTCTAGTGCAGCGATTACACATCAATAGAAACTAGTTTTGGATTATATGTAAAATTTTTCTGACATTGATCTTTGTTTTTTTTTTTGTTTTTTACACACTGTACTTGTAAGTAGTTGTGTCAGTGTGAATGTACTTACACTTTTGTATTTGAAAACTGGGGGAATTACATTAATTAGTTAATTATTTGCTCTTAGCTGGACCAAATGGAGTAAATTTTTTCTAAGCAAATTAAGTTCTTCATTATCTATATTATTCAGCCTCTGATGTCAGACATTAAAACAAGTCTTAAATTGTGACTGAAATCTGTCAATCTCCAGACACACAAGGACAATGGCTACACTGACATTTTGGCTACATCAACATGTGACAATGATAACATGGACAAAGTTCATTCAAATGTGCAGCTAACAGGCCTGAGAGCAACTGCATGCTTAGCTGTGCCAATACAGATAGAAAAGTGTCAGCGAAAGGAGGAATACTTGCTCTGCAAGTCCGTCCTAAAGACGAGTCTCCTCTGAAAGTTGAACAGTTTTTTCTTTCCCAAAGAACATCACTTTATCCCTCATGGTCAGATTTACTTCACTGCTAATCACAGCTTCAGTCAAACAAAACCAGAGGGCCTGACCAATGCTAAATTTGCCAACAACTGGAGATTACCTATGGGTATAATAGACAAGGTTAAAAGCTCTCTGACAACAACACATCAATGTACTTGTAAACAGCAGCTGTCTCCTAAAGAAAACTGGTATTTCATTTCATATCTAGTTTAACTTGCTTATAGTCTGCTGTGTGCCATATGTTTCAATAAAAAAAGAAGAAGCTGCTAAACAGAGTAGAGAACACATAATTATTTCGGGGGGGTGGTGATGAAGTGTTTTACTTAATAATGTTCAGTAAAACCATGCAGTAGGAAAGTTTGGACTAGGCTGTTATTATGTAATTGATGTGATATATAAATTACTCACCATGTCTGACCTAATGAGAGTTCACACTTACTGAAAAATATCACTCAGTGTAGCCGACATGTCAAGTTAATGACAGATTAATGGAAAGCAATGATTCTCTGAAGAGGGCTTACTATATGAAGAACAACTAGGTTATGCACTGAATAAAGAAAACTGATGGTTGTTTGTTTTCTTTTTCAATTTTGTAAACCACTGCATCAAAATATATATTCAGAACATAAAACAACAAACAAACAGTACATAGGAGCACGTGTGAGAAACCTCTGGAATCTAATCTCTTGTAAAAGGTTTACTGTTGATCATCTTTGCACTTGTGTGGGAAAATGTGCTGGCAAATTACCTGTGAAATGAGATTTAGGAAAAGACAACTCAATTTGACAAATTCCACAACTGTTTAAAAGCCTTATAAATTTCTTGATACCCTTAACTTTTAAAAAGAATGAAGAGGTAGCTAAAAACATCTTTCCTTCCCTAATACTTGAGATCAATAAACTTGTGATAAAAAACTATTTTCATGAATAAAATGTCTATTCTTTATTAATACGTTTTGCTCAAATAAATAAACACACCCAAATCATTCAAACTTGACAAGTAAATCTTCACACACTTGACAATGTGAAGATGGAATGAAATGCAAAATAAAAAATCCAAACATGCCAAAATTGCCTCCAAAGCTGCGCTGAGCTGGTTAGCATCTAACTGTGCGGTTATTAGGGCAAAAGGGCACTGGGAGGTCATGCTGTTGCTTGGAGGCGGCTCCAGCAGCTTATGTGGGTTCACTGAAGCAAACAGGAAAGGCAATAAAACATTGAATGTTAACTAGGGGGGAATTATTCAATGTTTATTCAAATGAAAAGTGACATTTTTTATTCTCTCTAGCACACAAACAATTATCTAAGAGGTGGGAACAGCCATTAGCTCACTTTTCTAACAAGTTCAAACAGTGTGCAAGCTAAAAATAGTAAACAGGGACACGGCAGCTGTTAGGAATGTCCCGAGCTCATCTGCACACTCAAACACAGACTCTGCTCCATCTATTGATATTAAACAAAAACTCTAGCTTGCCATGAAAATGTCTAAACTATTAAAAGGAAACACTGATGCGAGATTTATGTTGATGTCAGAAATGCGTTCTGTGACAATCTTGATGGCTAACTTTGCCAGATTGGAAGCAGGTCTGCAGTACGTCTCTTCTGTAGAGCTACATTAAATGAAGCCAATAAACTGGATAAAAGGGTTCTAAAAAAACAAAAAAAAACCTGAATGGGACATCTTTAGCTGATCCCTGACCACGGTGATGGCAGGAGGCAGTGTCTCAGTGTGTTGACAAACAGGAGCAAGACAAAGCTGTGGGGTTGATACAGAGTGGCTGACATTGCGACTCAGCACGATTATAGGATATATGAATTTGGCAGGGCATCAGGAGCAGTGGGAGGGGTAGGGGGAGGTTAGAGGAGCAGGAGAAAAAGGAGGGAAGGGAAAGATACAAGACAGAAACCCTGTGTTACCCCCTCCTCCCCTTACATACTGTACTATTCTACTCAATACAGCTAACTAGCGACAAAATAAACAACCTGGATAGAGGAGAATCATTGTGTTTGTGTAAGCTACTCTACTTATGTGGATAATTAAAGCCCAACCACCCCATTCGCCTCCTCTCTGAGAGCCAGGTGTCGGGTTATTGGTAGTAACCAGCATGGGGGAGGACTCTGACAACCATCAGCCCCACTAATCCCTAAATCAGGTGGCTTGAGTTGGCCGAGTAACCTAGGAGAGGCTGATGGAGAAGTAGAGTGAGAAGAGGGTGGAGGGGTGAGGGATGGGGGATAGAGGGAGGGAGGAGGGTGCACTGCACTACAAGGGTCAACCAAGGGACACATGAGCTTCCATCACTGGATCACTGCTCTAACAACGGAGGCGGTGAAGTCTGCTGTGCTGCGAAAACACACACAAAAAACACATCCATGTACTTAAAGGATTCTATATGTACTTAGGCTTCTCCTGCTAGAATAAACATGTTTACACCCTAAAGAGCCAATACAGAGAGATCAAATTACAGAGAAAGCATTTGATCATAAGCGCAGCAAAAGCATCACATCACAGCAGACCAGATGAAAAGTCTACCTGTCACAAAATAAAAAATGAAAATATGGCCTCACTCCCACGCTGATAATAGCTATGGCTTTTTGGCTGGGGTCATGACCTAATGTTCTGAAGCCATAAAAAGCAGCCCTCACTCTGTTCGTGTTGGTATGAGAAAAAGAGAGTGAGTGTGTGTGTGTGTGTGTCCCGTGTGTCTGTGTGTGTTTGTGTCATCCCCTCTAGTGTAGAAGCCTCCTCTGTGATACACCAGCTGCCATTAGGCCACTGAATCAGCTTTGGAAAAATACCTCAGCATGTACATGCGTGCAAAAAGCATTTGCCCTTGCTCGATAAATATCATAGCTTTCTTTTAGTGTCAATGTTCCTCCAATTCCACTTTAAATTACTCAAAACTGTCAGTAAAACCTAACAAACGTAAGTCTAACCCGTTCTTTTCCATGGCAATGATATAAGTAGGAGCCACTTCTTTGGTAATATTTGAATAAGAGTAAGTAAACCAGGAAAACTAATTTCTACAGTATTATTGACTAACTAATAACCTAATATGTCTTTCCACAAAACTCAAGGCCTTCTTTCGGTGCAGTCGGAGCATTTGATTGTCAGCATGCAGGTTTGCACAGCTCAGTCTGAAGTAACAAGCAGCACTATGGTATTGTTCAATACACTTCAATGGTTTCTAATTTCCATATTATTAATTTAAGAGGAGAAAAAACTTGACCTATGAGTTATTTCATTCCACTGAAATGATTATTTTCTAACTTTTACAGCAGATTTCCTGGGGTCTAAGGTGCAAGACTACCATTCACTAGTGCTCATTTTTGTTTCTCTGGCAGATGCTTAAAATAAGCAGTGAGCTGATAGTTTTAGTTTGGTTAAGTTCAAGTATGTCTCTGTTTAAACAAATTTGTGTGGGTCCTATCTGCGGAGCAGGTCTGGACTAATTTGGTTGAAACTTTCTCAAATGTGGCCTTCAGCCACATAAAAGGTTATAAATGAAAGCTCATAAGTGCTGTTGGGACTGTAACTGGCAACCAAGTTACACACTTTCCTGACGTGCCTGAACTTGCTTTGATAATAGAGATGCACTGTACCTATCTTTCCCCCTTATGCAGCACTACTTACGAATTGAGTTAGACCGAAAGTGACGGGGTTTGTGTGATGTTCTGTTTTTAGTGATCAACTTTGACCTCAGGTGTCGACTTGAATCTGTGTGAACCTGACAGCCCGTTTTGCTGAGAATATGCACTCAGCAAAGATTTGTAATTACACTTAGATAAAAACAGTCACATACAATTAGGGATTTAATGCAAGTGAAGTCAAGTGCTTGCGCCACTTTGATGCAACTAAAGCATAGGAACAAATTCCTGGGCCAACAGACTGTGAGGAAGATGGAGGTAAAGTGGAAGGGTGAAGAAAAAGAAAAAAAGAGCGCCAGAAAAAGAACACCCGCGGGTAAGACAGGAAAGAAGACAGCAGAATGAGAAGGAAGAGCTGGGGGAGGACAGTAGGATGAGAGTTGGCTAGAGCCTAAATGACAACTCTCCATCCCCCACACCCCTCCCGCGATCCTCCTCTCCTCTCCCTGCTCTGTTATTCCACATCTCTCTCCATCCCTGCCCCCATCCCTCGCTCTCTCAATCTCTCTATTCTCCTGCTCTCTAGTCGACCTGCTCAGACAGGGGTGAAGAGTTCAGGCGCTTCAAAGGCTGCAGTGTAGAGACTGCATGTCATGTGGGAGCCACAGCAGCCCTGCCTGCAGACTTCACAGACAGCTGCTGCTACAATTGATCCTCGACCAGCTAGCGCTTAGTACTTAAGCCTTCCTGCGTTTGCAAACTGCAGCTACATCTGACTCGAGAGCAGTGTGCTTGATAAACAGCCCATAAGGAGCCAGATACTGCCCTTATGAAGTGTCCATAAGCAAGAAAACATTCAGCACAAGCCAGAGCTAATCTCAGGCTACTAAAGCTTTATTGTACGAGGTCAAGATAAAGGGTGAGGGTTGATTGGCTAAATAATTCTGCCAATCACTCCTGCCTTTAAAACACTGAAATAAAACAAACGAACGAACAAAAAAAAGATTGCATAGGGCAAAACAGCATTTTTGGTTAGAAAAAGGACTGCATTTTCTATAAATAAGACAATAGGAAGTGACGAAGAGCCAGTGAGACAGAAGGTGCGGTGGGCGGGAGTAAAAGAGGTCAGCGCACGGTCACTCTGAGGGGTCATGGTGAGGACACTGTCAGAGCAGGGCAGAGCTTAATATGAGGTAATACTGCACAACGACACCAACGCTGTGAATTAGAATGGTGAACTGCTTAGACGGTATGATGGGATAAGCCTAAATGTTTTCACAGCAAATCTTTTAATATGACTGTATATGATGAGCATTAGATTTACTTGCAAACAAAAATTAAAAGCACATACACACACACACATATATCCAATATATATATATATATATATCTTTGTGGTTCCCTCTAAATCTTGCTTGTGTTTTTCCCCCTTTCCACAGAGAAGAAAAAAATCCCACTATAAAAGGGGTTTCTCTTTTTCCTTAAAGTATTTGTCATTTTAAAGGGGAATATTAAGATATTTTCTTTGACATTTTGTACTTGTTGACAAGAAAACCCCAGTTCTGTAGTATTTTTCCTGATATTTTCATTTGCTGTTTTGCTCTTGGCACAGTCATGCACTGCTTACAATCAAAGTAGCTGACAGGAAAATGACTGTGCTTTTTCTCATTTAAGTTCAACAGAAAAGATAACCATTCATATGATCATTTTCTATTCAGTGTAGTAGAAACATATACAGCTAATTAAAAAACTATTTTACTAATGGGACGGAAACATCATCAAAGAAATCTGAAATCTGAGAAGTATTCTAAATGACCTAGTCAGCTTTGAGCTGAGGATTTAGTGATGCTATTGGAAGTTATGAAATGCCCCCCATTCAGCTGGCTCAATCCTGAGGACAGTGGGACAGATAAAGAGCATATTCTGTAAAAAATGTCTCAGTCAGACCATAAGTATTATGTATGATGATCCATCGTAGAAGATGAAATTTTCCCACTGTTTTAGTAAAAAAAATAAGCACTTCCCATTGAGAAAATTCAACAGTTTATTTGATTTAAAACCGCGACTAATGATGAAAATACTAGAGAAATTTTTCACTGTTGGATTTTTCATTATTTAAACAAATAGCATTAAAGTGAAAAAGAAACATTAGTAACCCCTTAAGATAAGCAAGGTTTTTTTTTTCCAGGATTTCAGTGAGGTATTGTCACACTACTAGGCCTTCCGGGGAAAAAACCCCCAGAAAAAAAAACCCATATTATCTTTGAGCCTTATACTGGATTTGAATTAAAAATGCTTGAACTGAGCAAATCCATCTGGCGGAGTCAGGTTACTAATCGGCAACATCCACACAAATAAAAGCTTGAAATATATTGATTTGCATATTATTTATCTATACAATATGTAACTTGCACCTTTTAAGTTGAATTACAGAAATAATTTAATTTTTTCCAAATATTCAAATTTTTTGGGTAGTACCTGTAGTCGACAGAGCGGCTTCAAATAAAACCTGAAATAATCAAAGTTCTTTGTGGTATTTTATGTTTTCTTTGCAAGATTAAAAAAAAAAAAAAAAAAATCTAAATTCATAACCAACAAATCTAGAATCTAGGACAGAGAAAAACTGGGACCAGAAGAATTATTTTCTCTCCATTGACTTCCATTCATATTTTTTCATTTCTAAGGTCCCGTGGGGCTCCCCGTGGGTCGTGACTTTGGCTCCCCATTGTAAAAGATGTTGCATGGGCTCCAGTTGGACTAACATATATTTTGGGGCATAAATTAATGTTCACAAATTATTCTGGAGGGTACAATTAAACATGAAATGTGGTCACCCTGTGGAATAAAAAATTAAGATATCATTTGGCTTATTGGGGGGAGAGGGAGGAGGTATCAAATAACACAAAGACATTAAGAAGACTTTTTTTTTTTGTTTCTTTTTAGTACTTGTTTAGAGATACAAAGCAAAAAACTGTGTAACACTCACAAAGTTCCCACACCACATGTGACTGTGAAGATACAAGTGTGAATTTTGAGCTTGTGTTTACTTCTCAAACTGATTGCACTGTGACAACACATTCATGTGTCAAACTGTTCATTTAGAGGGCAGGTACTTTTGTTGTCTCTCTCCGTCCTCTAAAGGTGCTGAAAGTGACATTTATTTCAAAGATAGACAATTTTGCAAGTACGAAAGTTCTGTTAAATATGTGTTTCCATCACTGCAGTTGGAAATCTTTCTGCTTCATTGTGGTCAAAATTGTGCCATGCAGCTTGAATTAGCAATGTAACAGGCTTTGTAGAGGGGAGCTAAGTGAGTACAAAGTGTGATTTCACACCTATAGAGAGGGTGGCTGGATGGTGAGTGGGTGGCACGGCTGTTACCCACACGATACCAGTCTGCCAGGGCACCACCTAGGGCCTTGCAACCCCCCTCATCCTCCTTCCTGTGACGCCATGTTCCCCTTGCCCTGCAACACCAGTGCCCATCTGCTAGAACACGTTAGCCGCTGGCGCCAGGGACTATTTAGCCTGGCGTAATTAGCCCCCAGACACCAGCAGCCTGGTTTTAAACAGATGTGGGGGAGGTAGCACTAGCAAGGCGACTCAACACCACCAACAAATGTTTGATAAGGAAGAGAAGGAGGGGGGAGAAGAGAGGAAGCGACCTAGTTAAAGGCATGATGCAACTCATGTTACAGCACAATGGACAGTAATGATGACAACCCCACTTGCTCCGACTGTTCAACGCCACGGTCAAGGCAGAATGAGCAGGAGAAATTTAATTAGGCCGTGTCCATTCGCTGTACTGACAAATAAGAATGAGGAAATAAACACTTACACAGACAGATATGAATGTTTTGAAGAATGAAAATGCTTAGTCTAAAGTCCCACTGGTTTTTCACTATTCAAGAATCCTAACTGCAGCTGACCTTTAACAAAGGACGGACAGAGGTTATGGTGTAGGTGCCCTTGAACCTCATGACTGTAATCACACGACTATAACGGCAGTGACCTTTCCCTGGTTTTTCCTCCCCCCCCCCCCAAGGGTCATTTAAGGGTCTAGACTCTTGTCAAGGCTGTCACTCTAGACAGCCCTCTCCATCTACCGCCCCCACTGTTGCCATGGCAATGGATGGCACTGAGCTCCGAGGATTGTGTGAGGGGGCAGAGGGAGCCAGTGGATGGATGAATGCTGCGGCATCTTTCCCTAACCTAGGTCAACCTGGCAGAGCTAGTCTAAGTAGTGGGAGGGGATAAACGCCGGCCACGCTGCTTCAAGACAAAATAACCCAGCAGTATAATGTCAGTGCAGGGACTGGAAAGACTTTGGAAAGTAGTGTTAAGGAATTATGCATTGCTGCCATCGTTCTATTTCATCATTTACACTCATAAACCATTATCTTACATGCGGGTTTTACTCTTATTTCTGCTGTGTTTAAGTACACACACACACACACGCACACACACAGGGAAACGTGACCTGGGGGCAGTCAGTGGAGCAGCACACGTGTAGTACCACAGAGCTACCAGCCAGCATGAGTCACTGTGAACACCAGTCGACCCAGAGAGAACAATGGCAACCGGTGTGTGAGGTGTCTGTCAAGCATGCACACATTGGCACAGGATGAAGAGCCGTGGATGGAGCAACGCCCCACTGCACCACCATCACACTGCCATTTGCTTTGGGTTTTATAACACTATGCATGCATATTAGCCCACATATATAACAATGTATGCTTTAACACTGCACAGTTTTAGCTTAAGTGTCCAAATAGGTCAGCAATTTATCTGTATTTATGAAGCGGAGGTAATCTAAAAATTATTAATGCAAAAAGATTACACTGTACACAGTACATCAGTGCAATTAACAATTATTCACAGAAAGAACCAATTCTGCTTTTATAGTGCTAAAATTGATAACCAAGTAGGAGCATTCTGACACATAGTGAACCTCAACCCATTTCAATTTCAATCTTGACTGCCTGAGATATGCTCTCCAGCAGCCCACAGTGTATAAACACCTGTCCATGATGCACTTGAACTAAACCTGGCATTCAGTTGTGTTTTTCTGATGGAGCACCTGTGTTACAACTAAATTTGGCAATGACACAAAGTATAGAGTAAGTAAAAACTACAACAGTATTTGTGCAATGCCAAGTGCAATGGCCAAGGTATTGTGCTACAAAGTAAGGAGCAAAGTGCATATTCAACTTTTGGTTATAATTTAGGGAAAAATGTAAAATGTTCATACCTTATTGATATTATACTGTATAATGAATGTTGGATATCTCACTGGAATTATGATGTGGTAATTCCTCCATCTTAAACAATTTATGAAAAGAAACGCAAACAACAATGGTGGATATAGCACAACATAAAAATGACAATGTCTTAATAACTTGTCATGTGTACGGTGTCGTCTTGGTCTGATGATGCCAATGTGTGAACAGGATGAGAAAGAGGACTATTTATCAAGAACACACAGTTGTGTGTTTGTAGCTTTTTTTTGTGTGTTTTTTAAAGTTTTCTTTTAGTGGACAAAAACAAAATAAAAATATAGTTGGGAAAAAAAGACGGCTGTTTAGAAACAAGATGTCATTAAACCAGAACATTTAGAGGTCAAGTCACAGTTTTGACACTACTAATGTTTTTTTGGGGGGTGGGGGTGGGGGGTGGTTAGTCATCTTTTTGGAGAACAGCATCATCATACAAAAAGCCAAATATCCCTAACTTTTTGTGAGGAGTGTACACTCTTTCACACAGGTACATTTTGCTCACTTTTGAGACGCCCACTGTTTTAGCCTGGTGAGGTGTTCCACAACGAAATAACTGATATATCCAACATGAATTTAACATAAAAAACAAACTTAAATATTAATTCTCCCCTCAAAATACTTAAAATGGTATTTTTCAATATTTAAATATTTTGGCTTGAACTGTTAAACACAAACTTGAAAAATATAGTGGATGGGTTAGGGTTAGGGTTCAATTCTGAGACAACAATGTAAGGTTGAGCATAAATTGAGAAAAATAGCTGAAATGAGCTTATTAATAACAGCTGAACTTAAAATGATCAACTATTAATGCACACCCTACCTGATAGCTTAATCAGCAGCTCGGAGGCCACCTTAACGTTGATATCTTGGCTAAGCAAGCTGTTCTTAGAAATGGGGCTTCCTTCCCTTGGTTTTAGTGACCCTGGGCGCTCTGTGGCTGCTGCAGCCCCTGCTGGCCCATCCTGGCAGAAAGTGGCAGGGAAGCTTGGCTGAACCTGGCTCTGGGACTGCGAGGACGGTCGAGGGCTCAGTGCTTCCTCCACTTTAGGCTCTTCCTTCAGGTGGAATGGAGACTTGAGTGTTTCCCTCTGGTTGGCTGCTGCAGGCATTAAAAAAGAGAGATCAAAGGAATAAGAATGATCAAAAGAAACCAGTGGTGCCCAAGTGAGGCTTGATGAGAGATACAAGTTAAACTCTGAAATTATAATATAGCCAGCACCCATTCTATTGTCTGTAAGGCAAACATTAATAAATTATTTTGGTGTAATTTCCCAAGTAAAACACAAGTTGAGAGGCGTGTATATACACTGAACAAAAATATAAACTGCCCATGTAAAATATTGTTGCCATGTGTAGTTGACAACTGTAAATGAGCATTTGCTGACATTTTGTTGTATAAAAGTGATATTTCTCTTGATTTGTGTGTAATTTAATGAGTGCATGGGTGGGGCATGTCCAGTGGTTGATCAGACAAAATGAGCAACAGCCGGACAATCCAGGCCACCCCAAAATATCAAAATTTTTCACAAGTCACAATGCCTCAGATGTTGCAAGTTATGCGGAAACATGCCATTGGCATGTTGGATGCAGGGATGTCCACCAGAGCAGTACCTGCGCGGCTCAATGTCCATTATCGGATCATAGGCTGTTTAAGAGTTTGTTTCTGACAGACTGGCACTACTGCAAATCAACCTCATCCTTGTCGGCCATGTATGACTACTCCAGCACAAGATTGCCACATCCGGCTCGTCCATCTGCGTGATTGGCTAAGACCTGCATAGCTGATGAGACTATTGGTCTGCACAACAGACGCATCACACCTCAACTGTAACCAGAGATGCAGCTGGTGGACACACAAGATATTGAACAATCAAATTCCTCAGCCTGACCCCTATCATGTTCAAAGGACAGTCAATCCATTACAAATGGCAATACCACAATGTTATCAATGCCGATATGAAAACTAGTAATTACTGAAAATAAATTTTAAATTTTTCTATATATTGCGTAGCCCAAATGTTAATAAAACTCATATTTGACATGGGGTGTTTATATTTTTGTTCAATGTACTACTTTATACAAACACATACACACAACATGTTTAACACATGAAAATGCTGAATACAGGGAGTGCAGAATTATTAGGCAATTGAGTATTTTGACCACATCATCCTCTTTATGCATGTTGTCTTACTCCAAGCTGTATAGGCTCAAAGCCTACTACCAATTAAGCATATCAGGTGATGTGCATCTCTGTAATGAGAAGGAGTGTGGTCTAATGACATCAAGACCCTATATCATGTGTATTAGGCAAACATAATTATTAGGCAACTTCCTTTCCTTTGGCAAAATGGGTCAGAAGAGGGACTTGACAGGCTCCGAAAAGTAAAAAATAATGAGATATCTTGCAGAGGGATGCAGCACTCTTACAATTGCCAAGCTTTGAAAGCGTGATCATCGTACAATCAAGCGTTTCATTCAAAATAGTCAACAGGGTTGCAAGAAACGTGGGGAAAAACCAAGGCGCAAAATAACTGCCCATGAACTGAAAAAAAGTCAAGCGTGCAGCTGCCAAGATGCCACTTGCCAGCAGTTTTGTCATATTTCAGAGCTGCAACATCACTGGAGTGCCCAAAAGCACAAGGTGTGCAATACTCAGAGACATGGCCAAGGTAAGAAAGTCTGAAAAATGACCACCACTGAACAAGACACAAGCTGAAACGTCAAGACTGGGCCAAGAAATATGACTGGTTTTATGGACTGATGAAATGAGAGTGAGTCTTGATGGGCCAGTTGGATTGGCCCGTGGCTGGATCGGTAAAGGGCAGAGAGCTCCAGTCCGACTCAAATGCCAGCAAGGTGGAGGTGGGGTACTGGTATGGGCTGGTATCATCAAAGATGAGCTTGTGGGGCCTTTTCGGGTTGAGGATGGAGTCAAGCTCAACTCCCAGTCCTACTGCCAGTTTCTGGAAGACACCTTCTTCAAGCAGTGGTACAGGAGGAAGTCAGCATCCTTCAAGAAAAACATGATTTTCATGCAGGACAATGCTCCATCACATGCATCCAAGTACTCAACAGCATGGCTGGCAAGAAAGGATCTAAAAGAAGAAAAACTATTGACATGGCTTCCTTGTTCACCTGATCTGAACCCCATAGAGAACCTGTGGTCCCTCATCAAATGTGAGATTTACAAGGAGGGAAAACAGTACACCTCTCTGAACAGTGTCTGGGAGGCTGTGGTTGCTGCTGCACGCAATGTTGATGGTGAACAGATCAAAACACTGACAGGATCCATGGATGGCAGGCTTTTGAGTGTCCTTGCAAAGAAAGGTGGCTATATTAGTCACTGATTTGTTTATGTTTTGTTTTTGAATGTCAGAAATGTATATTTGTGAATGTTGAGCTGTTATACTGGTTTACCTGGTCAAAATAAATAATTGAAATGGGTATATATTTATTGTTAAGTTGCCTAATAATTATGTTTGCCAAATACACCTGATATAGGGTGTTGATGTCAGTAGACCACACTCCTTCTCATTACAGAGATGCACATCACCTGATATGCTTAATTGGTAGTAGGCTTTGGGCCTATACAGCTTGGAGTAAGACAACATGCATAAAGAGGATGATGTGGTCAAAATACTCATTTGCCTAATAATTCTGCAATCCCTATAAATGCTAATTAAAATGTAACAACAAGGCGGTTCATGTAAGTTTTCACATTCTTGCAGCAAGAATGGATACCACTGTTCCTGAAGGGCTAACATAGACAGTGCGACATTATGACCTCTTTATGCCTTGGCAGTATCTACTACAAAATCCCAAATTTTCTATTCCCCTATACATCCTTCACACCACCCTTCCCCATCCATTTTATTTCTTTACAGTTTATTTGCTACTACATTCTGTTCCAAGTCTAGTTTCCTCCTCTGGTATTGCTTTGGAGCTCATCTGAATCCCCTTCAGACATAAGGACATGAAATAATTCCAGCAGTTCTGTAGAGCGGGATAGCAATCAGCTGAACCCTGGTCTGTCATCTCTGCAGTGTGTAGCCTTGGTTAGGTAGTGAACTGTCACATGGATCGCTCTGCTCTAAAGTCATCTTTAAGAGAAACTGGGCCACATCTAATCCGTCTTAGATGAATAATTAATAATTAGACATGGAGCAACTTCCGATAGCCGCCAAGAAAAGAACAGCAGGCTTAGCGCTTCTCTTTGTGTCCCTCAGTGTGTTCAACTACTCTGCACTAAATGAAGGTTTACACAGGTTATAGCTTACAGTGCCATTTGAAATACGAAAAGGCTATGAAACATTGAAAGAAGCTCTAAAATATGATTCAAAACATGTCAAATTTGTTTGTGAAAGGTGACTTGGGATCTGTTTCTTTCAGTGCAGTGGGAACTATGGGAACCAGAGGGAAGGTTAAAGGAGACTCGTTTACACTGATGATTAAGTACAGGTACACCACACCATTTATCAGAGCCAAGAGTACCTGATGATGCACACTGGTTTGTAAAATTACATGCAACAGCTTTAAGTACATAATTTATCTTGTTGAAGCCCTTTTCTGTGGAAAAAATTTAGATTTTTCAATTGAAATACATTCATCCATCTTATTTTGAGGTTGCACAAGGCCAAAAGAGTTAAACCTGTAGATTTCATGTAGAACATCATGTTAAGATGCTGCAGTGGTATCCCAGTAGGCCAATTTCACGATTTCTTGGTTTAATGAATTGACAGAGTAAATCTATTTCCAGTCACAGTATTCCTCAATGGCGCAGTCCAAGAACAAAAGGTTTTGCTTTGTACACCAGTGCCAAAATTAAAAACAATACGGCCCTATTTACACTTTTACAAGTTTCCAAAAACCAAAGAGCTAAAGGGAAATGGATTAAGGCAATATGACAAGACGAAGGAAGATATTTTGTTATTCGTAAAACCAGCACTCTCATTCACAGTCAGCACTTTACTGCCACCGACTACAGCGGTGGCAGTGTGCGGCTAGATGAACGTGGTTCTCAGTCGCTTTAGCTACAGATTTCCAGACAGTTGTGAGAAAACCTTCAGTCTATGAGCAGGTGACAGCTCGTTAAGGACCAGATGAGCACACAAGCCAGATAGACGGGAGAAACACCAGAGAACACGACTACAGCTATGGTAGTAGTTGTGTGGAGTAGTATAATTTAGGCACTGGGGTACAGAGGAGAAAGTTTTGTTCTTGGACTGTGCCATTGAGAAATGCTGTGACTGGAACTAGAGTTATGATGTCAAGGCACTAAACCTGGAAATCGTGAAATGGGCCTACAGATGTTTCAGTATTTGCAACTGTGGAGTTGTGATTTGGAACCAATTTAAATCTGAGGCAGCAAGCAGGATTATGTTGCAATCGTTTAAAAGGACGGCCAACACATAAGATTCAAATAAGTGTTCAAATGTTTCACAGGCTGTTCTTTTTTGTTTTAATGATTGGTTTCTAAAGACATCCACAACTCTGACTATTTTACCAGACAAAATACATTTGTTATCTGTCATTGAAAAATAAATCGCAGTAAAGTCTTAGAGAAGTTTATTACATGCTAGTCAAGATTGTCTAAAGGGCTTTGCAGACATTACTGGTATACAAGTTTGAAATGGAAAAAATACTGTTTAGAATGTCCTCGTTTATGCAATTTGAAAGCTAATGTTTGCCAGTGCTAATGCTGAGTGTGGCACCGTAGCCTACACATCTTGTGATACAACTTACTCTGAAACAACCTAGAAAGTATGCTCAATCCATCGTAGACACACAAACACCCACATGCACAGGGCATGGATACAACAGAGGCCATCACTCTTGGGCAGACTGATGTCCAGTCTCCTCTGGCCCCTGCAGAGATCTGCTCTGCTCCTCACCTTACCATCACACCTAACATCTCTAACCGGCACAGGCCTGCCGGCCCCTGCCCGCACCATCAATCTGTGCCGGCTCTGGCCCTTCTGATTAATGATGATCTATGCCGAAGGGCTCAGGGACAGGGGATGCAGGGCAGAAAAAGGGGACAGGTGCTGCTGTTCTGACCACCCATGTGATGCCATGATGCCACAGTGCCACACCATGGCAGGCTGGGGCTGCAGTTCAAGAGGGTGAAAAGGAAGAGTCTGAGGGGAGGGAGAGGAGGGGTAGTGACCTTCAAGTTCGGGGGCAGTGGCGCAGGGTCGCACACGGCACCAGCTGGAAATGTCACACTGTCAGATGTCAGCGGGCAGGCTAAGTATAACCTGGTCAGCACCTGGAAGGACGTCCTCTAATTAGAAGCGTGTTGGGCCATGTCGGATCAGACAGGGACAACACACTTGGTCGCAGACTTACAAACACAAAAATACAGATTTTATGAAGCAGAAACACATTTTTGTTTCTTGATGGAAAACTTTACTATGTGTTGCTTAATGCAACAGTTCGCATGCTGTGACGTATCCACTGAGCGGCACATTAGCCAATGACAAACACATACTCAACATAAACTTTCTTAAATCCTTCTCGGTGGCCTCATGAGAGCAAAAGCAACTCCAGGACTTGCACTCTTTCAAAGTCACACCACTTTACTGACCTTTTGGATTGTTGCTATAAATAGAACGTATTTCCACTCAGAATCTATGTTACATAGCTTGTTGAATTATTTAGTAGCCAGATCCAATAGGCAAGTTTTTTAGTTCCTATCTGCTGATAGCTGAAGTGCAAAAAGTAAAAAACACAATACGAAAGTGAAGGGCTTCTAAGGCAAAATGCAGCCAGCGACACCAGACTTAGACTCTGGCCTTTTGTCTGTCAAAGTTTCACAATCACAACAGCATCATGACCATCCGGCCCCTGGCAGATCATTTTGTGAAGTGAATACAGATCTGCAGAGGAAATGGGCATCACTGGGTGACTGAGCTTCTGTTCTGTGGAGCTTCCTGGCAGTGTGGTTATGCACTAACCAAGGCCAGTGTCAGCTCTCTGTGCATGATACTGTAAGGCTACTTCTAGCTCAGGATGGACGATGCTATCAGTTTGTCTCCATGTTATCACACCCTTCTGACACCTGCCACCAACGCCACATCCATAGCCATTCTCTTGCTTGTTTCTCTCCCCCTTGCCGTGCTTCTCTCTTGCGCCTCATCCGTCTCACTGCCAGGCGCTTGTCCACTCCACCTCACCTCTCGCTCCGTGGCCAGGGCTGCCGTCAAATAACTTCATTAGCTTTCCACCTCTGTCACGCTGGCCTGCTCCCCCTCTGACAATTGGCTGCCGTTTTCTCCCAGAGTAAAAAAAAAAAAAAAAGAATAACAAAAAAAAAGAAAAGGGCTTCGTGGGGCAGGTTGAGAACCCAACAATAGCTGACAGTGTGCTAGACACTGGACAGTGATACTGATGGCTGCAGTGGGGATGTATGGACTAGAGGTCATGCACAAAAGGCCTGCGCGTGTCTGCTCAGGCAGAGCTGGAAAGGAAGAGACACATCAGATTAAATCTAGATGTTCACATTCACAAAGGGGGAAAAAAATTAAATCTGAAATATTTTCCGTCTAAAAAGTCTTTGTAGCATTTTTACTGTAAGACCTACAGTAGATGACCCCATTTTGTTTTTATTAGTATGACCACAGAAGTTCTGTTTACAGTTCAAGTAACAGCTATAATGAAATACTGAAATGAAAAATTAAACATCCATAATAACAACCGGGTTTTATATTTACAGAATAAAATTCTGCCTTTGCATGACATTATAATGGCAAAGCACCGCATGCAAGATACTCTCCCTGGAAAAAGAGATAAATAAGACAAGTGCAGAAGCATCATGACAGATGCAACACCTCCCACAACCCCCTGCATAGCAATTATTCACACCCAGCCGGGGTCAAGCTCGTTGTGCCTGTGTCACCGCAGCAGGGGTGGGGGTAGTGTTTAGAGGGTGTGCAGTGCCCACTGTCATTATTAACTCAGGGTCTACTGGGCACAGGGTAGGGGCTGTGCATTTCAAAGTGCCTTGGTGGCTTTCATCTCTGAATCAAAATGTGGATCACACTAGATAGCTAACGGTTGTGTCAGCATGCAAGGATAAAAATCAAAGGGTATCAGTAAAACATTCAATGGAAAGCAGGGCAACCCAAAAAAATGATATGCTTATTATGTCAGAGGTCAGAAAGAGTTCACTGTCTTTTTATGCCTGGGGAACTCGATGCAACTCCCTCTTTGCCTCCTCCTCTGTCTCACTCAGTTGCTGTCACTTTATCCTTTTTTTTTTTTTTTTTTTTTTTTTAATTCCCCCTGCAGCTTTTTAAACACCTCACCAGCCCCCTCTCATAGGCCTTACGGGACTGAGGCACTGACACAGCAGTGCAGTGTAAAAGCAGGAGGGATGAGCTGCTCGTGTACACACTCAATCTGGGTTGGCAGTGAGGTCAAGAGAAATAGAGTCTAGAGGTCCCAGGGGGTGCTTCCTCACCTCTGCTTTCCTGGCCGCTCCATGACATGTCTAAGCCTCAAAGATCTAAGCCTGGTGCTTTTCTGTTTCATAACCGTCTCTCTGTGACTCCACCCTCCCCCAACAAAGAGAGAAGTTTGTGATCAAAGCAGCAGCATTCATTAAAACCTATCATCATGCATTCAAGCTCAACATCCTCTCATCCTGTCTTTTTACATGCCCCCTCATTCTCCTTGAATGATGTCCTGACTAAGATGTCCGCCACTTGACACTGGACTGACATTGCAAGGAGCCATCTTGGCTCCTTCGGGAGTTGCCTGGGCTTGATTGTGCAGTCTGGGAGTGAAGTGCAACTGGCACCCAGGGGGCATCCATGTGGAGCCAGGGCATGTGAGATTGTGGGGGAGTTAACTAAGCCAGCCCAGTCCCTGTGCATCCTGGAGGGGTCACAGGATGGCGCTCAGGGCGCTAATCATTTCAAATTATGAATTCCTTTTTAATTATGAATTATGCATAAATTTTTAATTAATCTAATGTTCTCAGGGTTTTTTCCTCCCTTCCTTGCACAAGATCTCAATCTAATTACACAGCATTAAGTGGGAGAGTGGCAGTTGTAGCCTCGACCCTGGCGCTCGACCTCGGTTAACCTTTTTCCATCAATCTTGCCACCATCTCCAGACTCATCCTTTGATATTTTGCAACATGGTAAAATGCATCTAAACGTAGCGTGGACTTTGTATACCTGACAACAGCATATTTGTGAAGCTTATTTAGCTCATTAAAAGGTAGGTTATAATAAACATTGCAACTTCATAAATGGCAAAAAATACTGCTTCGCTTTTGCAACTTCAGTTTTAGTGAGCAAAGGCAGAAAATTCACTACAGAATACAGACAATATGAAGATTTCCATCTATTCAGAATACAACCATTCATTCCATGCGTGTCTTCACATTTTTTGTTTATCACCACAGGGAATTTGAAATAAATTTTGTTACCATTTTGTCAGTAAAATCTCCTTCAAACATAAAAACAATTGAAAGCAGGAGGAAGATGCCCAGAGGTTACACTTTTTTAAACTCCCCTGACATGTGGTAGGATGTGGGTGAGGAAAATTAATACCTCACCAGCTACTGTTGAGGTGTCCTTGGGCAAATCATTTGGTTCCCAACTGTTTTTGTGGAACAAATCAGAGGCCATTTTTAAAAACTGGACCAAAAAAAGCAATTGAATAAATAAATAAATAAATAAATTAGTATTATGTTTTTGTCCTTGGAATAAATAATCTTAGAATGGCACTGTAATGTAATAATATTCAGCTAGACAACTTTTAAGAAAACACATTAAAAAAATTGACACTTATATGTGAGCCAAATGCAGGTCCTCTGCTTTAGCGTCTTTTTTTAGTGCTTCAAATAAAGCAGGTAATTTCTTTGTGTCACTTCCATTCTACTGTAAAACTGCCAATAGTGCATGCAATGATGCAGAAGCTGACATCACCTGATGAGAACTCCTCAGTGGAACACACCTTTACTACATACACTAGCAGCATGACAGAACAGGCTGCTGTAGGTTTATATGCATGAGTCCCACAGTATTCAACGTGAACTGAGCTTCAACTACTGAGATGTGTGAATATTTCAGAGGGCTCTATCTAGATTATGTCTTCAATGTATATTAGATTAACAAGAGCGATTATGTTCAAACATTTTTACATGTAGATGTCACAAAGTACAATACAGAGCTTAAGTGCTAATAGTATTACCTTTTCAAAATATGTAGTATGTATTTGGCTTCCTGTTGTTAAACAGCTGGAATAAAGATATTAATTTTCTGTATGTAAAACTGTATTTTTGGGAAGCTACTTGTAAGTGAAACAACTCAAGGAACAAGGCATGTTTTTTTTTTTTTTTTATCTTCTTATAAATTGATCCAAAAGTCCCACGTGGGATACGCTATTTGCAATGTGACGTAGAAGTGCAAGGCTGTTCCCGATTCGCTCTTTTCCTCGTATTGTTTCTCTGATGAGAAAGCACAGCTGACTGGGGGGAACGCAACGCTAGCAAGTCAGCATGTGTAAGTAAACAAGGGGAAACCCTCCGTATTTCAGAAGGAGCAAGTTAAACGGGTTTTCAGTGGAAGGAGGCCTTTAAGGATACATTCTGAACCTGTATACAGATGAAGTCATCCATGATGTCCTCAATATGCACATAAGTTAAGCAGCTCAGTGTCATAAATCTGTCTATTCATATATGGTACATACAATGTAATCTGGTCTGCATTGTGTCAACTGAAAACAAACAAACAAAAAAACAATTCCTGTCTGTTCACAATATGACTGAGTCCCAGAATTTCACATTTCTATTATTCTAAACACTTCAGTAAAAGAAGCTCAAAGCCTTTGCCTAAAACAATGAACATAAGAAGTGTTTACACTTCTAATGATTGTTATTTCTGGTGACAGAGAACTATAGAAGCAAAACTTGAGGCAAAGGGGAGACAACGTTTTGCTGGAGATCATCACAAATGGCTTCATATTCAGGTTTGGAAAAACAAATAGTTTTGACGAATTAATATCATTAGAAAGCCAAGTTCAGAAAATGGTATAAAAAAGCAATTACAGGCTACAGAGTTTTTCTATGCATTTGTCACAATAATAATACCAGATGCAATTTAACACATCTTTAATCACAAGTTATAAAAGCACACTAAAGCAGATGACTTTTATGGTCTTCTGCTTATGATCATAGGATCTCAAAACTGACTTAATTAGAGCCTAAATTCATTAATCGGTAACTTTATCAAAAGCAAAATGGATTTATTGAACTACCCGAGTAATTCACAAGCAAATGTTTCCTTTTACATGTCAATATTCCTCATTTTCTTGTTATTTTATTGACACTGCACTATGAACTAGTGATGGGTACTGTATGTGGTTGCTACATTCCTATCAAATTAAAATAAAAATAGTAAAGATGGGAATGATGGGGTGGGTGGTGGTGGTGGTGTTCTAACCTGAAAGCTTCATAAGCAGGTCAGTGGCCGTTTTGGTAGTGATGTCAGGGCTGAAGATGGAGGCTGTGGTTGGACCACTTGGACTTGATCTCACCCCAACTCCAACCCCGACTCCAGGTAGGTCCAGGGAGTTGGCACTGCTGCTGGCACGGTCCCTGCAGATATTAAATGGGGAGAGCACAGACAAGTCTCTCTCCTGTGGTTCCTCCTTGATGTGGACATGGTTGGAGGAAGCCTCGACCGGGGGGGACGTCTGCTGCCGAGCGTCTGAATGCAGTGGAGACGTGTCTGCCGCTCTCAGGTCTGTGGAACCGCTGTCACCCAACACGGAGCCCTCGCCCTCTGTGTCGGTGGTTAGTTCCTCTTTCACCTTGAAATCTGTGCGGGGGAAGTGCTGGTGGCACCGCATGTGAAGCTTTAAGCTGAAATGTCGGGAGGAGGTAAAGGGGCAAAGTTCACACTGAAATGTCTCACCCCGGTCCTGGTGCTGATGTACCTGGAAATGGACGGCAGGATGAAGAGTCAAAATCCACCCTTCTCTCTACCGCTACAGAACAGAAGCAGGGTTTTTGTGCTAATTTCTGTTAAATGTATCAGCTACTGATATGCAACACCATTCAATCAGGTGATGTAAGAAGTGTAACCAAAGCATGCATGTCTTTTAATGTTGCCAATTATATTGCAAGAGCCATAATATGCACTAATCAAACTAACTTCTCAGGATTACAAGGGTTGCAGGGTAACAAGATTAAAAAAAAAAAAAAAAAAATCCATATCATCCGACCTTCATGTGGGACTTGAGATTGTCTTTTCGAGCACAGCGGAAGGGACAGAGTGGACACTGATGGCTTTTCAAGCCTGTGTGAATAACCATGTGTCTCTTCCAGTAGCTCTTGCGTTTGATGACCAGTCCACACACAGGACACTGGAATGGTTTGCCACCATCCTCAGGAGAGCCTTCAGGAAACCAAAGAACATTAAAATTTACATTCAGTGAGTTTCAAAATTTCAGAATCTATACTTCAGTCATTGGTATTCCAGAAAGGCACCTTTGTTTCTGTAAAGAAATTGAAACCATCCCTGAAATAAGGAAGTGACAGACTATGTCCAGATCTCTGAGAGACAAAGTCTGCACACCTAATGATGAAAACTATCGAGGGAAATGTCAGCTGGAAGCAATGGAACAATGAAAGTAAAAACTCAGGCATGTGTTAGAATCTCGATGATTGTTGTTGGCTTCATATCCAGCATCCATTACTGTTTAATTGGTCTTATTAGAAAGAGGCATGATTGCATTACAAATTCTACAAGGGCCTGTCAGGATAGCTTCATAAGTATTCCAGTGCTGTTCCTTGAAAAACATCTGGTAATCAGTGTTTGGTGAAATTACTGTGCTCAGCCATTCATTGACCTGAGGTGTAAAACCTCGAGACTGCCTATTTGCAACAATAAACCACCATCTGCGGCCCAAGCTCTCCAAGCTCAGCAGAGATCACGATGCAAAAATGACTCCTGCTTACTAGAAGTTAAAGTAAATGAAGCAGAAATAAAACAGGGATGAAATGTGTGCGAGTTTGGTGTCTTTCGTGTAGGTGCTCAACGTGTCTTGTCTCCCGTGTAATCACTGGGATGAATCAGGAAAAGGAAGCAAGTCGCCCTTAAATATGCAGAATAGAAAATATGCTATGTGACACAGTTTTATATTCTGACTGGGAAGAGATGACAATAAAACAAGACATGACAGTCAATAATCAAGGTCACATTTTTCAGTCTGGCGACCAAACAGCTACCTGCATTTTTACAGCACTGCTCGACCTTGACGGCATGCTGGGTTAGAGCAGACCCCCCTTTTTAGCATGCAGATCACAGAATATTACATCGACTGCCTCATCTGTCTGAAGTCAATTTGATCCAGCCATTTTAGGTTTGGCGGGGTTGCGACACAATCCCTCAAAAGTGCCCATCAATCTCTCTGAAAGCATTTGGTTCTCCCTTAAGACTACTTAAAGTCCGAAGCTGTCTCTCCCTTTACAAGAGTGAGATCTTTGTGTGCGCCACTGTTTGGGTTGCAGTTCTACTTCTAAGTACATGCTTGCATATCATACTGCATGGCCATTTGTGAGTAACACAGAGAGAGGGGGAGGGAAGAAGCGTGTAAGAGGGAGAATGAAAAAAAAGTGTGTGTGCATGCATCTGTATCCAGTCAGTGGAAAGTATGATGCGTTTGGCCTCAAGTCTACAGTGCTGATCAGTGCAGAGGGCTCTGGTTAGCGGGGGCCGAAGCCAGGAGGAGGCTGCTGAGATGGATATGGACTCCAGGGCACCCCGCTGTGCCGAGCACACACTGACGGCCCCCTTTTGGCAGCGTGCACATCCGAGCACAAACGAGCTGGTTTGGGAAGGCAGTGAGGTCTCAGTCGGAACCCCCCGTTGAGCCCACAGACCATTTCCCAGACTAGAAGGCCAGCCAGGGCTGTTTTCTCTCGGTTATGCTCTCTGCTCAGCTGACAGTTGAATTGAAGCTACACTACTTGCGACTTCAGCGCCCGTGAGGTGAAAACAAAACTATTACAAAACTGGAGAAAACATGTCATGAAAGTTCAGAGTTGTGCTTTTCTGGTGGCATTACAGTGACAAGTAAACTTGGTACTGGGCCCACATGATGAAAGCAAAGACATTTCTATCGTTTTGGAGTTATTGTTACATAGCTTTCTCAGTTCTATCTTTTATTACAACACTTTTAATTTGCATTTGACCAGTAAATTCTAAATGGAACAGAACGTAATTAGGAAATACAGTTATGACTGTATTAAATATAAACAACTTTTTCTCTTGGACGCAGTGAAAGATAAAATCCTTCGATGCTTGAGAATGAGCTGAAGTTTTCTATGCACATACTATCAATTCATTGTACATTTAGATTACCTGCTTGGTTATTTGGTTTCCCTCTGCCCTTTGGTGTAGAGGGCATCAACAACTCTAGGCTCTGGGTGGGTGTAGAGGGTGTGGGTGCTTTCTGGTTCTTGTCCAACAGGGGCTTCACATCCTCTTGGAGGACCCCTGCAGGTGCCAAGGGGGAACCTTCCTTCTTCTCTGCCAGCAGGTTTCCTGCTGCCCTGGCTGCCACCTCTTTTAGCAAGGCAGCAGAGGAGGTCATTGACACAAGAGAAAGAAAGGAACTTGCTGAGGCTTGGTGGTCCGAAGCAGCGCTGGCTGTTGATGATGCTTGGCTTCTCTCGCTGACTTTCTTGGAAAGTGCAGCGAGGGTAGAGCTAGCTGACTGTGGGCTAAATGGAGAGTTGAAGGCATCAAAGCGCACCACATCATCTCCTCGACCACCTCCACCTAGGGTGGGAACTGCGGATGAGGCAGAGGTAGAAGAGGAGGATGATGTCGTTGAAGAGGAAGCCACAGCGTTCTTGTCTTGAAGTACAGCATTAGCTGCTGCTTTTAACTTTTGGATTGCAGAGTCTGGAGACAGGCTGGAGCCGCAGGGCGTGGAGCAGGTAGCCGGTGGCCACTTATCTGCTACACCTGCCCAAACAAAGCCACTGCCATTGCTAGAGGTGACAGAGTTAAAGTGGTCGAGGGGCTCTTGTTTGATGTTGGAGACTGAGGGTGCCAAGGAGGCGGGTGAGGCAGAGCCACTGTTGTTGTTATTGGCCAGTTTTCGGGCAAGAGCACTTAACTGCTGGGCATGGTGGGAAGATGGGGAGAGAGTCAAAGGTGGAGCTAGAGCGATTGGAGGGGACTCTCCCCCAGCATTTCCTCTGGATGACCTCCCCAAAACCTCCCCAGTGTCAAGTTTGAGCGACCCAGCCTCTAGGAGGCGCCGTAGGTTGCTGCTTAGGGGTTTTCCCAAGGCTCGAGATGCTGTCTCACCATACAGTGATGACACCACAGAGGAGAGTGTGTCCTGGGCCGAGAATGCACCTCCGTCCAGGCCAAGAAGTTCCAAAGAGGCACGATGGATGGATGTAGGGCAGCCCAGTGAACTCTCGCCTCCACAGGTATCATGATCTCCAGACCCAACGCTGACTCCTGGTTGTTCATCGGGAGAGGAACCCCTATGCAGGAGGAGCTCATCCTGGGTGTCTCCATATGACGACGACTCTGAACGTGTGTCAGAGGCATTCCCGAACCAGCTTTCCTCCTCCACAGCACCGCCATCAGTCCCTCCTTCCTCATTGCCGTCCACATCTGTAAGAAGAGGGAAAGAAAGAAAGAAATTTAGCCAACTGGCAAGGTGCTGTATAAATCTTGTAGCAAAGACACCACATATACATGTTGTTATTGTAAACAAAAAGCACAAAAAAAGGATAAATCATGATTTGTATCTTTATGTAGATTATGTGTTTGACAGTTAAGAGAAACAAGTCTCATGTAGTCTATTCCAGAGTATGTGTGTGTGTGTATATTATATACACATACATATGGCAGATTTAAACATGGCATAGCCAATATTTTTGTGTAATTTAGTTTCTCTGTCCTCTTTTTTTTTTTTTTTTTAAAAACACATTTTTTCCCACCCTTGGTCTGGAAGAGCCTAGTAAAGGGGTTACCATGACAACGGGTCCTTCTGGGAGGCTAGACAGCAAAGATTAGGGTAATGGAGGTTACAGAACCAGATTAATATTCATGAGCCTGCAGATACCACCAGGGAGCCAATAAGGATAGGGTTAAGGTCACCAAGGGTCATTAATATACACTTCATGTATCAATATTCATAAGCAAAACATTACAGCTTGCCAGACAAGGGCGAACAAAGAAAAGTGAATATTCCTGATACATATTAACAAACCTCCATAAGAATATGTCAAAAGCACCAAGGCTGGGTGAAACAAAATGTCAAAACTGACATTTTCTCTTTGCATTACTGTACAAAGCCTCCCAAACATCTAATACAAAGATTCAGGCTGCAAATTATGAGAAAACTGGCCATGCATGCTGGTAGAAAATCAGAATGCAATGAAAGAATTATTTAAAATATCTTTAACACAAACATACATATATTTACACACACCAAAGCTGTCTTCACCCCCATGACCCTAACAGAGGCCTGGCGGGTTTGCTCTCTGTTTACAGGCGAAGGCAAAAAGGTTGCCAGGCAACTCAGCCCAGCAACCTGTTGGGATTATTAGAGTTGGCTGACATCTGGCCAGCGTGGCTCACTAATGTCTGTAAGGGTGTCCAAAATCACAACCCACAATGACCGCTACTCTCTTGCTGCAACAGATATCAAACAAGCCTTACACACTTGCACATCTTCTCATCTCTAACACATCCATACTTCCCTCCTATATTTTGCTGTAACACTTGAACCAACAAGTTTGTCTTTCAAGCGTGAAAATGTTCTAAACAGTTGATAAACCCACTCCTAGGAGACCTGACTGCATTGGACAAAGTAATGTGCATGATGTTTGTCTTACACATTTTCTTAAAAAGGGGAAAGAAAACATCAAAATGCAAAGACTAACCCTTGTTTCCCAGGTTCCTTGAAGCCATTTTACCACCTGAGTGGGGTTAACGGGAATAAAAAGGAGAAAGAACCAGTGAGTCATGCAGGGCAGGGCTTGACCCATTTCCATGTGACATGTGAAAAGCAGCAAGAGTCACTAATGGCTATAATGTGGTTAGAGGGAAATCGCTAGATTGTTGACCCAAGGTCTAAGCTTTGAGGCTGAACTCTCTTGCTTCCTAGGTTCACTCTCAGACATCAGGGTTAGGTGTAGCCGAGTACAATGCTAGGTTTCTGGCCGAGTGCTACAGTGCACTGATGAACTCCACTTCCTTGGCTTTGTGTGCCACAGGCGAGCCACCACCACCATTGGCGGAGTGACATTTTACAAGGTCATGGTCTCTGGCCCAACCTCTAAGGGGGCTTCATCTGAGCTTTGCACTCAATACTGTTCTAAGTTCTCCATATGCATGGAGAAAAACATATGCATATATTTAATTAACCCACAACCACACAGCCAGCAATGTGATTTAATGTGCAAGTCTTCTCTCTACAGCATTGTTTCTGACACACACTCATCTATTTTGCCTCTGGAACGGTGGCTGGCTTGGTGACAGTAACTAACACACACACACACAATGTGATGGAGACATGGAGATACAGGCTGAGGCGGCAAGCGTCTGCCACTGAAAGGGGACCATTTAGCGGTGTAATGGCGGGGATGACTTGCATGTTGAGACAAACAGCTGCAGGGTGCTCAGCAGTCTGGATCTGTTATCACTCACACACAAATGATTCACTGGTGCAACAGTAGAAGATTTTCTTTCTAGAACACAGAGATATACAGTATAACACCACCGTAGCATGAGAGACATCGAAGAAGTCTACATAAAAGTAAAGGCTACATAAAAGTGCAGGCTACATAAATGAAAGGCCAAAGGGATTCAAGACTGACCGGCATAAACTGTTTTGAGCTTTACCAGACACTCACACAATGCAGACTAGACATGTTGATGTAATTTACAGTGTTTGGAACATGACTGCAACAACCAGTGACAAAGAACTTGCAGCCAGTAACTACAGCTAAAAACAGTTGGACTTTTCAGTTTGTTTCACGATACAGTGCTTTCAACGATCCCTGTTTGTGAACTTGGCAAGATAATACTAGCCGCTGCTTTTCTAGGTCAGAGGGACTGTATGTGTGTGTGTGTAAAGAGAAGAGTGTGAATTAGAGAAGAAAGAGAATAGCAAAAGACAGAAGTAAAGGTAGGTCAAGAGGTCACACACCACATGACTTGTGAGGATGCTGACTAACTTATTCCCTCTCTTTCAGACCCACACTTTTTTTTTTTTTTTTTTTGGATACATCCTCGCACAAAGCTACTCTGTTGCTTAGCCAGGCATGAAAATTGCCGTCACTGACCTCAGGCCTAAACAGGGTAGGGCAGAGGAGACAACAAGGCGAAGGAAGGCAGAGACAGATAGAGGAATGGTGAAGGGAGGGGCTGATTTGCCTGGGCAGGCAAGAAGAAGAGGCCATTAGCCGATTAAGGTTGGAAGGGGGTGCATCAATACCGCGCCGATGTCAAAAGGAGAGTCATGCCCATGAGCTAATATAAGAATGAGAGAGAGAGCGCACAAGAGATAGAAAGAGAGGTAGTGCAGGTCAGAGAGTCACTAAAATCTCAAAGATTGCTGACCGCAAAGACCTACAAAGTGAGGCAACATAAAAGACTGCTACAACACACTCAGACTGAAGTTATCACATTTACATCACCAAAATGATTAGCCTCTTTGCTGCTGCAAGGGTGTGGGTTTTCTGTGTCTGTGTGTGTGTGTCTTTATGAGTGGGTTAAGGGGGCTAAGCAGAGGGTAAGGATGTAGGAAGGAAAGCAGTGAGTATTGAGGTAGTGGAGAAGGAGCTGCGGTGGTAATTAAGTGTCCGGCTGAGCCCTGGCGGGGCTTGCCACGGCCGCAGGCTATGCTAATGAGCACGCCCAGCGGTCAGGGCTGCCTTATTAAGCGCTCACTGGACAATATGGTAGGAGAAATGCACCACTGGCAGGCTCACGTCTCAGCAAATGACTAACAGTCTTCCCAAGGAGGAAGGTAATTCCATTAATTGGGACACAGTGGATCAGGATCACCTCCCTTTCCTTTTTGAATAATCTGTCACTTGCATGATCTCTTTTACACCCACTTACACCTTATTTTCTAAATACATTTCTCTACTTAAATATCTTTCCTCTGAATGACTGCAAAATGTAAATCTCAAAAATGCATGGATAAACAGATAATGCATCAGAAAAACAATTGTGCTAAAATGTTAATCTACCATTAAAGAAGGAATAAAAATCAGTTGTCACTGGAATAAGTTGACACTGACTGAAGTAATAACAAATAATAATTTTATGAAAATCATGACATTGATTTTGAATTGTGCTTCAACAGAAATATCAAAGAAAATAAAAAACAAGCAAACAAGCATGATGGGATTCCTGTACTAAATTTTTTTTTAGCAGCATTTCAAGGCAATCACTGCAATCAAGTGTTTTCTGTAATGTCCAATCAGGCTTCTGCACCTGTTGACAGGTATTTTGGCCCACTACTCATGACTAGGTTTCCATGTTTAGCTTAAAGGTATAGCTCCACTGCAGTGATGGAATTGATAAAACACTGGTTAGAAATGCATGTTTGTTAAATCAAAGTAACTCAAGATAGTTGGCTGGGCAATTATGATTTCTTTGTAAAAGTCTTAGGGAGGATTGTCTTCCAGACCACTTGAAGGCAGGGTGGATGAGGTTTTCCAGGAGCATTTTTTACTATATTGCTTAATCTTCTTCATACCCCAATTGCAGCCAATTAATTAAATGTTCTGATACAAAAATTTAAAAAATTCTCCTGCTCTTATCCATGCCGCTGTTTGCTCTTTTACTGGGAAGCTAACAAGCTAACCACTTTTCTCGTTATGTTCGCCGACAACCATTGGTGCACATGTTCCTGTGCTCTGGAGGCGTGGTTTCAGGTGGGTGTATTTTTAAAAATGTAGCTTGCTTGAATCGTTTTTTTCCAAGATCCCCTACTCTGCCTTTAAATAATCAGGTGACCTCTTTGTTGTCAGTCGAGGTGCAGCCAGGTCATTCCAAGAAAATAAAACAAAAGCATTTGCACAACTAATACCGCAATGTAACAATTTATGTAAACATCCTCTCTCTCATGTAAATATATCGCTATATATCAGCATATTGCACAGCCCTAATTCAAAATCAATATTTTCATTTACAAATTATAACTTAGTAAATTTTAATTAATTACTTTTATCAGTTTCTTGTTATTTGAATAATGATTATGAATTTAGACTTTAGTTATAATGGGAGGGTATGTTCATTTGAGCATACATGTATATTAAATGTTTCTTTCCAGATGCAACTCCACTGTTGCTAACTGCTCAATGATTTTTTTTTCCAAGCACGTTATCTCCATAGGCAATTGATGAAACGTGACAAAGGAAAAGCCGAGACAAGTGATCACTGAGGCTAAATGTCACCAGCACACTGGCCAACTTATTTACTTTTGACAACCTTGATGATGGTGTGATGTCCGTTTGCTTATGTTGGAAAGCAGCAGCATTCCTTTCATTAACCCACTTAAAATAAGTGTCCATTAGAAAACCCGCCCTCATTTTAGCAGCACTTAATAATCAGTATAGGTAGCCTGTCCATGCCAATTATTCATTTTCACTGAAATCCAACTTGGAAAAAAAATTGAAAATTTTTCTTTATTCAGAAGTAAAGGAGAGGAGATGAGTTAAAACATTTTGGGAACTTGGAATCAACTCCTCCTTTTCCATTTCAACCATCTCCATTATCGAATCCAATTTTTATGGGTGACAAAGACACTCAGAGCCCATCTTTTAGTTGGAATGCGAGGTGAGATGATACTCTCTGTGAGGATCAGGGTTCAGGCAGCAGGGCTATATATACTGGTGGTTGAGTCGTATTGAAATGTAGTGCAAATTACCATGTGTGTATTTTCGGCCTTGGCCTCCGTGGTTTGTGGGTACTTTGGGCGGCATGCCAGAGGTGAAACAGGAAGGAGAAGTGTTCTTGGAAGAGAATGAGACGACTGAGAGCATGAGACCTCTGAAATTCCTCAATGCAGATGAAGTGCACTTTACCCCTGGTTTGTTTTTCCCCTTCCATTTTTAGCAGCTCGAGTAAAAAAAAAAAAAAAAGAAAGAAAAAAAAAAAGGCAAAATAAAATAAATAAATATATAAATCTTGCTCATAACATCAAATGCGTCATCAAATCAATGGGCCTGAACTGTTTGAGGGAGAGGTGATATCTTCTGCATCTATGCAGCATTAACTGTAACATTACAAGGTTTATTATTAAATATCAAATTCCATTAGCTATTTTATAGTGGCACACAAAAATGTGACCTTAAGAGAATGTGTTTCTAATCATGACTTATGTAGGACATCTTATGACAAACAGGTGTTATGGTATCATGGCGTCATTTATTATATTACTAAAAAAATAGTGTATTGAAGTGCTGGATGATAAATTCATCTCAAATTTGGATTAAAATTGAAATATATAGTAATCTCTACAATAAGCACTACACATTTTCAATCAATTCTTTCACAGTCTGAACAATCTTCTCCTTAGCACAAGCAGATATGATGTATCTGGCCATCACATCAAAGTACCAGAAAATAATAGGATTGAAAGCATATGGAGGGAAAATCAGTACACTTAATAGCAAATATGAAAACCGGGGGGACACAACGAATTGATAATACTGTAAATCATGAATGAATAAAAATAAATTAAGTTTTTAATTTCCAAAATGGTAACATCTCTTTACTGTAGAGCTTTCTGCAATGGCTATATTCAAGCTCTCCATGCCTTTAGCAAAGAGTTCACACACACACACCTACATCCTTGTACATCTATCTTAATGAGGACATTCATTGACATAATATATTCCCCAGCCCCTTACCCGAACCCTAACCACCACAACTGATTGCCTAAACCTTACCCTTGCCCTAGGGCTGGACGATTATGGAAAAAATTGTAATCACGATTATCTTGACTGATATTGAAATCAAAATTAGTATACACGATTATTCATTGATTTTATAAAAAAGTGTTTATTGAACCACCTAAACTCAACCTCAAACATAAATTTAAAAAAAATAAAACCGGAAATAAATTAGAAACAAGTAAAGGAGTAAAATAATATTATTATTCAAAATAATAATACCAATAAAAATTAATACTCAGTCTGCATCCATTCCTGTTCTATACTCCCTGCAGTTTGCTTCCTATAACTCCACCAGTCTGTTCACTTCAGGATTAATTGTTTTTCTTCGATTACAGTTTTTATGATTGTGAAAAGGCAAAATTGAAATCACAATTAAAATTCGATTAATTGTCCAGCCCTACCTTGCCCTGACCCTTACCTAAACCTAATTCTAAAAATAAATCTTGACCCTCAAAAATGTTTTTTTCTTCAGCTTTTTTAGTGAAGACGGGCCAAAATGTCCTCACTTTGCAAAAATGTCCTCACTTTGTTGGTTAAAGACGCGAAGAAGGTCCTCACAATGTAGCAAGTAAAGGAACACACACACACATGCAGTCCATCAACTCTTCCTCTTAACTGCACCTGTGCACAAATCAATATTCATTAAAGCAATGTTTGTTTAGACATATCAACAAGCGAGCACTTCTGCTGCAACTTTTAGGCTTTTTTAAAATTATTTGAGTAACTTTTTCTCAATGTACTTCTTGAAAATTTAGGCTAGCAACTTAGTCGTTGCAGGCAGAGAGAAGGAAGAGTTTGCACTGATCCTGCATGCATGTTCCAACTGAACTCTAGTGAGTGCACAACCTGGCAGGTTACAAACACATGAACATAAGACAGGAATATGAAAGTATTATGTTTCTTATGTAATGATGTGCATAACTTGCAATATACATATGATTACAACTTTGAAAAAAATATGTTGTTACACATGTATTCACAGTGATAACAATCCTGTTCTACACTGTGAGACTGAAACTGATTATTAATGACAACAACAACAATAAAAATAATAAGGAAGAAGAAGACGAAGAACAAATAATAACAATAATAATACTAAAAAAGGAAGAAGAAGAACACTAAAAAACCCAAAAAAGACTAGGGATGCACAATATTGGAATTTTGGCCGATATCCGATATCCCGACATTTTAAAACTCATGTGGCTGATAATCGATATTGATACCGATATTAAAGCTGAAAAATAAATGATGTAACTTGTGTTATGTATAACAAGTCAAACTTAATGATAATTCTTCAAACAAAACTAACAGGTTATGTGCATTATATTCTCGAACCACCTGGAATTTATTCTCCCAGAGAAAAGAAAGAAAAAAAAACAATACCCAAAAACAGGGATATTTGGTTATTTCCACAAATGAGTGTGTATAAACTCTGTTCACACAGAACATCCTAAAAGACCCTGTCTTTAGAAGTTTTAAATCTGTGAAACAGAAGTCTTTGGGGTTTTTTTAGACTTTAGAAACAGCAGTCTGATCGGTTAAATATCGGTTGAATATCTGTGGGGTGACCGATAACTCAGTTTTGAGGCCGATATAGACAGATACCGATAGGGGCCGATTATATCGTGCATCCCTAAAAAAGACGAAGTGTATGGTGTGCACATGCGTGTGTTTGACACAGCATAAGAACTGCTAATGTGAGCCACTGTGCCATTATTACTGTAAGTCCTGCATCTAAAAGGAGTGTGAATGACAAACTTGTATTACAAAACAAAAACATTACATTTAAAATGTATCTGGTGCCAAGTAGTACAGGCCATAAATTTAGTTCAGCTCTTCTGAGCTGAGTTGATGTGGTCCCATCAGTAATAACTAATTTAGCTGAATGAATAAATCACCCCAGAATAGACAAACATTACAACTCACTGTACTCAAGAAACACCTTGTGTTGGTTTACAGAAAGTGATCGTGATGATCATTCCAGAAAAAAAATCTGTACATGCCAGGCTCAAAATCAACCAGCCCCAGCCAGCTAATGACACTAATTGGTGAGTGAAAACAAGCCAACGTTTGCCATCTATCACTGCCCTAAAAACAGCATCAGGGTATTTGAAACATCAACTGAACATAACACTGTCAAATCCAATTTCTGTCTACCAATCTCTGTTTAAACTGAGTGGATAAATGGATGACACTTTCTAATCACAGTGCAGCACTACCAGCATCTTTCAAGGATACATTTGTGCATCTAACAGTTTTTTTTCTCTTAAACAAAAAACTTTGAAAATGCAATAAACAAAGAGGTCTACCAAATTGGTACAGTCATGTCCCATCATACAAACTTATGTTGCAGTTTTAAAGTGTATGCTGGCCAAGTTACATAAATTCTTAACAAGGACTACAGAGTAAAACACAGGTACTTGTACTATAAATCTTGAGCACTCCACAACATTCACTTCATTTTTCGAATGTAACATCTACCCTAAAATGTTAAAACCTTTTCTTCAACAGAAAAAGGGAGCATAAGGAGGTATTAACAGACCCATGATGTCATTGTATTTATAGACTGAACTTGATTAAACAATATAAAACATGAGGAAACAGATGCTGTTATCAACCTTTAGGGACATTAATCTGGTACATTTATTCTTTGATTATTAAAGTTTGCTTCATTCAGAAACTTCAGTGCATGAAGTATGCAGTCATTGTTTTAAATTGCTGTGTCTTCTTTGGCCTTTGCAATCTTAACCTATTTCAGATGTCACATTTGCTTGTTAAGTAAGATTAATAACAAAATGATGGTAATGACTTTGGCATACAAAAGGCCTCCATATCCTTTGCAACAATAGTGGCTAATCGCATTAAAGCTTATATTTGGCAACCAAACATCATACAATTGTGTTTATTTTAACTAAAGATGTATAAATTAAGAGACTATCTTATTAATTGTATTAAGAAACTCATTTCATCCTGTAATTTTCAGCCCTGGTGAGAGAGGTCAGTTAACCGTTTTGATGATACAGGCACTGTGGTTAAGCTTCCAGCAGTTTGTTTTAGGGATGGGCATTAGTGATCATCTTTTTGATCGAACGTCAGGAGAATTAACGATCAATTATCGATTAATCATTAAGAAATGCATGTTAAAAAATTATGACATACACCACAGGCAGACCGTTTTTTATTTTCTCAAGTACGTTTTGCATCATAATTTCCCCAGCTTCAGACTGAGGCAATGGTGGGTTGAAAAGACAGGATTCATTACATTTAAAGTTGTACTTCCATGGTCATTTCATTAATATTTCTGTGTTCTCCATTATTATTGAATGCATTCCGCATCGTTTCTGTTTAAAAAAACCTTCTGGTATCTTTGTATCCAGCTGTATTTGTATACTAGAAGAGAGGCTTGTGGTCCAACGGCAGGCTTTTCCGGGTCCTTCTGAGGAATTTCCGTCTGATTGGCTGCCTCCCATCAGTGTATGAAGGAAGCTCCGCCCTCCGCTCTTATTTTGTTACAGACAGGAAATAGAGCCGACAAACAAGTTTGTTCCGCCATGCCAACAAACAGTTAGCTAATTAGCTTCTCAACTCTGAAGCTACAGTCGTGCTGTCTTTACTTCTAGTGTGTAGTGGAGGGTTACCTGCCTTCCAATGGACAGATAGAAACCCCACGTGGGATGCACTATTTGCAATGTTACGTAGAAGTGCAAGGCTATTCCTTATTCGCTCTTTTCTTCGTATTGTTTCTCTGATGAGAAAGCACAGCCGACTGGGAGGAACGCAACGCTAGCAAGTCAGCATGTGTAAGTAAACAAGGGGAAACCCTCCGTATTTCAGAAGGAGCAAGTTAAATGGGTTTTCAGTGGAAGGAGGCCTTTAAGCTCGGTCGGATGAGCGTTTTTTTTTAAATGGTACGTCATGAGTTGTTGTCGAGTTGTTTTTAGGAGTCATTTTCTAACGCAAAAAGGTCCCACACCAGACTTTGCCGCGGTGAAGTTGGTTTCAAGTTGGATATTGGCTCTTCGCGAGTCAGCAGTGTCTTGCTCACGTCTAGTATCTAACTTAAAACCAACTTCACCGCGGTCCAGACTTCGCCGTGCTCGCTTCATGTTGGTTTAGACAAGTCTTCTTTCAGCTGCTTTGACAGGGAAGACGGCAGCTCGCAGGCGGCTTTCTCTGCTGTCTTTTGGCTACATCGCCCCCTCACAGCTCCAAGACGCACACTACATGAATGAACTCTGTTTTATAACACCGTCAGATTATTTTAAAAAAATGTTTGAAAAAATTCTGAACGATCAATTATCGATCATTGATTAATTGTGCCCATCCCTTGTTTGTTACAATGCATCTGAATTCTGAAATGTTTTATTTCAGCTGATCACTGACATGATTAAATGATCAAATTATTATTGAGATACTTTGCTTTTGGAGTGTCAAATCTGTAATCTGACATTGCTTGCATCAACACAAGGACAGTGATGTGATCACATGGCAGGCTTACAAGTTAAAGCTGTGCAAGCAACAAGTCATGTAACTGCTGATCTTAAAATTTGAGCTTCTATGAGCCAAAGATCCACATGAGCAATGAGCAAGACAAAATTGACAGTTTTTAGCCACATGTGCAAGAGTGAGAGTCAGAATTTGAAACAAATCTTATCTGTCAACGTAACATTTTTCATCACCCCCAGTGGGGCAATGACACACCTTGTTCTGGATACGAAAAGCAAAGCTAGTGTGCTTGACTGGACAGCCTGCAGGCTGGCTGGTATTATGGATTCAGAAAAAGAGAAGCAGACAACAACCAGAGACTGTTGAGCAACTGAAAAACTGTATTGAGCCAGAAGGGGCTCGAAATTCTCTCGCAAAATTCTAACAATTTCCATCCACAGCTTCCAAATGATTTGAAAACTTACTAGCATAAAAGTAAACATCCCATTCACCCTAGAGATAAACTTTAGATCTGTTTATCTTTCCAATGGACCTTTTTCAAACTTCACTGTTTTTTGACCAGAAATACGCAACCGTCGCGGATCTTTACTTCTGACAACAATATCTCAAGCTAGAAAGTCAAGTCACTGCATCGCACCGGGCTTTTTTTTCTTTTGCTCCGAAGCAGTCCAACATCCATTTCCAGAAGTTTTCAATATCCATCAATGATAGACATTAATAGGAACGGAAAAACCGAAGCCTCATAATGACAAGACTGCCATGAGCACAGACTGTTATACTGGCCGTGATCGCATCGATCCCCTGCTGTAAACATTTGATACGGTCAAATAGCAAAAATAAATAAATTAATAAATAAATTAAATGAAATTAATTATGTCCTCATTCCCGAGTTACTGTTTTCATCTATTAGTGTAAGAATAGAGGAAAAAAGTTTAGTTTTTTCTTGTCCTTGCATGCATTGCGATAGTTTTAACTGTGCTGTGTAAAGCTGTGGCCGCTGTTATCTGCGGGATCCTTCATGGTGAGGTGGACTGTATTGAATAGCAGCACATAATGTAGCTTTGTAGCCGTGGATTAATGTTCTCACATACAGTATGTTATAATGAGAGGCTGAGACAAGGCAGTTCGGGTCCAGTAAAAGATCGCTGGACCCAAACTGCCTGGTCTCAGCCTCTCATTATAACGTATGTGAAAACATTGTTAACCCACAGCCATACTAGAATAATACATGGATGTTACTCAAAGCTACAACAGAAGCATGTTAAACAAAAGCCACGAAACATACAGAATTTTAATTTAATCTTATTTCACACTCGGAATGAACTATGATATCCTGCGATCTCTTGCAGTTAAACATCTTACAATGATATTCTACCATCTGATCCGGATTTTGTTCACGATCATTTTGAAAATCAAAGTGATCAGGGAAGTTTGAGCAAACCTATATATGCAATCTTTTTTTTTTAAGAGAGAGAGAGAGAGAGAGAGAGAGAGAGAGAGAGAGAGAGAGAGAGAGAAAGCATTCAGGAGAGGCGTTAATTTTGACAATATGTGGACATTATGCACGAACTTGATGCACCTGCATGGTCACATTTTATTTCCTGTCAATGTTATCAGAGTGGCTCTGCAAATTTCATTCTAATCTTATTATGGCTGTACGATTCTGGCAAAAATGTGAATCACAATTTTTTTTGCTTAAAATTGAGATTGCAATTCTTTGACCCGATTTTTTTCAAAAATTTTATTGTACAAATAAACCTAAACAAAAAAACAAACCTATTCAAAATGTAGTTCAAAATAAACCAGGTGTTTGCACAAGAGCTTTGTTGGAGCACTTCTTTGGCACATGCATAGTTGTAGTTATTTACCATTGGTAGGGGGTGGGGAAGCAACAGCAGTGCAGCATTGGGGCTTGTTGTTATTTTTTTTTTTTTTTTTTTTTTTTTTCTCTTCTTTTTTTTTTTTTTTTCTTATATTTATGTTTTTTTCTTTTTTTTATTTTTTTGTTTTTTTTTTTTTTTTTTTTTCTCTTTTCTTCTTTTTTGTTTTTTTTTTTTTTGTCTTGATTGTATTTAATATTATATTTAATCCTATATCATTATATAAAATATAAAAAAAATAAAAAAGATGAAAAACAAAAAATTAGAAGTAAAAAAGTAAAAGTTGAGAAATAACATTTTTCTTTCATATTAATTTTTTTTTTTTTTTTTTTTTTTTTTTTTTTTTCCTATTTATTTTTTATTTTTTTTTTTTTTTTTATTATTTTTTTTTCTATTTTTCTTCTCCTTTATATTTCGTTTTTGCTCTCCTTCCCACATCTTCTCCCCTTTTATATAAATTATTCTTTCGTAGTTTTTTTTTTTTTGCTTCTTCCCACCACGAGCATATTTTTTCTGCCTTAAAGATTTTCTCTTTTTTGGGGAATTCCCCCTTTTAGGGGGATTTTTGGGGGTTTTGATGTTTTTTTGCGATTCCCCCAACCCCGCAGCAATTTCAGGCCCTATTGGGGCACTTGAAAAAAAATCCAGGAAGAATGGAAACTTTCATTTATGTTGTTAAATTTTTGTTTGTGGTTAGAAGTGAGATCACTTGGACGGTATGTGTGTGCATTGAGATTGCAATTTTTCAACGATTAATTGTGCAGCCCTAAATCTTATCTTTCTTAAATCAGAAATTATGAATAATCGCTAGAAAAACCTCCTCTAAAAACATTCGGTTTCAGACGTGATTGAATTACATTTAAAGCTTGGTATATTATTAACAAACTCCCTCTCTTTAAAATTCCCGGAAGCAGCTCTACACGCGCAGATGACAAAAACGATGTAGCGGGTTGTCACATGATCAAAACAATGCAGGCAAAACTGCTGGTTCTTAAGATCGAGGCAGAGTCAAGTATACGGGCTCAAATTAAATATCCGGGATGTAACCACTATCCTTTTTTGACATTTGACTGAAGTCTGGCCCTCACAGGAAGACAAGATTCCCAGTGGTTACGTACTTCTGTTTTTTGTGAAAAAGGTCAGACAGTGATTTATCCACTGATTACAGATTCACAGATTCTGCTAAACCAATTGCCTTTTTGGTTGTTGTTGGTTTTTTTTTTTGTGAATTTCAAACAATTAAATTAATTAGTCACAAAATAATCATTTAAAAAAGTATCAAAATTTGTCCAAGTTGTCTGGCTACGGCCTGCACTTGAGACATCCACTGGATGGTTCACACACAGGTTAACTGGTTGGGATTAGGGTGAGTTAGGAGGGTTAGGGGTTCATGGGAGTGGGTTCTTATGCAAAATGAAGAACCACTTGGATGTGGTAGCACAGGTACCCAAAAGTAGCAGAAGCCACTCCTTTGTCTACAATTAAATCCAAATGTAGGTGAGTGATACCATTTCTTGAAAAAAAAAAAAAAAAAAAACTTTTTCAAAGACTAAGATGCATTTACAGTGCCTATTAGGGCTGGACGATATAGAAAAAAAGATTATCGATAAAAAAAAATCTGTATTGATCGATATCGATATAAAAAAAAAAAAAAAGCCATTATCAAATTAAAAACTATTTTAGGTGCAGCCCTGGCCATTTAAGCTTTTGCTGAATGACCTACTCATAATAAAGATCATGCTAAAGCCGTTTTCAGACTTGCATTGCGGAACATGAGCAGTAAAGTCCGTCCGCTCTTTAAACGGACTGGTCTTTTCAAACATGCCGCTTCGTTGCGGACTTATCGTGTTCCGGCGCTTTCAGACATCAGGAAATGTTGCGGAAAAGTCAGCACAGCCCCGCTCTCCCTTCAACTCTGTCCAGAACACTTTCTTGTGCTTTCAGCCCAATCGACGTGCTGCAACATTTCCGCTCTTGTGACATGTAGACCAGCCAGTACATGTCCGCTACATCTCCGGGGTAAAAGACCGATACGCATGTCTGAATGCAGCGTTATAAAGGACAGAGTCCGTGATATTACCGCTTTCTAGTGCAAGTCTGAAAGGGGCATAACACTGAATTCCAATTCAGCCTTTGCCTAGGTCTGCATTTGTGATTGGTTTGGAGTGACTGTAGTATCATGCTACCCGATAGGCTACAGCAGGAAACTGTGCTTCTATATTGAACTTTTATTGACCCTCTTTTTTTTATTATATTTAAAAAACCTCTATCGATCCATATATATTGATACTGAATTATCGTCCAGCCCTAGTGCCTATAAAAAGTATTCACCCCCTTGGATGTTTTAGCTGTTATTGCTTTAATAAGTTAATCATGTTCCAACATAATTTGGCTTATGTAACCAAAAAATAATTTAAAAAAAATCCTCTTTAATTTTAAGTAGAAAACTTCCTACAAAATAATGACAAAAATGCCTAACAAAATAAGTTATGACATAAATATTCATCCCCCTCAAATTGGTACTTTGTAGTACCTTTGGCTGCAGTCAGAGTATTGAATTTTTTGTAGACAGGTCTCAATCAGGCTTGCACGTCTAGACACTGCACGCAATTTTATTTTATTCTTTGCAAAACTGTTCGAGCTCTGCGAGTTTGGGTGGAGATCAAGAGTGAACAGCCCCTTTCAAGTCCAGCCACAAATTCTCTATGGGATTGAGGTCTGGGCTTTGACTTGGCCTCTCCAGAACACCCACCTTGTTGTCGTCAAACCATTTCTGTGTATCTTTAGCTGTAGGCTTTGGATCATTGTCTTGCTGGAAAATAAATCTTCTCCCAAGCCGTACGTCTCTAGCAGATGGAATAAGATTCTCCTCCAGGTTTTTCTAATATTTTGCTGCTTTCATTTTACCGTCCACTTTTACAAGCGTTCCAGGGCTTGTTGCTGAGAAGCATCCCCACAGCATGATGCTGCCACCACTATGCTTCACAGTGGGGATGGTATGTTTGTGGGGATGTGCAGTGTTTGGTGTCCACTAGGACAGGGCGATATGGCCCAAAATATTTATCAAAATAGAAATTATAAAATTAGCGATATAACTGGCAATATGATAAACACCAGACAAAACCCTTGAAAATGGCACAACTTAATTTGATTTGAACTGGGCCGGTCCTTATTCCAGCTCGGTCCTTACTGCGGCCAATCAGCGCGCGCCTCATTAACATTATTTAAATGAACATTCATATCAGTCAAAACCTTGTATGCACTATCACAAGAGAAAGTGGTGGTATGAGCAAAGGGTCAGAATATGCACTTCATTTGATAAATGAAAATTTACAATTTTTCACTTTAACAAGCAGCTGTTTTTGATGTGCATTAAAGTGATAACTTTTTATGAAATCAGCTGTGCAGATGTTGCAAATCCCTTACTGTCAGTTAGTTTAAGTAAAAGGTGTTTCCAGTGGTTTCTGATTATTTTATACCTTAAATTTAAGTTTCCATCATCCATTGTCCAGAAACAAACGGTATTATTGGTGCCATTTAAAATATCAAATGTATCATTTTATTTACTGTTATGGCATTGAAAAAAATGTCCATTCTGTTCCCCTGGTAAACTTGAATACTTTAAGATTTTAGCTTTAGAATTAAGATTTTCATAATTCATTTAGAGTTGTTTGTGTACCTATTTTATCTGACACAGCTGTGTAATGTTACATGTTCAACTTTGACAGAGAATAGATATTTGAATAAAATGAATCCTCTGTTTTTAAATCTCCTTTAAGAGTAACAGGGAACATTTAAGATTTTCAAAAATAAAGATTTATTTTATATTGTGATATCGATATCGAACAATATGGAAAAAATTGTCGTGATAGAATTTTTTCCCATATTGTCTAGCTATAAAGCACACAAAGTCTCTCCCATCTCAGCTGTTGAAGCTTGTAACTCCTTCACAGTAGTCATAGGTGTCCTGGTGGCATCTCACTAGTCTTGTTCTTACATAATCACTCAGTTTGCGAGGACGGGCTGATCTTGGCAGATTTACATGTGCCATATTCCTTCCATTTCTTGATCATGGATTTAACTGAGCTCCAAGGTATGTTCAGTGGCTCAATATTTAAATTTTTTTTTTGTATCCATCACCTCACTTCTACTTTTCAATAACCTTTTCTCTGATTTGCTTTGAGTGGCCTTTCATCTTCATGCTCCAATGGTAGCCAGGAATACTAATTAACCAGTAAATGGACCTTCTAGGTAAAGTTGTCTTTATACTATAATCACTTGAAACAAAGTCACTGCTTTCAGGTGATCACCATTCCAATAGTTGTAAGACTTCTTGCACTTGTTGACTGGACCTCTGTTAAATTAGCCAAGCACAGTCACTTAAAAAAAATAAAAAGGGGGGGGGGGGGGGGGGGGATATGCAATAATTGTCATTACTTTGTAGAAATCAGTTTAACTTTAAAGTGGAAATGCAATGGTCAACCAGCCTAACTTTATTTACAAGACTGAGTCCTGGTCTTATCAATAATTATATACTAAACGTGAAAAATATAATCATATAAAAGAAAAACCTAGCAAAGTAGGCCAGCGTCTAATTGACAAAAAACCTCATTTCAATTTTTCTGACAAATATTGCGATTGCGATTTGTGATTTTTACATTTGATAATTTTAGTTTTATCCATTTAAAACTATGAATGAAAGAAGTTGTTACTTTTACAACAATAATCTACTCTAAAAACTATTTATGTGTCAAGCATCCTTTTCTGGCTTCTGTTGAACCTTAGAAATCTCTAATAAAAACTACACAGTGATTGAGTTTGTTCAATGTTTTGTGATTACTACAAAAGTGATTAATTATAGTTACTAACTCCTTTTCCCAAAAGTAACAGCGTTTATAACAAAGTTTCAGCTTTGTAAAAATTAATAATTGCTTGGAAAAGTAATAATTCTGTTACTTTTTAAAATTCCCATTTAACTTTAATCTCTGTATTTAATTATTCCTGATAAAAGTGAATATCAGATTTCACAAATGAATGAAATAAATCTTGGACAGTCAGACTGACAGATGTCTGAGAGAAGCTTCAGGTCCACGTGGTTTTAACGGCTTCCAACCAACATGTAGAAACACATAGTTTTAATGAACATTTCACGTTGTTCGTGTCTTTTATCTCTGAGAGAAAACTCATGTTTGTGATTCCAGTTTATAATTCTTCACGTTTTCTCTGGATTCACTGTAGCTGTACCTCTAGTGTGTGTGTGTGTGTGGTTATGAGCACCTGTGTTCAGCTGCGCGAAAGGAGTAGTGTTTGCTGACAGTTCAGCAGTCATCGTCATCACTTGTTTGTCGCCGTTTTATTAACTGGATTCATACGCATGCACGTATGTCAGGTTAGTGACGTTGCCACCACCGCTGTTCTGCAGAGGCTCTACACCAACATCTTCCAACCTGCAGCACAGTCTGTCTGAACAGTTCTCACATGAAGACCGCAACTCAGGAGTGCATGACGTAGGGTTGGGCATCATTTGAATTTTAACGGTTCCGGTTCCGATTCGATTCGATTCCCTTCTTTCGATTCCGGTTCCTATCGATTCTCGATTCCGATTCTTTTAAAGGTTAGGGTTAAAAAAAGTAGTGTACATTTTCTTTTTTGTAGGCAACTAAATCAAACAACAGACAAGGACATTAATATAGTAAACTCCAGCTCTATTTATGTTCTTACCAAAAGCATTTAACTGCATTTCAACTAAGAAAAAAAGAGTAGAAAGACATAAAAATTATCCCTGGCAAAACTTGAATAGACCCCATCATTTCACCGTTTTAAGAACTTTAATTGCTAAACTGGCTATTTTGTAATTAAGAGTCTGCTACATGTTACAGAACTTAAAATTAAATGTTTCTGTCCACATTCTTCACTTAGAGACATTAATATCTGATAATCAGTGGCAGCTTTGAGTTTTTCAGTCTGGTTTATGGAGCAGAGGTGAACACCTGCTGTGTCTGATGCTTCCCTGCATCATCTAGTAATGTGAGCTGTGAGAAGGGGGAGGGGCCGCGGTAGCGCAAAGTAAACGAAACGGTTTTTCACGTCGGTCTCAAAAGTCTCCAGTAAGACCAGAAAGTGTCTCTAGACTTGTTGCTAGTGGTTTTATTAAAAGAAAGTTAACAGAGGGTCTGAAAACTCGCTAATATAACGACAAAGACACAGAGTTGTGCCGTGTGCGTCAGCGTAATTGGTTGTACCAGAAACTCGGTACTAACAAACACTCCGCGTCTGGCGGATTCTATGGTGTTTGGCGGATTGGGCATCGAAAATAGGAATTGAAATTTTAGAAATTGAACAATTCCGGGAGAATCGGAGAGTTAGCCCTGGTTCCCATCGATGCTCGATGCCCAACCCTAATGACGAGTGTGTCCAGATGTAACCATATCACTCCGCCTCCTCTAGTGCAGTTTCTTTTAACACCATTATTCCATCACTGTTATCAACTGCTCCTTTCCCGTTACCAAAGAAGTCCCTTCAGCCGTTTTTGTGTAGATAACCAGTCACCATGAAAACATTTTGCTCACAGCACAACACGAGGTACACGTGCAGTGTTAATTGTTTCCTGTTGACTGCAGCCAGTGTAGTGCATACAAGCTTGTTTTCCATCACCATTTCTGATTGGCCAGCAAGCCAGGGACGCGGTGCGCGACCATTTTAATTGCCGAATAGGTTTGTCACCTATCTGTCAGAGACAGAAAAATGTTTTTTTTTTTTTTTTAAACATGAAGTTAGGTTTTCGCAGTAGTTTAAACCTCAATATCGATGCGGTTAAGGTTAATCGTGCAGCCCTACAGCAAAGTTTGATGTTTTCGGGACATGGGCGCTGCCATGTTGCAGTTTTCTAAGCTCTGACGTCACCGGGTTGGTTTGTGCCCTGGCTCCGCATTAAATCAACAGGAATCATCAGCTACGCTACACTATAATTAACAAGCTGGAGCACATTTTAGAAGATTGATATAAAGGAAAGCGAAGCTTGAAGGCCAGTCCGGCATCCAGATCCTGTCGTCAATGCTTTCAGGACATTACACCGTGTGACTGGGGAGAGAGGACGTGAAGCCAGTGTTGTGTCGGGAGGAGCAGGTTGGCAGCACCTGTAGTTGTGGCTGCCGTTCAGCAATGCTGGAGGCTGTCTGCTGTCAGGAGGTCCACATGGACAAGGTCATCCATGGAGCATTTTGTATAACAATTTGGATTACACGCATGGATTATTGTACTGGGAGGTGGATGTTTTGGAGGCAGTGCTGTCCCTGAAGGAGATCTGAGTTGGAACCGGAGCATCCAGTAACCAGCAGGTAGGCTAACTAAGCTAACGGTAGTAATGCCGGTGGTTTAATGTAAAATTAAATATATGCTTGAGCAAGACAGGGATACGATGGGAAAGATGGAAAGCATACAGGCTGCAGGGTGAAGAGGGAGAGCGCTGTTTGGTAAAACCGGACGTGGAAAACGGGGAGTCCCGGTAAGAAAGTCTTTATGACATCACTTCATTGCAACCTGCTCCAGAGCTGTTCTGTTCATTATCAGGCTGTGGGGAGGATTTATGAGTGTTGCCGTTTGACTTGTGTTAAATAATTGGCACAGAGAGGAATAGAGGCGGAAAGCAATGTACTGATGTTGGTATGGACTGATGCCGCAGACCGGCTGGTTAGTGGAGCTCAGCTTATAGGCGGTGGTATTAAACATACACAGAGCAGCTTCAGGCTTTTGTCTGCGGACCTCTAGCTTACCAGACTCCAAGTCTCCTGATTATTTTCCTAATTTTCTCTAGAAAATTCCCTCTTCAGAGCCGCCAGCAGAAGCAGAAGCAGGACCAGTTTCTGGTTCAGCTGAAGTTTGTGAACTGTTCTGTCTTCGGCCTTAACTTTGGAAAACTTGCTTTTAAACCCAGGAGGAATACAGTAGTGGTCCCCCTTTTGTCTTTTCTTCTCCTTTGGCTCACCAGTTTCGGTCATTCACACGGTTATCTTCCTAACTGTGGTGCGGACTCAAGGACTCTCATTCAGGACCACAGCATGAACCAACCCGATGACATCAGAGCTTAGAGAACTGCAACATGGTGGCGCTCTTGTCCTGAAAACATAAAACTTCGCTATAGGGCTGCATGATTAACCTTAACCCCATCGATATCATTTTTCTTTTATGCTAATATTTTTCACGTTTTGTATATAATTATTGAGAAAACCACCACTCAATCTAGTAAATAAAGTTAGGTTGGTTGACCATTTTATTTTCACTTTATATTAAAAGAGATTCTTTTTTTAAATTTTTTGGTCACTAAAGTGAAATTATGTTGAACATGATTAATTTATTAAAGCAAAAAAATGTAAAGCATTCCAGGGGGAAATACTTTTTTACACACACTGTATGTGTTGAGAAGATAAACCACAAAACTGCATCTAATCCTTGATTTTTCACACAGTGATCATGTGTACATCTTAACTGAACAACTGTTCTGTACATCTTCTATGGATGTGTGCCTGGAGGAGATAAAGGCGTGGATGACCAACAACTTCTTGCAGCTTAACAACAGGAAAACCAAAGCCATTTTTATAGGTACTCCACATCAACTCAAATCATCCCTCCCCCCGTCTGACCATGTTTGACCATGTCACCCCTATCCTCCACTCCCTTCCCTTGCTCCCGGTTAATGTGAGGATTGAATAAGATCTGTCTCCTCACATTTCAACCCATCCACAGTAATGCACCAGCATACCTTAAAGACCTCCTCCAGCTACCCAGAAGCATCAGAAACCTCCGCTACAGACACCAATCTCCTCAGCGTCCCCAGAACAAAGTTGAGGACGAAGGGAGACAGAGCCTTCCAGGCTGCGGCTCCACAGTTGTGTAATGCCCTCCCAGCCTAACTGAGAGCTCCCCAGTCTGTGGAAGCTTTTAAAAAACTTTTAAAAACATTTTTTAGGTAAAAGCCAACCAATAATGTTTTATTGGGTTCTTAATGTGTTTTACTGTGTGTTACTTTCACATTGTTTTTATTTTACCAGCATGTGCTTTTATCTGTTTTAACTTTTCCTCTGTAGCACTGAGATTTGTTTTACAACTGTAAAGTGCGTTATAAATAAAATACATAATAATAATTATTATTATGTGTGTGTAGTCATGGGAAATGTGTCAACAGCCATAATGACTTAAACACAGTATTTCTGAAACTGTGAAAATGTTTATCTAATATATATAAATGATATTTGTGCTTATAGTAACAGCACCTAATATCACTGACAAATGCATCATTAATTCCTTGAACAGACTGATAAATGATACCTTTTTTACATTTCTTATTCTTCTTGTGTGTAATACTTATGAGTTGTCAGTGTCTTCTCTGCAGTAGACGGAAGTCAAAGTCTGGAGAATCAAATTGTTTCCTGACAGGTGAACTGAAGCTAAAAGCTATTCAGAAAGGAGACACCAGAAGAGCAAATTTCACCATCTAAAACAGGGGTGTTTGGCTCGAACACACAGTGAGACAAAATTGAAAAATTGGAAGGAGTCGAGGGTCAGACTGGTTCAGTGTTTATTGAAAACTTATTTAAAAATATCTTATTTCTCATATTGAACCTGGAACTAACAGAGCCTTTGCGTTATTGCCTATAAAACAACATTAATCATCAAATTAAAAAAACTGTTGCATTCATTTTTTATGGCTCTATGTGCCTTTTTTCAGAGTAATTTCAAGTGAACATTTTCCTACTGGCAAACAACAACCATTTCCTCATTTGGAAAATCAAATGCACAAAATGAAACTACATTAAAGGTCAGTACGCTACTCTGTGATGATCTTAGTCTCAGAGTGATATGACAAAGACTTTAAGCCTGGTTTATTAGTTCAAAACCTGCTGACAAGTCCAAAAGTCTGTGGGTGATACAGGGGCCGGTCACACTTGGCCCGATTGGAGTATATCCTGGGTACAAACAGAGGGGGGTAACATGCTTCACGTTTAAACTTCAGTGTGACCAATGGCCGCGGCACAGTGCCCCGGCCCACCTCCAGAGGTGGTCTGCAACGGTTGCTGGCACGGAAGAATTGCGTTATTCACCCACGTGATGAAGATGTAATGACGCCGCCTACGTAGAAGCCATGTCCCTGCTCGAAAACACGAAGAAGAGGAGAAACATGTCTTCAAAAGTATGATAAGCACCTCTTGTCGCAGTCTTTAGCTCAGCAGCTTACACAAGCTCGCCATCAGGCAGTTGTCAGAAAACTGTAAAGGCACAAAGCTTTATCAGCATGTTTGGGTGGATGTCAAACAACGCAAATGACCATTAGCGCCATCCGCTGAACTGGAGTGAAGCAGGCGCTGTCACTGACGCAAATGCGGTCACATGACATGGAGGTACACTGGCACGTTTCCAACTTTGCAAGTGTGACCGGAGGCCGTCTGTACTAGACTTTTGACACCCGGTGAGTTGAAACAGGATTAAAAAATCCTACCAAGTGTGACCCTGCCCATATTCTCACTAATCACTGCTTTCCTATAGTAAATTGTTCCAAATAAATCAGTTGTGCTTATTTCTTATGGCTCTATCTGCAACCTTTTAAGAGTAAATACAAATTAAAATTCAAATCTTTCTCCTGGCAAAGAACAGAATTTCCTTCAAAGGAGAAATCAAATGACCTGTAGTAGCAAGAGAAAATAATGCCAAAAACTGCCTTCAAAGATGAGTTTGCTGCTCTGCGTTCTCACTAGTCTGATACTTGGTGTCTCATCGTGGATGCAAGTTCATCAATGTTTGGAGTTGGGTGCTGAGCTGAGGAAATCCTCAGGATTGAGTTGAGGTGTTCATCAGTAAGACAACTCCTGTGTGACGTTTTGTTTATCTTCATGAAAGAGAATAGTTGTTCACACAGGTATGTGCTGCCAAACATAGAGAGCGTGTGAGTGGCTTGGGGCATTGTGTCAGGGATGAAACATGAAAACTGCAGCGCCTTCCAGACTCATGTTTAGCTTTAAGTGTGTCACTACACTGGAGCTCAATCAGCTCCATGGTGCGCTTTCCTTGTCAGCTGCAAATAGATTACTAAGCATTTCAAACTTGCTTTTTTGGGCTTCAAAAATCGGCAAATTGCCGTGTGAAGTCGGCACCTCAGGGTGTACTTGAAAACTGTGTACTTGGGAAAATGGCAGTGGAGACCTGCTCTTTCATAGCTTGGCAGCACGAAAAATGGCTCAAGTTGTCTTGAAGCATCTGCGTCTCCCACAGGGGTAGCTTGGTTTTAAAAGCTCTCACTGCAGCATACATGTCAGCAAGGACATGGCCCCGCCCCTGAAGCTGCAGGTTGAGGGCATTGAGGTGGCTCATGAAGTCACACAGAAATACCACTTTGCACTGCATTGGTTTGTTTTGTTTTTTGTCTTGGAGATGGTGGCAAGCTGGGGTACACGGTCAGCAACAGTGTTTTGGCTCAGGCTTACATTAAAAATGCTTGCTTTTTTTCTGGGCACACAGCAGTCCAAACTTTTAACATGTTGGTTTTTACAAATTCTCCCTTGGAAAAAATGGTCGTGCTAATTTTGCAGCATCTGCTGCCACAATAAAACTGGCCTTGACAGCATCCTTGCTTTGGATTTGGCTTTTAAGAACATAGCCTGCTGTAACTCCAGACTTCTTTTTAACTCCTTTATTTTTTGGAACCTTTGTTTTTTTGTCCAGATGCATGGATCTGTTGTGGTGATTCATTTCAAAGCGTCTTCTTATTCTTTCATTATAGCCACATTGTCTCCGCACAGAAGACACACAGCTTTGCCCTTTACATCTGCTAACATATACTCTGCCTCGAACCTGACAAAAAAAAAAACATGTTCCAAGTCCACTTTTCTTTTAGCCATTTTTAGGGGAGAGATGTCATTTAAGATTGACCCGGGTGAGTAGCTCCATCAGGCTGCCAGAGACCAATGAGGTATGCGCTTGCAGGCCTATGATTGATGTGTAAACATACTCGTAATGCATTGTGGGACTTGTAGTATAGCAGTGGTGCCTGCACTAAATCAAGAGGCTCACTGTATAGTCATTAGATATTATCATGGGCGCCAATTATAAGACATTTCGAGGCCTGATGAGGACCATGGGCGTTGAGTTTGACGTGTTCTAAGGCAACACAGGCCACAGGTGTTTTACAGTGGTTCAGCAGAACATTGCAGTGTGAATTTTCAAACCATGTTACTTCTGCTTTTGACCAGTATTTCTCAGCTCTGGTCCTCAGGACCCACTGCCCTGCATGTCTTTAATGTGTTCCTACTCTAACACACCTGATTCAGATTCACAAACTTTCTCATCAAGTTCTTTGCAAGCCTGTTAATGAGCCAGTCATTCAGGTGTGTAAAAGTGGGATTGCCTCCGAGACATGCAGGGCAGTGGGTCTTGAGGACCAGAGTTGAGAAACACTGCTTTATAGTGCGCTTGGGGCTCCAGACTGCGACCAAATGGTCGCATTTTGCAACTAAAATGTGAGACAATGCGAGCAAATTTTTCATCTACTCGCGCATGTGCGACCAATAAATTTGCTGTTTTTTGTTTTTATATGTTTAGTCTATTTAACACATTTAGTTGCTGACAGAATTACTGGTCAGTAAAGGCGCACACCGGTGCCGCCTCCGGAGCTCAACACGGCTGTTTTAGTCAACAGTTTACTTCACTCCAGGCCGCCATACGCTGGAAGTCAGAAGCATCTTGTCACAGCGTCTCTATTTTTGATGGAGCATGCTTCCAGAAAGTGTCAAGCTCTCAGCAAAAAGATAGAAAATCAGACACAGAAGCAGGTAAATTTTTTTTAAAAAGCTCTCCTGCAGATTTGCAATCTTGAACTACGTACAGTAAACATCATGTCATTGCCAGTGACACCAGGTTAGCAGTCAGGAGGTCTCAGTCAGTGTTTTTCATTATGGACCATCATTGTTATTGAGTGACCTTGCAATTTTGTCATCCGTTCCTAGTCCCATTATCATAATTTATTGATCATTAGTTGTTTGTTTGTTTTTTCACAGTTGAGTGGAATGAGTCTTGAGTTTTCATAGAAAAAATACTTATAGGCCCTGTACCTGATTTTATTTTAATCTCTTTCAGAGAAATGCTTTCTACACAGCAAATTCAGAAGAGTTGTTTTTGGGGTGTTGGGACAATTTTAGCAAAAAGAGAGTTGATTTTACTCTTTGTATAGTTACATCCTTAATATTCCACACTGTACTGACAAAGAGTGGTGTTAAAAAGGAGTGTCAAATCTAGGTGTTTCCGAATTAACTTTTTAAGTGTTATTATGGTAATACTAACTCTGAATTCGTCACTCTAAACTCCCACATTCGACCTAACACCTGAAGAGTCAACTTGCTCACCCCACCACATGTTGCAGCAGCACAGCACTTTCAAGCAGCGCTCTCAGCCGTGGTTAACCGTTAACACCGTCGGTAAGTATAATCGGTTGCTTTCTCTTATTTTTATGAATTTATTGATATTTTTCTCTCTTTGCCTCTAGTTTTATGTCAATATTAAGCCTCCATGGTGTGATGCACATTAGCCACGCAACTGATTGCCCGTTATGCACTGTGTTTTGTATGTTGCATTTTAAGCGAAAAGCGGTGGGTAATTCGGGGGTGGTAAACTGTTCGATAAATAAATTCACAAAGTTAAAGTGAATTGCGAATCAAAGCTAACTTGTGTTTAATGTTAGCATGGCCACATGGTGCTTGCTAACCCTATAACGTGCTACACAAACGAAAAAAAAAAAATAGTGGTTGAGTTTTTGCTATGATTGAAGTTTATTTTTGAATCTATGAAACTATTTACCACACAAAAAGTTGATCCTTATGTTGTCGACTGAAACACAGGAGATGCTGGCAAAGGTGGAATATGGAGGAGTTCAAAAATACATCAAAGTTCCACAGAGCAATGATTGCTTCGTCTTCCTCCAGTTTCTTCAACATGGTTTGTAATAGTAGTTAATTTACTAAAAACGGTACACAAAATGACCAGTTTTCAAATGCAGATGAGGTGAATATATTAGCTCAATGTAATTTCCATTATATTTCTTTCAGTATCTGAAAAGTTTGGTCTGGAGGTTCAACTTCTCACTGAAGGAGTGATGGTGTTGACGGATACGTCAGGCACAGAAGTCGACACAGACATATTTGACGAACTTTTAAAGTCTGGGGTCCAAAACTTTAAAGTTGGATACAAACAGCAGCCAGTAATGGGTAAATATTCTTGATTGTTGTTTGATGAAATAACACCCACTTGTTAGAAACATCAGTATTTTTATCGTTTAGCTGAAAGTTTTTTTTGTACCATGGTAGTTTTAGATGTTTTTTTATGTTATCATCCCAGATTGATGCAGGTGACACAATGTAGATGTGTAAGCAATCATTTCTATTAGTATGATATTAAATCACTATGATTAATTCTTTGTGATCACTTTTAAAGATAATGAAAGCACGTTTGTTATTCTACTGTTGTTAATTTTAGATCTTACAATAAACTTGGTGGAAGAGGAGTCGCTATTGGCATTACCAAACCAAGCGGCCCCCCCAGCATCACCAGCGTCATTATCAAACTCTTCAGCATCCTCGACTTCATCTGATTCAACAATAATCCTCCCATCAGCAAAAAGCAGAAAAAAGGATGCAAAAGAGATGGATCGAGATGAAGCTAAGCAGGTAAAGTTGATGAACATCTGACAAATTTATTTGATTACAAATTTATTTTTATAAGATAAATGGTAACATAAATGTGATCATGTAAGACATTTTTTTCTTAAAGCATTTTCTTTGCTGTGTGTGGGTGTGTGCATGGGTGTATCTCTCTGTGTGTTGGTTTTTGTTTGTGTTTTGTTTTCCAGATGGTTTATTCTGTCTTGAGGTCCAACCCAAAGGGTGAGGAAATCTTTCAGGAATATGAAAAAACTAAAACACTGTCAGATGCAACTCGAAGACAGATGGTCAATATTCTGGTTGCAGAAATGACACACTCATATGGGTAAGTTAGCCCTGACAATGAGCAATGAAAAGACATGGATTAGCTATGAATGTAATAAATAATCTGTTTCAAAAGGAGGATTCCACCGATAAGTGTTCGGACCAGCTACGCACTGGGAATTGTGACTCTTTTTCCCTGTCTCCAAGATCCATACTCAAAACATGGATTTGTAAGTCCTAATATCTTAATTTGAAGAGCATTTATTGCTTTAATATTTCTGCTGTCTATGTTTTCTTCTTAATACTTATGTTTTGTTTGTGTATTTTTCTATGAATGTGTGTCTATGCATGTTTGAGCAGGAACATTATTTTGATCCGGAAGCCAACTCTGGCTATCTTGCTTGGAGACTCAAGACAGTCCAACGCAACACCTCTGATGGTACCCGTTCGCATTCAAGGCCTGATTACCAGGAAAGTCCAAGAACCCAAAGAGAATCTCTGTTAACTGGTGAACAGCTCTTTGGTGAGGAGTGCAGAGAGGCTATCTCTATAATTAGACACACAACAGATAAATCTATGATTAAAGAAAAGATGAGAGCCACCTTTGAATATAGACAGAAGCTGGTTCATGACAAAGATGCAACATCATCAGTCTTTGAGGTCTTCCCTCGTTTCCTTGACACACCTGAATTGGTAAGGATACGTATAGCTAATTCTGAAATATTGTTGAAAAACTGAATTCTACCAACTAAGTAGCATAACTGAATTGCAAATGGGTTTTGTTTCTGTTTCAGATTGACCAGGACTTTTCCATGATGTTTGGGGACGAGGTGTCTGGCAGGTTTCTTGCAAAGTGGCCATCCTATTTCAAGAACAAAGTCATTGCGGAGAGCCACAGTCTTCCATCAAGTCCTTATATTGAGGAGTTGCGGGCATCTTTTGACCTTGAAGCTGAGGATGACTGGGGTAATTATGGAAAGTTTTTATGTATCAGAAATAACCCTCAGTTGTAGTCTGTGAATATGCTACAGTAAATATTGTAGATTAGAATAATTACATACATATAATTGTCCTCACAATTATTCATACCCTCTCATTAAAGAAAAGGCTAAATTCATAATAGTAATTAAAATAACAAGAAACCAAAAAGTAATAGTAAATAAAAATGTACTAAATTATAATTTTGTGAATTAAAACATGGCTTTTGAATTGTAGTTGAATAAAAGAGAAAATAAAACACAACAAAGAAAAACTGTCCCAGACAGACTTGAACAGCTCATGAACATGGACCAACATACCTTTCAACAGATGCAGACGTCTGATTGGATGTTACAGAAAACACCTGACTGCAGTGATTGTCTCAAAGTGTTGCTCAACAACATTTTAGTTCAAGAGCCCCATCGTGCTTGTTTACTTGTATTTTTTGTTGTTGTTTTTTTTTTCAGTATTTCTGTTAAACCAAATTTCAAATTCAATGTCATGATTTTAATATATTTTATTTATCATTACTTTGTTCAATTTCAGCTTACTCCTCTGATGGTTGATTTTTTTTTTTTTTCTTTTTTGTTATTTAGGTATGTACAGTATAATTTTGAGGACGATTTGAGTATATTAAACTTTGGTACTTTGCCAATGTAAAAAAAAGAAGTGAAATTTAAATCTGTTCGACTGTTAATAGAAATTCATCATGCCCCCTCTCTTTTCTTCAAGGCTGGGATAGTGATGTGACATCTCTCCTACTGCTTCTTCATCTCCTGCCCCCTACGTCCAAAGGCCATAAAAAATCAGCCAAGATTAGCTCAGCACAGGCAGCCAACCGTCTTGTAAGATTTGTGAAGGTATGTCCTAAAATAATGGTTCCTGCGTATTACTGTTGTATGCAAGCAGATAAAGGACAAGCATTTAAGCATTTATACATTATTGTCACTGAAACTACAGGAAGGAGCCAGCCTCACTACATTCTTGGAGAAAGTTGATGCGAGGCAACCCTTCCTCCTCTGCGTTGGTGAGCAAAGAAAGGAAATCCAGAGGTTCTTCATTGTGGTGGACCAGAAACCTATCCCCTGCAGTGCTTCAACATCAGTGGCTGCTTTTGATGGACTATTCAAAGCACACTTTGTCTTCAGCCTCTCTTATGATGAAGCCCTTTCCAGTTTCTACACTTTCATCCAAACCACAGTGTATAACATCGATGTTGGAAACACAAAGGAAAGTCCACGAGTCAAGGAACTGAGAGCACGACTTCTGCAAGAGCGTTAGCATGTCACCAGTTTCAAAGGTCAGAACACAGTTAACAGCTGTCTGATAATGTTCTTGTGTTTTGTTTGTAAAAAGCACCACAAAAACTTGTTCAAATCTTTGCAAACATTTAAAATTTCAACATGGTTTATATCCAGCAAAAAACTTGCGTTTAAAATGTGGAGAGCTAGGATGTCTTTCATCTTTTTGTACATACAGTGGCTTCAGAAAACACCTTATTAATGTACATAGTCATCAGCTTAATATTCATGCTGAGACTAATCAGGAAGTAGCAACACAAAGTCATTCTGGAGAGGATTTTTTCAGTTAATCAGCCAACAACTTCAGCTTCTATGTTACAGGTTCCTTCTGTTGTCACACAAAACTCGCTTGTTGGAATGTGTGGCTCAATTGTTGCTCATTTACAAGCTTCTGGTCTTCCTGAAAATACGGTCCAAACCATTGTTAGTTCAATGGAGGAAGTTGTCAATGATGTACATGTGCAAGCACATGAAGCAGCATTCCAAGCAGTTTCTGCTGAAGCTAGAGAATCAGACATTTACAAGAAAATTGAGCTCAGTTTAAACCAATTAGATAATCCTTTTTCAACATTCAACACAGAGACAAAGAGAAAGAAATATTATGATGAAAAATGGGAAATTGTTGAGCCTCAAGAGTTTGTTCTTGGTGTGAGATTGGATACACGTAGAGGTAGAACTACAGGTGTTTATCATCAAATTCCTGTCACAGACAAATACATGTATGTACCCATTTTAGGCACGTTAAAATCAATTTTCAAAAATGGTGAAATAATAGAGTCTTTCTTACAAGAGAAATTAAGACAAAATGAGACATACAGGGACATAAGTGATGGACTATATTTCCAAAACCATCCTCTATTTTCAAAACAGAAGTATGCCCTACAGATTTTGCTCTATTATGATGATTTTGAAATGGCTAACCCTTTAGGGTCCAAAAGGGGAATCCATAAACTTGGCTGTGTTTATTTTACTTTAAAAATCTCCCACCAAAGATGAATTCAGTGTTAATGAATGTACATCTAGCAGTTCTTTTCTACACAGATGATTTAAAAAATATGGATTTAAAGAAATACTAAAACCTCTAATTGATGATTTAAAAATTTTGGAAACAAAAGGAATCCAACTTCCATTCATTGAAGAACCATTGTTTGGCTCTGTAATTCAAGTTACAGGTGATAACCTTGCTCTAAATGGCTTGTTAGGTTTTGTCGAATCATTTAGTGCAACACACTGGTGTAGGTTCTGTCTGATAGACAAGGAAGAAATTCAATCTGTTTTTAGTGAGAATAATCCTAGCCTTGTTCTGCGTTCTAGAGAACTTATTGTTGAACACTGTAATGCTCTAAGGGAAGATCCTACTCTTCCCTCCATTTATGGTGTTAAAAAAGATTGTGTGCTCAATTCATTAGAATATTTTCATAGCAGTGACAATTATGTTGTTGACATCATGCATGATTTGTTGGAAGGGGTCGTACAGTATGAGCTTAAGCTGGTTTTTCAGTACCTGATTAAAAATGGCTACATCTCCATGAACACATTACTGGACAGAATAAACAGTTTTAATTATGGTTACCTGGAACGTAAAAATAAACCAAGTGGGTTAAAATTAGATGACAGCAGCAAGCACTTAGGTTTAAATGCCATTCAGTCTTGGTGTATTCTCCGCAATACTCCCCTTATCTTTGGTGACATAGTTGAAAGGGACAATAAATACTGGAACTTTTTTGCTCCTTTTGTTGCAGATTGTTGATATTGTGTTTTCTACTGTTCTTACTGACGGTATGATATGTTATTTGAAACATCTGATCTGTGACCACCATAATATGTTCAAAACCTTGTTCCCTGATAAAAAATTAATTCCTAAGCACCATTTAATGATCCATTATCCAAGATGTATTAAAAAGATTGGCCCACTTATCCATATGTGGTGTATGCGATTCGAAGCAAAACACAATTTTTTTAAAAAGTCTGTAAAAAATTTCAAAAATCTTACAAAATCTCTGGTAAAACAACACCAGCGTCGGTTGGCTTTTTACTACGAAAACTATGGTTTTAAAAGATTTGAATTTGGCCCTATAAAAACAAAGAGCCTTAATAACCTGGAGGGGGGACATTTACTTTGTCAGATGTTAGATTTACATTCATCTTCAAATGTCTCAACTACAAATTGGGTAAAAAATTATGGTACTGATTACCAGCTTGGTCTATTTATTTGTACTGGAACATCCCACGACCTACCAGAGTTTAAGAAAATCTGCCATATTGTAATACATGAACAGCGGGCTTTTATAATAAGTTGTACTGTGAAAACACTGCACTTTGATGAGCACTTTCATGCATATTGTATAGAAGAGCAGAGTAATGAACATGCTGTGATTTGCATTGACCAGCTTACTTATTTTAGACCTTTTGATAAGCAACATTCTAATGAGAGTGAGAGAGCATACATTGTTCCATATTCTTACATGTTTTAAACATTGTTACAATATGAAATTTGTGGTGCAGTTAAAATAAATGTTTTTTTTTCAACTAAATATGGCCTCTTTATTTCAGTGATCTTTTTTCTAAGTAATTTGAAGATATTTCTTTAACATAATGTCTTTACACTGACAAAGTGTTCATTTACCAACTCTTCAAAAGGAGTTGGATTAACACTATCAGGTGTGGACTCATATAGACACTTAAAGAGAGTTGAAATCAACTCTGATAGTGTCAGTTTGGCAGTGTTGATTTTGATGTAAGCAACACCAACTAGAGTTTTATAAACAACACTGACAGTGCTGACTTTTAACTCTATGCTCTAGTGTTGAAAAAATTCAACACTGACCAGTGTTGATAAAGTGTTAAATTTTAACTACTGAGAGAGTAAAACGCAACTCCCTCTCAGTGTTAAATGCTCAACACTTTCAACAGTGTTGTTTTAACACTTTGTGGTGTGGACTCATATAGACACTTCATAAGTGTTGTATTTGACTACCATGGAGTTAAATCAACCCTGTTGATTTTGCTGTGTACACGGTATAATGTGTGTTAAAAGAAGTAATTTCATAAAAATAAATGACTCATTGATTGCATATATGCATGAATCCAGGCCTTTTTAGTTTAGGTGTCTAAGGATGGCGTGACGCTCTCTTCATGCCAATGCGGTTCGTTTTACATAAGTTTCGGTTTCCTATCAGCCACTCAGAGCGTTTTCTAACGAGAAGTGCCCTTCTCTCTCGCGTGCTCGGCAGCACTTGTAAACAGAACCGCATGGCGTCTGCTGAAGGGAAAGTGGCGATACCTCAGCAAAACAGCCTGTAAGCATCAAAACTGAGGAGGAGAGGCTTGAAACGCAGGAGAGACCAAACAAGAAAATAAGTTTGTGTTCTCGGTGGATTGTACTGAAGGTAGAGAGCAGCTGGACGCCTCTGACTGAATGTGGACTCGAAGTCTGCATGGACAGGTATTTTTTCTATAACTTTCTTCTCAGTAACATTTACGTCCTCGGGTGCTGGCGCTTCCTCTGCTGGTCTACCGTATATAATGGTGATATTTACACCGTAACATGACGAAGCTTTACATCAGTGCTTCTCGAAGGGGCCGGTTAGAAACTTTATGAGGCTGTCATGTTGTAACGTCGCCTATAACATCATAACTCATCATAACTGTGCATCTGGGTACATAACTGTAGTTACGGTAAACAACCGGTTATGACAGGAAACATCATTTAGCTGATCCGCAGCCGTTTACTGCAACCAGAACAGTAATGTCACTGGAAGATGCAAAAGGTGGAAGATCTAAATGTATGTAACGGCTAGTTAAAAAATAACTGAGTTTTGAACAACTGCGCCCTGGTGTTTATCAATAATACAATGAAATTGAGAGAAAATGTGGATATTTTGCTTTGCAAGTCTATTTCGGTGTGCACTCCTAAAGCTTATGCCTGCGCTCCAAAAAATCTAAGTTAGGGGCCACTGTGCTCCTGGTGAAAAAAGTTAGTCTGGAGCCCTGGTGCTCAGACTAAACGCAGCAGGGCATCAGGTTTACATGCAAAGTCTATGGAGCATCGAACCTTCTTGTGGCATGTTTTGAGCGTTTGTGTTCGACACCAGAGTTGGAAAATCTGAACTTTTGCCGCGGGCATCAGCCAATCAGAGGGATTCAGTAAGTCTCACTGTCGTGACACAGAGACACATTTTCTGACAGGACAAAAAACACTGAGGAGACCCCGAGGAATCTTTTCACTCCACGGAGACAGTGGAGGATACACTGTGATGTGTCCGATCTCAGGTTTTCGAATGGTGAGTTGACAACCTGCTCTCCCAAAAGGATTAATGAGCTTATAATGTCGTCTCAATGCGGGACTGCAGGTCGTTAAACTGGGCGAAAACTCAGACGAAAGTTAAACGTCCAAAAGCAATTATTTTTATATTAATTTAATGACCAAATACAGCTGAAAAGTATAGCAGTAGAATCTGCGGCTGCCGCCCGGACACTTTACTGGACAGACCGCCCACTAAGGTTCCGGGCGCACTTCAGCAAAAGGTAAACAAAGGAAAGGAAGGGAAAGCTGGTAAGTTAGCTTTTATAATAGCTTTGAATAAAAGAAATGGAAAAGCCAAATACAGTTGCAAATTGTGTCCGTACAATCTGCGCCACTTTAGTGAACGAACCTCGATCCGCCCACTAAAGTGTCCGGGCGTACTTAGACTAAACATAAACAAGACAGGGCAGCTTTCCAACAGGGGGTCGAATAAATGAAAATGGTGATGGTTTTATTATTTATTATTAAATGTTCTATTTGGGCTTTTTAGAGCGAGGCACAGAAGGACTTCCTGTGCTCTAACAGTAAACAGCTGGCAGCGTGTGGACTGGACACGTGTTGTCTGATCTAGAGATGTGAGATGCCGACACTATTATGAATTATTTTGTACATCTGATCTGAAAGAGTGCCAGGATCATTATGACTCGAGCTGAATAAATGTATTACACGCTGATTATGGCTGGACTCTACAAGTACATGCCGTTTGTTTCTGGATGTATTTGCGTAATAGAGGCCGAGTTGACGAGGCCTTAAAAACCCCCTAATTCTACCAGATGCTGAAAAAGCTTTGCAGTTGGTAGGACCCCTATGGGGAACCGAACTAGTTCTGCAGTAGGTAGGTTAAGTGTCAATCAACGAGGGGAGACCTCCCATTAATGGGGAATACATTTTTATTGAATTCCTTTGAAGAAACACCAATGATCACCCTGGATTTACGCCGGACTTGGGCCGTATACTGTGCTAACGGGGAACTTGCAGTGGTCGCCAGCGAACGTTATGCTTTTTAAAGGGTTGCATTTTGCTGTAGAAATAGGTCAGTTATGTTGTCAAAAGCAGTGAACATGGTGGATGCCGTGCTTATCTTAATTCCCCGGCAATCAATTAGTGCTGCCTCCTACTCGAGAGCTGTCTCTCAACTTCCCCCTTATTTCTACTGAAAAAATATAGTCCACATCTTTGCGGTCATCAGACAGCCAACCAGAGATGAAATGTAAACTGCAAGAGCCAGTGTCGTGGCAAAGGCGTCCAGGATACGGCCGACTTCACAAATCCAGGCCGATTGTTGGTGTTTCTTCCCGGGAAACTAATAAAAACGTATTCCCCATTTATGAGAAGTCTCCCTTCATCGATTTAAGCAATAAAATAAATGCAACAAGCGTCAACAAGTGGCATAGTTTAAACTCACTCGATAAAGAAACTCACTAGTTTTGTTTTAAGTTGAATTTACTTGAAACAGGACTTTTTGATGACTTTACATTGTGGCTATATTACAGTGGTGGCCTACTCCAGTCCTCAAGAGCTGCAGTCCTGCAGGTTTTAGACGACCCCCCCCCCCCCCCCTTTAAAAAACAGAATAAATATGTTAATTTTCAGGAAAAGTTTCAGGAAGTTCAAAGATGGGGTTTTCGGAGTTATATACTCTTGACAGAAGAAAAGAAAAGAAAAGAGAAAGAAAATGCAGGTTCTTGAAATTTTAAGAGGAAAAGCCCCTTAAGCTCCTAAGTCCTTTACCAAATCTGAAACTAAGCTATTGTGACAGGGAAAATAAAACAAACAAACAAGCCAATGAGGAGGACAGGCTAGTGCCAGAATAGGCACACAAGGATTAACTTACTAATTAAAAAGTGAAAAACTGAACTGCCAAACTGATATCTTCATTGTTCCAGGCTTCAGTCAGCTTCTAAGTGACACTTGGCAATCGAAGTTTTCCACTGACAAACCGCCACAATATTGTATAAACTGTTATAAGTCACGTAATCAAAACCGCTTGCAGTGTTGAGTCATGCTTTGTTTTAAGCTTAATATTCTTTACAAGAACCAGTAAACAAAATCAATGCAGCCATTTTTTTAAACAATCATTCAATGTCTAATGGAATCATACACAACAAATTTTATCGTTTAATCCTTTTCATTCTGAACCTCGTTCTGAAATAAATGCCAACATAAAATAAGGCAATAAGCCCTGAGAAGCTGTGGGTTACAGCTGTTTTACAACGGCGGGGCACAACGCAAAGCTGAGATATTTTCCTACGATTTGGCCTGTCATCAACACGTAAATGCAGATTTGATTTAATTCTGTTTTCTTTATCTACTGTTTTTTTTTTTTTTTTTTTTTTTAGGCATCAAAAAAGTTCATTTAAAAGTCTGATCAAAGTGAAGATTTAGTTTACCTCGTTTATGCGTGTGGACACAAATAACCAGGGTTTCAAGGTTTGAAATATCACTGCCTGCGACAAAATATGCTCTGATCTCATGTGTGACCTGTATTTAGCCTACTGGGTCACGTACTGTCCAGGTGAACAAGCCGTGAACCACGTTGGTGGAGTTTTCACTTGATTAAAACTGGCGATCAGACAGATGACCCGCTCAGATCCGACGGCCTGCTCAGCAGACGTTTATTCTATTTTATTTATTCTATTAACTTTGCTACCGAAGGTCCATGCTTCATTTGTTTTGTTAAACCCCTTTCTACCTGCAAACACTTTCCCTCCATTTAAGCAGCAAACTCCTCCTTCCCGCCCATCATCACCCCCCCCCCCACTCCCCCAATTTCATTTATCCATTCATATTATTATTTCGTCATACAGAGCCTTACATCTGATTAAGTATTAAAACGTGGACAAAAAAGGAGCACTTCTCCCAGCCATCGCCTGGCTGACGGTAAAGGAGCGAACCCTCAGAAACAGCTCAAACCCTGTAAATGTGTTAAAACACTTCTGCAGTTCGGTGTGGCTGGATTTTTCTAGGCTTTACACGATCAGGATTTTTGGGGCCAATCACCGATCAGAGAGTTCTAAAAACCGATCACCGATCCGATCATGTGAGGAAGCAAATGTATGTATTTAAATAGCTCATTTACCTGTATTTATACAGTTTACTGAATATCATAAAAAGGATTTTTGTTTCCATTTTTGTCCTGAACTGACTGAGATGAAAAGGTTAAATCATCAATAACCTCTAATGGGCATTCGGGTTTAATCAGGACAAACCAAAATAATTTGAGCCAGTGGCACAAATAATAGGAACAACTTAAACAGTCATAGCTGAAATTATTTACAGTAACAGTGCAAATGAAGGCAGTAATGCTGCTTCAGAAGTTGGGGGTCACATCTGATGACCAAATATAAGTGGTCAAACTAATGGAGTGACTGTTTCCTCAGAAGAACCTCGACGTGAGAACGAGCAACCTGGTGCAGCTCGTTTAGTCCGGTATCGCCACAGTAGGGCTGGAATATATTTGCTGTGGACGCATGCGTCACTGTCAGTGTCAGGAGCGATTGTGTACATACTTGCTGCAGCACGTGAGGAGCATGCAGCGGACGAAACGCTCGATACCGGAGGTCTCCGCGGTCTGGAGTCCTGTTATTTACAGTCTTTGATGGAGACACGGTGACAAACACTTGTGCTGCAACAGTTTAAGGTAAACTGTTGTTTGCGGAAATGCAGGAAATACGCTGTGCCCTTTCAGTCTAAGAGCACTGTGGTCCTCCTATAGCCGACATGTTTGCATCCGGCGTTGCCATCCTTTACGTGTGGGTATTCTGGATTGTAAAAACTTTATTGTCCAGCACATAGTGACAGAGCTCATGACAAAAACACCACGAAGACATAAAACACATACTAGTGAGTATGTGTCTATTCTGCTTTGTTTGTTTGTTTTCTAAGTTTAATTGGTGCAAATGAGAGTTTTACCGGAGCAGATTCAAAATGACAATGACGTCATTGATTGAATCGGTGAATGAAGAGTTAAGGACCGATCAGAAAATTTGAAAAAAGAAAGTGAAATATCGGCCGATCTGATCAAACCGATCTGATCGGTGGAAAGCCTAGATTTTTCTTCCAAAAACAAGGTGGTGTGGACTTGATTTTGTTTATTATTTTCCTTTTCTTAGTTGGAGGAGGGAGGACATCAAAAAATCCGGCTACACACGCTAGGTCATTTGCCCTCATCAGTTCAGGCTACCTGAGCTCGTTAACGTTGTTACTTCCATTAATAGTGCAGTTAAAATAATGTTTAATGTTTGGAGAAACGGTGGCAGGTGTTTTAGTGCAGACATATGATGTCGGCTGTGCTCCACAACTTCCTGTCATGAAATGCCAGTACGACTGGAGAGACGTCTCACACTCATGTCCCTTCACAGGTATAATCTGCCTCTACGTGGCATCGGACAGTTTCTGTGCTGTGCGCAAAAATAGATTTGATTCTTAGAAAACATTTAGAACCAGAATCTCAAATGATTTAAAGCAATTAAAAATGAATGATCACATTGTTGTCTTTAAGAGCAAAATGTTAGGCAGTTGGAATGTTGCTAGTTGGAATCTCATTCTGTTACCACAGCAGGTCTCATTTAAAAAGTGAGCAGAGAAGAGGCCTTGTCAATACATCACAAATTACAATGGTAAACTGTTGCTTATATGCTCAATTTCTTTAAAGCAAAAACCAAAGCAAACCACACAGAGTATCCACAAGGTAGTACCAAATCATCTTAGTGAGTATGCTCAGAGGTCAGACTCATATTAGCCATCTTAAATGACAGCAAATTGGCAATGCTAGTGTTAGTAGCTGAGGCAATGGACTACTGTATTATGAACCATTATTATAGATTAAACATGCAAACACTCAGTTATATTCATAATGCAAAATACTGCAAAGCTTCTGCCTCTAAATGAGAGAGTTTGGTGTCTGTCACTGCGTGCCATTTGGATCTAATATTTCCCAGTATCTCCCAGTTCTACAGAAACCATGATTCAAACATCAGATGAATTCAGCTCAACAGTAAACATTCAGGTCCTATTTGGGCCACGTCATAGGACCAATGACCACTTTAACTAACAAACCAAAAAGAAATGCTATTTGTTCAAATGGTTTGCAACACTTTGGTTTAGCCAAAGCTCTCCTAAGTGATGATTTGGGTACAGTATTACATTAATCTAAGTAGCGCCATACTCTGTCGATGAATCGTAAAGATTTGCAACAGATTGAGATGATGAATCGTAATGTAAAACTCTTTACTTATGAAAAATGCTAGATGAAAAATAGGGGCGGGTAAAATATAATTGATGCACCACAATACTTCCCTGTGCACTTTAAAATCGAATCGACAAATCCTCCAAATCGATTCACCTCCTGATATGGGCTGACCTGTTCGTGTTATTTACGTTGTATGGACAAAGGCAACGTTAGATCATACAACACCAAAAATGGCAACCATTTTTTATTTTCAGATGTTTCATTACCCAAAAATACAAGGTGACATACTACATGCGTTCACATGGACATGATAATATATATTCAAAAATCTAAGAGATTTTCTACTACTTACTGAATCCATTGAATCAAATCGCAACCCCCCCAAAAAAATTGAAATCGAATTGAATCGTGAGGTTCTTAACAATACTCAGCCCTAATGAAAGAGTGTGTCTGTAGTCAGACAAAGCACAAATAAAATCCTTTCATTGTGGAAAAAGCAAGCTGCTATTCAGAGTAAACTGAACTGGCAACTGTTGTGACGTATTACTGTAATTCAATTAAATTGCTGACCTTAAAGCATAATCACTGAAAATTAATAATTAATAGATATTTAGGATTTGTGTCATATATTCGGAAACCTTGTTGTTTTTGGCCTGTCAACATAACTGCTCTTTAAACTAAACTATTCTCAAAGCAAAAAAGGAAAAATTCATACTTATTTGATAAATGAGGCCAGCCTTATGCTTAAAGTATATAATTCAGAGACCTCTTTGAATTCTCTGAGGAAGAGCTGTCCAGGCTCATAAATATAGTTTGTCAGTGCCATTGAAACAGATCCTTCTTAGTAAAACCAAATACATACAAACATATACAAAAAAAATTTTAAAAGGCCACATATGTTAAGATACAACTAACAATGAAAGTGATTTTTAAAGTGTTTTTTAAAGCCTGTAAAACATTGTGCCATGGATATTTATGCTCAAAATAACTTGCATGTTTGAAAATTGTACCTTGAACAGCATGTCAATTGACAAATTCAGATCAATTTCCCGTGATGCAATGGTTGTTAAGATCATTTCTATAAACTGTCACAGTAAAACAAAAAACATCCATCCTTTTTCTGTCTATTTCCACTTGTAATATTTCCATTCACTTAAACATTTCAATTCTGCAAGTGAAAGAACTTTCAAGCATTTCATTTGTCTCTCAAATTTGCAGTTATGAATTTCGGGTGGTTTTGGAAATCAGCTATACGTAATCTAACAAACTACTTCACTTGTCATACATTTTTTGGTTAGTTCAAAGTAGCTTCACTCAACCAAAACATAGATGTTGCTCTAACTTCCTCAAGAAGACATTCTTTAGAACAAGTGTGAAAAGAAAAGGCCATCACCCTGCTGCGTAGCTCTCTGGCATACTGAAGCTCCTCATAGAGGTGATTGTGTGTCTGTAGAGGAGAAGTGAGAGAGAGTAGGAGGGTGGAAGGTGGGTGTGTACAGTGTCCATGTATTGTTTGTAAATCACCATACTGGCAAAAGGGACACTTGGCTCCACAGCAGCCGCACAAGCCAGGGATACAAAGCAGGGTTCCAGTGGGAGGTGGGGGCAGAGTGAGAGGCAATTCTATATGTGCATATATATATAAATGTACCTTAAATCCTCTAATAGTGACCTCTATTCTATTACCAACCGTCCCTCCATTAATTTCCAGGGGTAGCGTTGAGAGAAGTAAATAATTTCCGACCATCTAATACAAGCCTCCTTTTTTCCAATGAGAGGCTGCTGCACTGTTGCCCACTCTCCTGGGGGGAAAGTCACTTTTGGCTGGCCCAAAAGTCACCAGAAGTCACTAAGTGACCTCACCACGCCAGATAACCGTTTCACTTATGTGCGGCATCATTTATCAATATCTCATATCAATTGTTTGACATCCTTCATTGCTGATATACAAGGGTACTGAATAGGTAACATACACTTTGAGTCATGGTGCAAAGAAGACCCAATTGTGCCACAAGGCACCATGGGAAATAATCTGGATAAGGGGGCGATCATCTCACAGCATCTCAGAAGGGCTGCTGTCTGCAAAGGGACAGCATGAACAGTAAGTGAGTGCCGGGAAACAGGTAGGGAGGGGCCGACGGCAGGCAGCACCAGATGAACGGTGGAGCGATATAGACAGTCTCCATGAAGTAGTCACTTTTTTGGAAACAAGTCACTAGAGGGGTCTGAAAAGTAGGGATGGGTACCAAATAGCCTCGGGGCTGAGTCTCACGGTCTACCCGAACCGATAAGCTGTTGCCTTTTCGGTCCTCTTAACGGTATCTTAAGGTCTTATGTCTTTTGTGCGAAACTAAACTCATGCGACTGAGGCGCTCTCACGTGCTTGCCTCGCTGTTTCAGCTGGTGATCAACTTTATGTAAACAGCAGCTAACACAGCGGTTAGCTAAACACTTGCATTTGTTAACAGTAAGTGTCTGATCAGATGCACCATAACTTCATTTTCAGAAAAATATACATGAAACCCAGTTAGCAACAACTTAAGCTAGCTCCTAACTTGCATTGAAACTCACCCGATACGTTTCCACTGCACAGATGCAGTCGGCATCTGATCAGCTCTCCTGATCACTAAAAGCATCTCTCACGATGTCCGTCACTAGTCCATGAAGAAATATCTGTAACTCCTAGTTGCAGTTTATGGATCTCTCACGGCTTGAACAGAGTCGCTACAGCACCGCAAAGCAGCGCAGGTGCACTTGTTGTTCGCCACCACCACATCCCTGAGTCAACTTGAGGTGACGTGTCAGGCTGTGGCTGCGTTTATTATATTTACAAAAAATAAATAAATAAAAAATATCAACAGAACATCGCGCCTCAGCCATCTGTTATACTGTATATGCGGATAGTTAGTTATCATCTGAAGCTTTCATGCAACATTACCCCCCTAAAATAGTGTTGGTGAGACATGAAAGAGGAGGAAAAATGGCGTGTATACGGTTATTGATTTTTTCTAAAAACAATGATGATGATGATGATTGATTTGTTGTATTGTCCCTGACTTTAGCTTGATGGCAAATAGGAAAAGCTGCAGCCCCCAAAAATGGATAGAATAATATTGTGTTGTTCTCAGGGTTTGTTTTGCACTTTATCTTTTATTCACTTTAATGTAACTTTGGTTCTTACTTAAATGTTATGTTTGTTACCTTAAACTTTAAAATAAACAATATTGTGTTGTTAGTTTGTAAGTTATTTAAAGTGTTTTTATTTTTAGGGGGGTTTTTTTGTAGTTTTTATTCATTCATTTAATCTTTTTTGTTAAGTACCGATAAGAGTACCGAAAAAGTACCGGACCGAGAGGGAGTACCAATAAGAGTAGTAGTATCGATAAAACTTTAATGGAACCCATCCCAATTGAAAAGTCGCTAAATATTAGGGATGCACTGATCCACCTTTTTTGGGCACCGATCCGATCCAATACTTTATGTTTCAGCATCTGCGGATACCGATCCAATACCGATACAGAAATAGGAGAGAAAAAAACTGCATGGTACTGTTTGACAGCACACCTCGTTGTGTGAAAACAGACTGGGATCTTTCTTTTGTGCAAGGTAACATCAGACTTGGCTTTAAAATATTTTTACCTGTTTTTTTTAAAAAGGACATAAATGTACTGAATTACTTATTTAACAACTGCACACACACAGCAATCTTAAATAAACTTTAACAATCTTAAAGCAGCTTCACAAGCTTGCTCACATGTGTAAAAATATAACAAAACGTCCTGGTTCAGTCAGTGCAGTTAAATAAATGCAAAATAATAATAAAAATAAATGGCCAAATAAAGGAGCTGAAATTGAGAAAAAAAATCTCCACTAGTTTGGTTGGTAGATAAATTCAAAAGAGCAAATCATCTTTTGAAATTGGTTAAGTACTATTATGAAAATAGAAATGAAAGATCCACAACAAAAGCAGCTGAATAAACAAACGCTTCATCGGAGTTTTAACATGGAGGTCATTTCTAAACAGCGGATTGGATTTAAAAAAAAAAAAGTCTCTCCCACACTGCACCGGATGCCGGTGGAAACCCTCAGTTATAAAACTTGTCATGTCCAAAAAGATTTAACAGTATTTTTTAACTTTCTCAGCGACCTGTTGGCACCCGCGGGATTTTTACCTGTGAAATGTGGAAAACGAACTGCTGTAGGACTGTTGTTGGAGCAGCGACAGAAAACACACGGCAGCCTGCTAGCTGCTAGCAGCTGCAACTCTGGCCTTGTAGTGCTGCGTTGGCAGCGTGTGATGTCACTTAAAGGGGCAGTATAGAAATACACCGAATAGATCTGCACCTACGGATCAGCTCATGTTTACCCCTACCGATTTCTACCAATCTAGGATTTTTTTTCTATATCGGAGCCGATACCGATCTGAAGATCAGATCGGTGCATCCCTACTAAATATAGCGACAAAGTTGCTAAGTCGGCAACAATGGGCTGCTGTTTGATAGGACTGGAGGTAAACGATTATTTTCAAAATGATTATTCGACTATTCTAACGACTAATTAGCAGGTTAATCTGACGATTATTTTTCTGTTGCATGATTAATAAAAAATAAAATCTCAAATAAATACCCCCCAAAACTGTATTAAATTACTTTATCATACAATGTTTTTCCAAAGCCAAACATCTTCTGCTTAACATAAAATAAAAGCAGTGTCTGATTTTCATAACTTGGAAATTACCAGGGGTGCATGTCGTTTTTTAGTTCTCACTGAACCAACAGTGTAACTGGGTTCTACTAATGGATTCATGTTGACCTAGGAGGTATTTATCTGCACTCAAGTATTTTTATTGCTCATCAACTTTTATTTCTTTTATTTATTCTTATTTTTACTTCATTGTGACACCTCCTCTAATCAATTACTTTCTTCTACACTAAAAAGATATTTAGCACACATTTGTACACCAAACTAATGAGGAATTGATCATTTATGAATGTCAGTGAAAATCACAAAGGACACTATCTTGTTATTTCTCCATTTCTCTGAGGCATGGGAACGTACAGTTCTTTATCTGTTGGACAGCAAATAAAACCAACACAATCGATTTTAAATAAACTGTGATACAACAGATAATGTTATGTGTCTTGACAAACCCGCACAGGTGCACGCGCTGGACCAGAAACGTTAATAAACCTCATCACGTTGTGTCTGTAAATATGAACGGTGTGTTACAACCGCCGGTCATAAAACCGTAACTGACAGGAAAACCACACAGAAGAAAAAGAGGTGCGCCCAGTGGGGAATCTCTGGGCCATGAGGCATAACGGTGTGTTCAGACCAAGCACGATTTGGGCGTCTAGTTTACATGCAAAGTCAATGGCCGACGCGTGTCTGGGAGCGTCTGCCTTTCTTGCGGCGCGTTTCGCACGTCGAGTTTTGAGATTTTGAGCGTTTGACATGTGCGTCAGACGACGGAGTTGGAAAATCTGAACTTTGGCATCTTGACGCAGGGCGTCGACCAATCAGAGTGAGTCATTTCACAGACACACATTTTCTGACAGGAGGGGAAACACCCAGAAGAACCAGGGGAACCTCCTCTCTCTCTGAAGACAGAGGAGGATAAACTGTGATCTGTGTCCGGTCCCTGTTTCTGAACGGTGGTTTGATGACCTGCTGTCCTGATGGGATGTACTGGGCTTATAATGCTGCCCTGCATCGTGACAGCGGGTTGTTAAACTGGGCCGGATCAGACGGATGGAAGCGTCGCTCGCCAGCGCAGCTCCTGGAGTAAATGATGAAACTCGTCACAGTCAGAACACCTGGAATCATCTGCTGAACCGGACACAGAGCAGAGATGTCCGACGATGACGTCCCCTAGCTTTGATTATCACAGAAAACCGAGCCACGCTCTCTCTCCTGCATCTGCCATGGTGCAGACAGACCGGTGAAAGGAAAAAAAAAAGGAGAGGCTCCTCCCGAGGCGCGGCGAGCGCGGCTTGGCTGGACATCTCTCGCCACACATCAGGGCGTCAAGACGCTGGAAACCAAGCGTCTGACTTTTTAGTGACCCAGCGTCCAGCTTTGAGCGTCAGGCGCGATTTTGATGCCCAACTCGCGTTTGGTCTGAACACACCATAACATTTTTCAAGCGTGCATGCGGTGAGTGGGCGTGGTCATTTTACATCGAAGATTTTTTTGTGAAGTAGTCAGCCTACTTTTTTATTATGCCCGCCCCTATGAGTGCTGGTGTGCACAAAGGCATGAACATGGTACTTCCTCTTCCCCCAGAGCATGCAAGGAATCTAAACAAAAACACAGCAGCAACATGGCAACTACCGGCACCGATAAACAGAGAAGAAAGTTTAGTGTGAAATTACAGAAACCGTCCTGGAGTATGCATGCAAACATTCCAGAGCAAAAGCTGCAAAACACTCCGATGTTGACCCAAGACAAATCAGGTATTATAAAAAGCAACAGAATGGGCTATATGCACGGTTCCACTACTTCCTGAATTTCAGACAGCAGACTTTGTTTCCTGTCTTTCATTACTGGACGAACTGATTAATCCAGGTGTGTTTGGCCAGTTATTGAGGCCAGACACACCTGGATTAATCAGTTCATCCAGTAATGAAAGACAGAAAACAAAGGTGCTGTCTGAAGTTCAGGAAGTAGTGGAACCTTGCATATATCCCATAAACTGTCCGGAGATGAGGAAAGCCGAGCGGAGAGAGAGGGAAAAAAAAAAAGTCAGCCAGGACTTGGAGACAGCGCTTATTGTTTGGATTCATGACATGCGAGAGAAACACAACAGAGAGGTAATTGTACTGTACTGTTTAAGTTTTTCATGCAGCAATTTTCAATAAATGAGCCCAGTACATTCTACTGGGTTCAAACTGACACAAAATGTTGATTTCTTCATTGTGATCCGTTTGAAAAATAGAAATATAAGCCCTCCTTCCAATAAAAGCCTGGTCCTCTGTGCCCTGAAACAAATAAAATCCCCGGTCACTATTTGAGGATTTGAAGTATGTATGTATGCATGTAAGAGGACAGTGTGTTAGTGTGAAAGACGGAGCATCTATCTGAGGCAATCAAAGAAAAACAAGGGAGAAAGAGGAAAGTATTGAAGAAGACTAAAGAGGGAGGGAATCTAGAAAATGCTGGTGTCTTTTCTCATGGCTGTATTGGTTTGACGTCTGTTTGGCACAAGTGCCCAAGGCAATGCCTGCTTGGATTTTAGCCTGTCACTTAGGACAGGGACACTAATCAGGATTGGTCCTACTCTCTACCCCAGGAGAAAGGGAGCACTTTAAGGCCATTATTTAAAAAAAAGAAAAGAAAAAAAAAGAAAAGGAGGGCATAAGAGGGGGAGAAAAATTGCTGTGGCACAGCAGGAAATGCTCACCGCTAACCTCATTTACATGCAGGTCCAGGGAGAATGGGGGGAGAGCTTATTCCATTTCCAATCTCCATGTTAAATGCTAGCCAGGGCAGCTGATGGGAATGAGAGGCATTGTTCCCCTCATGCTGTTTTCCCTTCTCCATTACACCAATACCTGTCTTTCTGCCTTCACTGTATAAAAAGAGGCACTGCCTTCATAATTTAAATCTCAATATGAAATCTACAAACCTAATAAGCAATGTATGCAGCTGTTTACTTTGTGTAGACTGTGTACTGCAACCAACCCTCATTGGTCTATCTGTTCTGTCATAACCAGGTTGTGACCTGAGGCTGCTGCATTCAAAGCCATCCTTCACCCACTGAGTCTGTTCTATGGCATAATGATTGCTATGACAACCATCACTTAAAGCCACGGGTAGGTGGAGGAGAGATGTCAGCTTCTCGTCTACTCTTCTGATGATCTCATTTCTGGCTGGCAGGTACAACAAGGTCAAACCGCTGAAACTGGAAAAGTGGCTGCTTGCTACATGCAAATGACAGAACCAAATTTCCAAACAATTACGTTCCCCAGTCCAAATCAACATGGGGCTTCGCTCCTAAAAACCACAAAATAGGGGGATTAAAAAGCCCCCCTCCAAAAAAAAAGAACAAAAAAAAAAAACAAAACAAAAACAGTAGTCAGAGAAAATTAGATGTAGAGGGAGGGATAGCTGTTGTTGGCCAGCTATGAGCACAAAGTCTGGCTGTGCGTGCCAAATGAGGTTTTTAAACGGTTTTTCTGGGAGGATTTGTGCTAATCTAGAAAACCTTCTGGAGGAAGCGCAAATACATCTGTCGCTGACCACTCCCCTGTTGAGTACAGGGGATTAATGACATGGCAATCTGAACCAATGTGGTCTCCATTCAAACACTCGTTGAGTGTGGGAAAAAACCAAAAAACATGCAATTACAAGCTGAGCCTGATTTTATTGCTAGAATAGTTTCCTATATACATTCACTCATTAACTTACCCTGCTCATGTGATCATCTTCATTTATTTCAACTTATGGTTTTGATTCCCGGAGTAGAATAAGCCTCATGGTCCTTCACTCACAAATAACCACAGATTAGCTAATCTCATTAGCATCACAAGGGCAAAATCAAGTGATCAAATGCCCTTGGTAAACAAAGAAAGGATGAGACAGAGACTCATCTTTCTTAAAATGCATCAGGAGATGCTACTACCATAGCGTGCAAATGGGGGGCGGCGTTTCCACAACACAAGTCAGGACACTCACCTGCATTTCAAGCATCATAAATAATCTCACGTTGCATTGACAGTTGCTTCCTTAGAGATGACATCATGTCAATGAGTTTAACTTCCCAGGATTTTTGTCCCACAGCCAAACACTTCCACTCTCCTTTTAGAGGTGATATATTGTTTCCCTAGAGAGCTGTCACTGCCTTATGGCCCTACAATGCTGTGTGTGTAAGAACCCCCCTAGGTTTCCTACACTTTTAATCTCTCAAGTGAACTGATCTTATATCCTAAAAAGCTGTAGACACACAGCTGTTAGCCCAGCAAGTTAAAGACATTAGCCTGTGTTTTGGTCTTGACTGCCTAAAAGTGCAAAGTGGAATCACTTCCACACCACGAGGAGAGTGGGGTTAGCCTGGCTGCAGCACTCAAGACTAACTGAAGCCAGGCTGTGCTTCAGGAGGGAAAAGTGCATGCATATGTGTGCAAGAGGCCTCCTGCCCTCCTCTACCCACACAGGAAGTGAGGTCATCTCATAGCACTGCACTATGCAGACTGTGTTCAGCGAGGGCGACAAAAATCAACATGTTGGTCAGCCTTCTAGCAGATCTACTCGCAACGATGACCTACATTGAATTAAAATGTTTCAAAAGCAGCTTTGTGGACGGTTATTGTGGGATCTGCAAAAATAGCCAGTAAGTACAGTAAAAAAGCAATGACCACAAATCACTATGTAAAACAAATAATGAGAATCAAATGCCATCTTCTGCCAAAAAACCTTCCAATTTCAAGCACTGCTTAATGATGTACCACATGCTCAAGAATTTCTCCACAGCCCACTGGGGATGCTTTTTCTTTTAAGACAATTGAGGAAGTTCTTTATCTTTCAATGTAATTTCAGTGTCTTTCTAGGAGTGAAACGTGATACAGAGGCAAACAATAAATCACATCCCTGTTTAGAGCAGGCGTCTGGCACGACTGGCCGGCTTCAGTTCCCCAGACCACCACCTCCTCCGCTGCCGCCTCCTCCACTCCTCTCATGCTCTCCATCCCTCATGCCTGTTAAAGGCTTGTCCTGCAGGGCCTGGATGCACTTGTGTGGTACAACAACAGAGAAACCGCCCAAAGCTCTTAACAGCTCTTCCTCTCCACTTCCTCCCTCCCTCCATCTCCACTGCTACCACCACCAGCTCCTCTCTCCCACTCCACTCCGTCTTTCCCAGCTGCACCGGCGAGCTGTTCCGTATGAACTGCTGCCAGCTGAAAGCCTGCTACTCCTGTGAGATTGCTATTACTCAGTGCAAGCAGGGCTCTGCGTAGCCAAAGGGCTGCTCTCCGAGCTGTAGATCTCCATGTTGTGACTTGTCAACACGGGGAAAAATCGTTACCAAGACTGAGGCACTTCCATTCCACACAGAAGGGGTTCTGATTGCGACCAGGAAGACCAGCAGGTACTGCACTGGAGGTTTTAGGATGGCTTCTGGTGCCTGCCTTTATGCTGCAAAAGGACTCTCTGCTCAATCAAGGCACTTTGAAATTTTTAGATAAACATCTTAGGGCTGGACGATATAGAAAAAAAGATTATCGATAAAAAAAAATCTATATTGATCGATATCGATATTTATAAAAAAAAAAAAAAAAGCCATTATCAAATTAAAAGCTTTTTTAGGTGCAGCCCTGACCATTTAAAGGTGCCATGACATCAAATTTCACTTTATCTTTTATTCACTTTAATGTAACTTTGGTTCTTACTTAAATGTTATGTTTGTTACCTTAAACTTTAAAATAAACAATATTGTGTTGTTAGTTTGTAAGTTATTTAAAGTGTTTTTATTTTTAGGGTTTTTTTTTTGTAGTTTTTATTCATTCATTTAATCTTTTTTGTTAAGTACCGATAAGAGTACCGAAAAAGTACCGGACCGAGAGGGAGTACCAATAAGAGTAGTAGTATCGATAAAACTTTAACGGAACCCATCCCAATTGAAAAGTCGCTAAATATTAGGGATGCACCGATCCACCTTTTTTGGGCACCGATCCGATCCAATACTTGATGTTTCAGCATCTGCCGATACCGATGCAATACCGATACAGAAATAGGAGAGAAAAAAAACTGCATGGTACTGTTTGACAGCACACCTCGTTGTGTGAAAACAGACTGGGATCTTTCTTTTGTGCAAGGTAACATCAGACTTGGCTTTAAAATATTTTTACCTGTTTTTTTAAAAAAAGGAGATAAATTTACTGAATTACTTATTTAACAACTGCACACACACAGCAATCTTAAAGGTGCCATGACATCAAATTTCACTTTTCTGGGGTTTTGGGTGTATAATATGATCTGTTGTGCACTGATGAGGCCATGTGAATGTCCAGAGTGAGAATCAAAGTTCCTGTTTATGGTCTGTCAGCTTTGTCTCCCTGCTCAGAAACAGTTGAATCAGACAGCAGGCTATCATTCTACGTAGTTCTATCATTCTACGTAATTTAATTGCTCCAATAAGAGCACACTATCAAGTAAACAGCGCCCCCCCCTCTCTCTCTCTCCTAACGGTTTATGCACCGTCCGCTCCCCCCCCCCCTCCCCTCCCTGTCTGATTCAGCTTCGTGTATGGAGCTAGTAGTAACTTCTGTGCAGTCAGGTCTGGATTTTCAAACAAATGAATTTAAAAGAAAACTTCTGCAGCAACACTGAGGGAGGCGACCACAACCTTGTCATTACCTGTAAGTTTATTTATTTTCCAAATGCTGTCTTGTCTGATAAACGTAGCTCACACTGTCTGAAGTGAGCCATGTTGCTAGCAGTTAGCCTTTAGCAAACTCCGACCGCAGCTTGACCTAGAGTCTCCAAATAAGGTCATAGCCAAATGAGGTGTAGCCAATCAAAATGAAGTCAACGTGGTCTCCAGGTAAAGCTCCATATCATCACCAGACCCAACTGTATTACTGAGGAAGTGAGGTTTGGCGTTTCAAAACAATACTCCGCTGTAAAAAATGCCGTTTTTTTCTTTGGAGTATTTACATATGCAGTCATGCCAACAACATAAACTAGTTTTTAACTGCTATGTCATCACTCCTTTAAGCTTTTGCTGAATGACCTACTTATAATAAAGATCAAATTAAAGCCGTTTTCAGACTTGCATTGTGGAACATGAGCAGTAAAGTCCATCCACTCTTTAAACAGACTCATCTTTTCAAACATGCCGCTTCCTTGTGGACTTATCATGTCCCGGCGCTTTCAGACATCAGGAAATGTTGCAGAAAAGTCAGCACAGCCCCGCTCTCCTTTCAACTCTGTCCAGAACATTTTCTTGTGCTTTCAGCCAAAACGACGTGCCGCAACATTTCCGCTCTTGTGACATGTAGACCAGCCAGTACATGTCCGCTACATCTCTGAGGTAAAAGGCCGGTACGCATGTCTGAATGCAAACGTTATAAAGGACAGAGTTCGCAATATCACTGCTTTCCAGTGCAAGTCTGAAAGGGACATAACACTGAATTCCAATTCAGCCTTTGCCTGGTCTGCATTTGTGATTGGTTTGGCGGAAGGAGTGACTGTAGTATCATGCTACCTGATAGGCTACAGCAGAAAACTGTCCTTCTATATTGAACTTTTATTGACCGTCTTTTTTATATTGAAAAAACCTCTATCGATCGATATATATTGATATTGAATTATCGTCCAGCCCTAAAACATCTAATGAACTAAACTTTGGTAAAGAAAAGTACAATTTGGCCCCAAGTAACCAACAGATAATTATTACATCACAAACTTTTAAGAAAAAATAATTCTAATGTTTCTGTGCTACCACTGGTACTAAATAAAAGATGTCATAACAGCACGAACAACACTAATATAAACAAAGAAAAGAAAAAACCTGGTCTCATAAATACAAACATGAGAAACACCTCTACTGAAAAGCCCTTTGAGCTGCTGCAATATCAAAACAATGAAGTATCTTTCCACTGGCCTAAAACAAAAACTATTATTTAAGGGAAATTTTGCTTCATGCAACATGTCAAGTGTCTTGACATACTTCAGGTTTGGTCTCTAGATTGTAAGAAGACTGACAAGTGATTGCTAGTTAATATCCATGTCATTGTTCAGTGTATTGATCCCAAACAGAAGAGCTACATTAAATGATGGTGTCTCCAGCTCCCTATCTTCATACAGGTATTTATTTATAGATGAGCTGAGCTACCAAACCTGCATACTGCAGTTCAAGTTAGTCAGAAGTTATCTGCTAAGTCCAGTGTTCCAATACAGTCCACCTTTATTTAGTTCAGACATTTCCATGAAACAACAGATACAACTAAAAATGTACCTACTTAACAGGGCTCCAAATTAAGTTACTCCACTGGAAGTGTAGGAGCTTAGCACAAAATGTAACAGGCTCACTTGAACAACTTTGTGCAAATTTTCAAGTTCTGAATATATTGCAACCTTATCACAATGGCTGACATATCAGTGACATCATCTAATAACTTTTTTTTTTCTAAATCTAATCTGACCCTTGAACTAAGCAAATGGCAGCTCTTCTTCCACAGTACGGTATCCTGTGGAGAAATTTATTGTAATTTCAGCCTCTTCTGCAGACCTCCTAGCAGATTCCTGCTTTCCAAATGCTGCTGGCAGACATGCTGCAATTCCATCAGTGCATCTGTCCCTGCATAGTTTATACTTCATGCCGTTACTGTGCTTTACAATGGTTTCATACTTAAAGTTTGTGGCCCAGTCGGCAAACTAGATTTCCCTGCAAATGTTAAAATGCACTGCAGGCAATATATAGTATACATGGTGTTCCTTTGTTTGCAACATGTCAGCCACATAAGCTGAGCCATTTCTGTCAGAAAGACAGTGGCTTTGATTTGTTCAAACAGAGATCACCTGCTGATTCCTGAGCAAGAGTAGACTATTTCCTGACTGGGCACTGGTAGATAACAGTCTGTACAGAACTGTCTATACTCCCTGTGCTATGATGACAACCTCATACTTACTCTCCAGTCTCACTTGGACACCACATGCACACACACACACACACATCAATTCCCAGTCCCTTTCGGTGTTTCACATGAAACAAGATTTCAATCCAAATTAAATAAGTCTAAAATGAAGGGTATAATTGGAAGTTGCCCCGGTGTTCCAGGTTATGAAATTCAATCTCACCACCTCCAATTAAAAACCTAGAACACTGCCAGTGAACAGTCACAGTGATACACCCTTCTATAAGAATTTCCCTTTACTCAAGCAGTGATTGTAGAAACAAAAGAAATTACTTTTAAAACAGAGATAAGCATGGATGGAACAAGATTTCCAAAATGGGAATAAATCAATATGATAGCTGAGGACCTGAAATTCATTTTTCCAAATTTTGGTGAGCTTTAATCCCCATCTTCATTCTTTTTTTAAAATTAATTTCAGAGTCATTTTTGTGAGCGACTCTGTTGACTACACAAGAATTCCCCCAGTCTGAGATGGTTTTGAACAGATATCAAGGTGTACTTTGGAAATGCTTGTTTGTATAAGTGGTGTGTACTGTCAAAAAAATAAATAAATAAATAAAAAAGAATCTAAGAGCTCAACCAGATAACTAAGACTGTTCACACTCAAGGCAAAAATGGCTAAAATCTGACTTCTTTGCCCATATGTGACCCATATTTGACCTTTTTGTGACAGTTTTAAAAGTACAAATCTGACCCAGGACACTTTCTTATTTGGTAGTAAATCTGATACACATCCAGCTTTTCTAAAAGTGACCTCAATCTGAACGGTCATGTCGTATTTTATCCAACTTTAACACCACTGAAGTGAGGAAGACCTCAGAAATCTACGCCAGGCTCTGACTTGGTATCCACAGAGGTGCAGAGGCAGCAACCACTGCTGCACATGAGGCCATTGTTGGGATTTGTTCTCTCTTTTTTTTTTCTCTCCATCTCCATCTTTCCCTTATCAGTTGGTCACAATTTTGTCAGTTTTGACTGGGCAAGAACCTCCAAATTAGTTCACAAATATATGCCAACAACCACATTAAAAAATAAATAAAAATAAATAAATAAAAATTCTCTCCCCCAAAAATCTGATTTGAGCATAAAGAAGTCCAAGAACTCTTCCACCAAACCCAAATTTGTAAATGACACAGCAACTCTGTCTCCTCTGCTGATCCAGCAACACCAAACTTGTCCTCTGACTTTATTTTGCGTCAAACCACGAGCTTCAACTCAATGCCAACAACGACCAGTCCTGCTCATGCTCTCCTTCAGTTGTAGTCTGCAAAACAGGCACATACCAGGTGGCAAGTAGTATTTCACTTTTATGAGTTAATTTCAATCAAACCTGCGTAGACATTACTGAGAGATACTGCAACAGCAGCAGGATCTTGTAGCTCTGAACATAAAGGAACAGTGGGCTCACAAAGTGCACTCTGCGGGATGCAGATTGTCTGCCTTACAGTGTTACTGTGCATTCCTTCTGCATTCTGCACATCTGCCTATGTTGGCTAAATATCATTTAATGGAATCACGGTAAATTTGTGAAGGAATTTCCCACGTGACAGGTAGTAAATTTGCAGGAATTCAGTACTTAAGTTAAAGGTCTAACTCTCACGCTCAAACTTTAATAGAAGAAGCAATTTTCCTTGAGCTGGAGTTGTGGCCTGGATTCCTGGGTGGGTCAAAGAAGTGTTAAATTTTGACAAGCATAAAAAGAAGGTGAGGCGTCTTCTCCTTCAACCACAACTAGTGCGATGCTGAACAAGTTCTGGTATAACTATGCACTTTTACTACTGATACTAGAGATGCACCGATCAGATACCCGGATCAGATATCAGCTCTGATATTGACTTATTAGCTGGATCGGATATCAGATGAATGAGGCCAATCCAGTCATTTTTTACTTTATTAACAACCCATACAGCAATACAGTTAAGTCCCTTTCAGACTTGCACTGGAAAGCGGTAATATTGCAGAGTCTGTCCTTTGTCACGCCTCTTTTTAGACATGTGATCCGCTCTTTTACCCCGGAGATGTCGCGGACATGTACCGGCTGGACCCCATGTCATAAGAGCGGAAATGTTGTGGCACGTCATTTTGGCTGAATGCACAGGGAAATGTTCCGGACAGAGTTGAAGGGAGAGCGGGGCTGTGCGGACTTTTCCGCAACATTTCCTGATGTCTGAAAGCACCCAGGACGCGATAAGTCCGCAAAAAGCGGCATGTTTGAAAAGACGAGTCCGTTTAAAGAGCGGATGAACTTTACCGCTCATGTTCCGCAATGCAAGTCTGAAAACGGCTTTACAGTGATCAAGTCACTTTAATTTTATGTTTTGCGACGCTGGTTACGTCAACACGCAGAGTAGAGAAGTATAACTTCTTTTTGCTGCTAATGTACACTGTTCTTTGCTGGTAAATAATATTAAATACATTTATATCTGTGTTAATTTGTGAACATTTAGCCTTGTTAATAAAAGGTAATGTCAAGTCCTATGGAAAAAATGTAAAAATCACGCACCTCCCGAAAAAAATCTCAACCCAGGTGCTGGATCACAAGAAGACTCAATAGAAAGGAAAAACGGGTCCGCACAAACTGGATATAGCTCCCATCGACATTTATTTGCAGAATACAGGTAACGTTTCGGGCGTATGCCCTTCTTCAGACTCTGAAGAAGGGCATACGCCCGAACGTTACCTGTATTCTGCAAATAAATGTCGATGGGAGTATATCCAGTTTGTGCGGACCCGTTTTTCCTTTCTAATGTCAAGTCCTATGCCTTCACTCCCATGGCAAGGTACGTTTATTCATTCAACCGATCGGTATCGGCCAATGCGCTCAGCCCATTTATCAGTATTGGACTGGATCAGAAAAACTGGATCAGTGCATCTTTGGCTGATACAAATTTGAACTCTTATTTTTTTAAATGAAACCAAAGTTTGACGGGAGACAAGGATCTTCACAAATTACAGTGAATTTTCCAACAGCAATGAGAGAATTTTCAGAAAACTCTTCTTTTATATTCTCCTTAACTAATACGCACACACACAAGACAAAGTTTTGACTCTGGAGAATCCTTTATTTTAAAGTGTTATAAAACCCTGTCTGTGTGCCCTGCCAATTGTCTGAAGTAGCAGATAAGGTTAACATTTGTGTATAAATATTGATCCTAGCCCTAAGGCTTAGCGACTTCTGTGAAAGCAGGCCAATTAAACCCTGCCCAACAAACTGTTCATTTACATCAGTCTGTGTTTTCTGTTACCAGCAAGTAAAACACAAAACGGCAAAGTCTAGTTTGTCTGCTGAATATGACTGCTTATTGAAAACAGATTTCTGTGTTCACTGAGACAATAGTCAGCGGGATCCAGCATCTTTCGCCTGCCCTGTAAATCATTTCCAAGTTCAAGGCTGTGTATCATTATTCGCTTGAGCTCGACTAACCCAACGCCGCCAGTGTACCCCATCAAGTTGAGGAGGGGGGGGCAGGGGGACAGGGCAGTGGTGGTGAGCAGGGTGGGGGTAGGGGGGTGGGGGGAATCTTGGCAGAAAGTGCCCAAAGATTTTATGCCAAGAGGGAAATGGAAACCTCCTCTCATTTTCCTTTCCCCGTAATCCAATGTTTTCAAGCCCCAGCCCCACCAAGGTCATTATAATCATAGCAAGTGGAAGGTAGCCAGCGACCCACCACTACAGTAAGGTAGAGAGCCACCCAGTCAGTCAGCTATTGACTGTCAAGAAAAGCTACAGAATTCCGTCGAGAAATGTTCAACATCGCTTCGTTTTAAATGCAGATAATCAGGGAAGGAGAGAGAGGAAGACAAGTGCTCTTCCAAGGTTGTGCTCAGCATGATATGGATCGCCTTGACAGTCTGAGAAGTGTTAAGGAGAATCCTTTGATCCAATGAAACCATTGCCCGTGTTTGTACAGTTTGGCACGGAAAATGACAAAACACCGCTGAATGCTTAGCCCTATTGTGACTGACTGAACATGACGTTCTTGACACCGAAAAGTTGCTCACATAAAATAACTCAAGTATTTTAACCATTCCTAACTTTTAAGAGCTAGTAATAAGGCAGCAAAATTAAACAAACAATAACACAGTGCAAGGTCAAAAAGAATGGCAGTTTTCATTGTGGCACCAAAGGTCATGTTTGCTTGTCAGAGTGAAGGCGCCATACTGTACTGTGACCTCCATAGCCAGCTTATGTACCCAGACACACAAACACAGACACACACACATACACAAAGGGGTTGTGTGTTCACTTTCCCATGTGCGTGCAATGCCTGAACACTTAAAGAATAGTCTCTTCCCACTAGCCGTGCCACAGACAATAACACAGTACAAACACACAACACAGCCCATATATCTGGGTCTTTGCTAAGATAAAGCACCCCCAGCATTAAAGCCGGTGTATTAGCTTGCCCTTTTTCACCACAGATGAAGAGATTTGAAGCTTGATATTGTGCTTGTTGGCTGGCACACCACCAGGGTGTTGTTGGCTGCATAATGAAAACACACAGACTGACAGCGGCTGGCAAGAGGTGACACTTCCATTCTGGAGTGGGAAGATCCAAAACAAAGCGCAAAAAGCTTCTGACAAATTCATACTTTTCTGTGACAGTTTGTTGACGAGAGAGAGGGGGGGATCCAGTCCTAAATCAGAAAAGACTTTCATTTAAACCATGAACACACACCCAGCAGTGCTCCAATACAGCGCCTACAGTACACAGAAGCAAATGGTTTCAAAGATATGGGTGAAAAGTGTGCATTTTAGACCAACTAAGAAAAGATTGACTAAAATATTGTCATTAAGTTATGTTGAAGTTCATGCCTAAAAGATTGAAAATATTGGTCCTTGTGTTTGACCAATGTATGCTTTATCTGTATTCTTAATTGTCTAAAATGAGAAAAAAAAAATCATCTAAGCATCAGGTCTTCAAGACCATCCTCTGCCATGATCCGTATTTGCTGTACATTGCACAGTAACAAAGTTCATCCATAGACTCCTTTTATACCTTTGCTTGTTTTCATTACAGAACTACATTACATAATTTTAATAAAAAGCATTTTTAAAGTACAATTAAATTATGTAATTAGTAATAAATGCCAGTACCCTTCATAAATATTTCATGTTTGTACACCTGTTCTTTATTGCATGTGTACCATTTCATGTCTAATCCTAACCTCAGCCAAACACTTCCCATCCTCACTAACCAGGAGCACAGAAAAATCCCTCGGTCTCATCAGGACCACAATGATCCCTACAAATATTACTGTTGCTATCAAGACGTCAGTGATTAAATTAAAACAAAGTCTCAAAGATTTTAGAGTAACACTTTATAAAATCTCTCACAACGAATTGCTACAGTGGAAAGCTTATATCTGGGAAAAAGGGGAACAAAATGCACATGTGAACTTATTAAAGTTTAAGTGGTCAATACAATACAAACTTGAAACAAAAAGTTGAAAAAAGAAGAAAATGTTCCTCTTATGTATGTCATCATACACGATATACAATCGAATACAGGAGGATGAAGGAAAGCACACTGAACACAAGCACCCTCCAACAAGTCTTGATGGTAGTGATAGTAAAAAGACTGCATTGGGTCATTTTCATTATACATCAAAACCCTGCTCTGTGCAGTCCATCCATGTGACTTCCACTCCTCTCATGCAGCACATCAGTGAAGACTCACTGTCAGTCAGTTGCTCACACTTGCACACAGAAACATCACTGCACCTACTGTCACCCAGTGTCCACCTCTATGCCTCTCTAACTAACCACTGCAATTTCCCCAAGTTCAACCCTCGGTCAAACACCTGAGCAGTATATACACAGTAAAAAATTAGTGGCGATGCTGAACAGCTGGGGCGGTGTGACATTTAAGAAAATAAAGACGACAAATGCATCAAGCTTTGATTGATTTAGACATGAATCACTCAATTATTCATCACATTTACATATCAGTATGACTAACTGAACCGCTTGCTTACGCGTGTATCCAACAGTAACGATTAAGAGCAAAAGGGGGGAGAAAAATAAAACATAAATGTCACTCTAATAATCGTTGTCATTGCCCACTAACATCTAAGGAATCCTCCAGTGGCCGGAGTCTGTTATTGCAGCTTTTCCATTATCTGGACTGATAAAGGGACAATATCGCAGATACGGAGGGTCAAATACACAAAAGTACAGCGACCTCCTACCTAAATAAACTACTTGGAGTAGAATAGGTTCCTGCTGCGGCACGACGTTTTTGCAGGCAACGTAGTGGAGCACAACTGCCGTTTCCTTTTTCTAACCGCGTTATTGATCGTAGTCTGTCTGCAATGAATGGCTGCAAAGGGAAGGGGGAAAAACCCTGAACTTCAGGTGACCGACCATGGCTCTGACATAGCCTGCATGTTGACTGGGAGGGGTTGAAAAAAAACCCACATCGTTCCAAAAGAAAAGAATCTCTCTACACTTTCTAAAGTCGACGACAAACAAGCGCGAGCGAATTCGGTTCCGCGATTTGAAGCGGCAAAACTGAGACGAAAGTTAGACGTTTATCGCTGAGGAAATGAAGTTTACCGAGCGTTGCTAGATAGCGCTACTGCTAACTAGGAACACTGGGGTATGGGTAGCCAGACTCAGGCTCGTCTGATCCGACTGACCCTTCATTTTATTGCGGCCAGACTCCCAGATCCTCCCCTTTCTATCCGAAAAGCGACCAAGCAGAGACGAAGGCATTACCGAAAACACTCGGCCGTTATACCGCACACACAACCGACACATATGCCAACTGACCGCAACCTTTAGCGGAACCGGACCTTTATCGATTATACTCTTAATAAAGCCACGTATCATTTATCCACTCACTGCCTTGCTAACGTTACCCATCGCCAACAACATGGCTGCCTTGCTCGGACCTAAAAAGGGAGAAATAACCTACGCCGAGTCTTTTGTCTGTTTCACCTCTATAACCCTAAACTACTGCGCAAAACACACGAAGAGCCGTTAAAATAGCACAAATCGAGTGAACGACTTACGTGAAGGCAGGCGCTTGGGCTGCTCCTGCTTCCTCCTTGGCATTTTCCCCCGTTTTTAATCACATTCTCGTCCTTGTTTAGGGATAAGAAGAAAAAAGGTTTTTCCCATTGAGACTGGAGGCGCCAGTGATGGCAGGGACTTGGTCGTGCACCTGGCTTTGCTCGGTTTAAAGTGTATTGTTGGGGAATGGGAACACAGGCGGAGGAGGTGCCGCTGTTGTTGTTGCCGTGTCTTGACTATGGCTGCTCTCGGTGCAAGTGTGTCTCCGAGCCCCTAACTAACACTAATGCAGGGATCAAAGGGCAGCAACAGCAGAGCAGACACACGCGCGTACGCACGCACACATACACACTCACTCACACACTCGCACGCTCTCACACACTCAAACATACTCTCGCGCGCACGCACATATTGGAGGAGCTCGCCCCCGAGAGCGGCGTACGGACAAGGTGCCCCCAAGCTTTCAGGGTGTATTGCTGAAAAGAATATATATTTGAAATATATGAAAATGCAAAGACAGTTCAGCCGAGAGGCCATATTGATGGAGTCGGATTACATTAACGAAGTCAATGTTATTTTCTTAAAAAAAAAAAAAAAAAAAAAAAAAAAGACCAACACTCAGTGGTGATAGTCATTTATGCAAATGATGCCCAGCATATCACAGCTCTGACTCATGTAGAATATATAAAGGAGTGAGATGTTAAACGTTAAATTCAGTGTTAAGAGGGAAAACACTTCGTTGACAGTTTTACCAATATAACCAAATCTTTATTAATTTATTTATTATATATTTATTTATTCGTTGTAAAGTAGCATTTGCAGGACAATACGGATCACACCCCAGAAGAAATAATAACACGTTTGCGGAGGAGAAAATTAGGTTCACAAATGAAATGGAAAATCAAATTCATATGAAATTCCTGCTTCAATAATTAGCGTATTTAGACCCAATTATCAATATTAAGATTAGGCTACTTTTCAGTCAGCTATGCCCCCCCCCCCCTTAAACTATAATTAACATTTCTTTAAAATTGCGCTCTCCTTTTATTGATCATTTTCTGATTTAATTATTTTCGTGGACATCACTTTGATCAGATGGGCTTGTTTTTAAATGTCCTTTATAAATAAATCTGGTTTGACTTGAACTGTAAAATTGCATTGACCTATGACTTCGCTTAAGCATCGTCGCCATCCTAGGCTTTGATTTACTTGTTTTCCTCTAGTACAAGACCAATTTTTCACATTCAGATCTTACACTGTTGTTCGAAGAATTTAACTAAAATAAGAGCATTTTAAAGAGAGGGGGGCGGGAGGACGTTGTGTGAGAACCTGTTTTAAATCATGTGGGGGGCAATAACAGGTGATGGTGTCAGAAAAAAAGTCCAAAAATCATCTAGCCTAATGGAGTCATCTCCTTATCAAAGTTACAAGAGAGCAAAACTGGCCAGAGCTGAATCTTCCTCCCTCTCAGCTGGGTGTTGGGGCTTTTTCACAGCGCAGGCTGTCCCCCACTCCCTGCTGCTGGACTCCTCCAGGCTGCGTTCTGTTGGCCTGCCGCGTTCTTTCACACCTCGGCCGTGTGTGAGGAGAGCTGTGTCTTCATCCCTCTATCCTTCCATCCTCCAGTCCTCCTCCTGCCATCATGCCTTCCACCCACCCCCAGCGGAGGCGCAGGAGGCTCGTTACCGTGGCAATTAGTGAAAAGCCCAAATTAGCCCTCTTGGCTGTCCACAGGTGACAAAGACACTTTGCATTTCTGCTAATTAGGAAACAGAACAACATGATTAAATGGGGCCTATCAGGAGGAGAGTGGACAAACATGTTCCACAAATAGCAAAAGAGTGATTTATTATTGCATCTCCTGCACGAAATAACGAAGACATCCCTGTAAGGGTTTTCATTTGTGGAGAAGATAATGTTGGGCTGTGATGTTGCAGATCTAATCGACTTTTGTTTGTGTGATTGTGTAAACAGCTGTGTTTCTCACCTGGACTTGCCACTGGACATTTTGTGAACAGGTGCTTCGACCAGAGAGTGCACAAGCTGTTACAAGAAACAGATTAGAATCTTTCAGATTTTTATTTCTTTTTGGTTCTTGCTGATTGGTTATGTTTTTGTACAGCACAAAATATGCATATGAAAAGATTTATGATGATCCTTAATCTACCTCAAGAAAGCACTTATACAGTTTTTTTTTCTTTTCTAAGCTCAAGTTCTTGAGCTGTAATTAGTTTTAAATTAGCAATAAACTGAAGAGTCCGTGTTGCACATCCTGATTTTGTGGTGGTTCACACATTGGCTTAAAATAAGTACAAGACAGAAAAGGTGATGTGAAAGGTACAGCCAAAGATAAAGACATTTACTGTTTCGGATATGCAAAGGGCCTTTACCATTTTCTGCAGTGCAAACAAGACTTCATCATTCTACACAACCAAGAATGTTTAACCTAAAGTTTGTAAACTCAGATGAAACCCCAGATAATTGTGTTCCTAAATCTATATGACAAATGTTTCCACATTTGGAATGAACGGTCTGATTGCAGTTGAAAGTTGTCACTCAGATGTTGCATGTTGGGCTTAATCAGTACCGAGTCTTACTCTGCAAGTCCCCTCTTCACTTATTACACCACATTAGAGATCATTAATGAACTCCCCATAAAGCCGAACGCAGTGTACCGAGTGGACTAAAATAAGTGCAGAAATGTAAAACTTCTGCATTTGTGACCATCACTATCACCAAGCATTTACAGTAACAGCAAATAAATGGTAGTAGGATAGTAATGCTTGTCTTGGTGATGTTTTTGTTCCCCCAGCGAGTTTGGTCACCATGGGGAGGTCACAGCCTGTTCTCTGACCCTGACAATGCCAGGCAGCTGAGGTAATGCTAGCAACAGGGCACTCTGCTGATAGTAACCATGGCAACAATGACATGACCTCACTCAGGGTTAAACCTAAAGGTCATTTCTCAGTGCTCCAGGGATGAGTGCACCGGCTATGTTGCCAGCAACAGCTCTCAAGTTTCGCTGCAAGAGCTTGCACATGTTGATAGTTTCTGTGTTTGAATGTAAATGATGGGATTCTGTAAGTGCTGGGCAGTTCTGTTTGCTAAGCTAAATAAGTGCAGAACAGATTTGGGGTCAGGGTTTTTTGTAATAAGGCTCAGGAGTTACTGGGGCTAAATGAGTTTCAGGTGTTTCAGTTGAGAGAGGATCAGACTGGAGAGAAATGAGTAAACTTGCTTATGTGCCTTGGGGCCAAACTGTGCATCCTCTAGCTCCTTCTTTTTGCTGCCTTGTTTTCTCCCTCTCCTCAGGATCTGTCCTGTGTGGGCTCCAGGCTGGTTGGGCTAGCGTTAGGCTCGGCCAGTCAGATGTTGCCCTGGGGTAAACAGAAACATCTGTCCCCTGCCCAGCCGTGACTGTCGCTGAGTGATAAATCCTGGGGTGGCCTGTGCCAGCGCTGTCCGGCGTGCCACCTGTCCCCCTCCGACACAATATCCAAAACCCGGCGCTCACACATAACGCGCACACACTTCACCTTATTTGCACTCATCCGCCTTCATCCTGACAGTGTGACAGAAGCAGGTGGTTCACTCCCTCTTTGCCCTCTGGCCTTCTATGCTCTCGTCCTCAGTTGGCACATTTATGCAGGGTGCGAGCAGGGTTGTCGCCTCCAGCAAATACCAATGGAGACATCCCTGCACAAGGTGCTTCAGTAGTGGTCGCAGGGAACTCACAAGCTAATCGCTGTTTTGTTTAATCGAGCACAATCTGCAGATCAGATATGCAGACTTAGAGGAAAATAAAATGTTGACTGATAAGCACAGGAACTTTTAGAGGATGAAATGTATACAACGATATCTTTTGAAGTTGCTTATGCTGCAGCTCATCTGAACCTATAAAGCTAATTCTCTGGCAAGAGTACACACAAACGGTAGCTTTCTCAATCTCTATCATGTCTCCCGCCACCACTTCCTCTCTCTGCTCAACTACTTTTACTAGTGTGACAGAGGCAGGTGGCCAACTTCCTGCCCTTTGACCTTCAACAGTTTCCCTGCAGTAAGGAGACAGTTAAAACACACACACATGCATGCACGCACATCCACATGTCTACAAAGGAGGAGTCTAAGTTGTCCTGGGTGAACTGGGGCACAGGTCTTGTGAAAAGGCCCTGGAGGGAAGTGAAGGTCCTTAAACTCAGGGACAAAAGTTATTTTCAGGCTAAACTCGATGGGGTAAATGATCGTCCTTGTGCCAAAACCTCACTAAATGTAAAAGGCAGACGCATGTGTAGATAAGAAATGCAGCTCTGCACTCAAATGTGGCGTAAGGAATCATTGAGGTAACTGTAACATATCGCTTTTCAACACAATTATAGTAATAATGTTCTTCTTTATTATTTCAAGTAGTTTGCATGCTGGATAACTGCACTCTAGTCTTCAGGGAAAGTCACAATATCTGCCACCTCCCTTTACATCACTTGTTATTCCCAGTGCTGGATGAGCAAAAATAATTACAAAAGAACTTCGCTTTGCATTCGTCCAACTCTCTGCTCTTGGCTGTTCAGCTGCCTTTTTTTCCTTTACAATATTTGGATTTATCTGCAAGAAAGCAGTGACATTTTTTATTATCTAAGGCTAAAATTCTATTTTTCACTTGTACTTTCAGCTTTCGTACATCCATGTGTACGAGTTGCATGTTTGTTTTATGTCTGTATGTATGTGTAAGAAGACCCCTGCTGATTAATGTCACCTCATGTTGTAATGGGGTGAGCTGAACACATTCTGATATCTGTAATGTGTTACCAGTCTCAGCTTGATTTTATTGCCATGGTCTAATAGGATATTGCCACAGTCACATTTTGGATTAACTTCCATATCGCTGCTGCTAAACCGAGTGAGGTTTGCATGCGTGCAAACACACAAATGATAGAAAAGGGGGGGATGTCTATCACGGTGGGCTGCTCTGGTCGATTAATTTCACATTCGGCACCTCCTTCATAATGTGCTGCTTCTGTTTGTCACAACACTTTTCATTATGATCAGTTATAGCTGTTCTTTTTCTCCTTGTGGAGGGAGAAACATGTTCTTACTCCTTTGAAACCAGGTACTGAGGTTGCGACAAGTGGATGCTTTTTAAAATCAGTGTTACATGATGATTCATTTGTCTCTGAAGCACACTCTCACATATAGGATACTGATCCCTGGTGAAAAGGTCTGGCCTCCTTTAACACACTTTTTTTTCCCCTCAGCAAGGAGCAGGCAGCTATATGCAGAGGAGGCTGCCCTTGCTCTGTGAGTTCTTTGTTTCCCTGCATCCCCAAGCTCCACCTCTCTCTCAGCCAGCCCTCCAATGAGAGAGCCTTCAGGTGTTGACCTTATCGGGTGTGGGTCAAAGCCAGGTCAGGGATCTGTTGCTAGGCTACCATCAGATAACTGGCTGGGGCAGGCAACAGTGGGCAGCTCTGTCATTCAGGGCTTGTCATGTAATCTTGTTCATTTGCAGACAATTGTCTGGACCCCAGAAAGGCTATCTGGACCATAATGTTGTAATGAAGCACATTAAAATATTAAAACCGGCCATGCTGAGCATTGGCAGCTCCATTTGGCACATGCCTTTTTTTTTTACACTCATGCCAACTGCCATGCAGTAACATGAACCCCTTAAATACGCTTGTGTGGTTGAATGTGCTGAAATTTGTTGTTTGGGAGAAGGTTTTATTCACTTGTTTTTTTTTTTTTTTTTGTGTATATTTTCAAATTTTGTCTTCTTCCATTTGATGTTTACTGTTTAAGATCATTTTAATGCGGCCAAATGGACATTATTCAGTTTTACAGAATATAGCACAATATGAACTGCACGATGTGATGATGCAATCATCACATCATGCAGACTCTACTAAATAATCAATGAAACAGTTGGATTAAACTTAAACTACAAGCTTTCCTAACTTGATGCATAAGGAAAAAAAAATTCCCAGTTCGTACAATCTGTACAATCCAATGAGTTTTTAATCAATCTGTATATGCATGAATGTGCTTTTTTAAGCTGTATAGAAATAAAATGATAAATACATACATGAGTCATGGCTCATTTAAGGGTACAGGTGTGGAGTCATCTTGTTGTTTGGTAACCTACAACCTTTAAATAGAGCACAAAGAGTGCTATAGCTGTCTGTTTGAACACAGAGAGGGAGAGAGGAAGAGATGGGAGGGAGGGAATGAGAGGGAGAAAAAGCGAAAAAGAGAGCGAGAGTTGTTGCATCTTCACACCAACATGGTCTGTTCTCCCACTCTGCCATTCCGCCACCTGGACCGAGCTATGTGGGAGACTGCGCCACACAGTGATGAACGACACCAAACAGAGCAATTTCTGTTCACACTGCAGGTCATGTGGAGTGAGACGGGTTGACACAGCATTTGTGTCATATCACAGGTTCCTCTTTGGCGACACCTGCATTCTGTCATTGTCACCCGCTCAGGCGTTCAGGTTAACTGTCGAGCCGGAGAGGAAGTGGCCTTCAGAGGAGCAAGACCTCAGACAGTTAGACATAAAGAGACATAGATAAGGCACGTGGCAATTTATCCATGCCAGTCCTTGTACTGTAGCTCCAACATGGGATCTCGTCTGTTAGATTGGCGCATTGTGAAAAGAGGTTCTCAGTGTCTGGGCACTTGCCAGCTGACATTCCACGGAGACAAATTGAGAGAGGCTCCGGCAGATTTATCGGGCCATTGGCTCGCCTCAGGAATTCTCTTGTAACATGGCACTCCTGTGAAAGGGATAAAGAAATTAGTGTAAAACAGCCCTACCACCCCACATCTCCCCCACAGCACCCACTTATGCATAGTACTTTTTTTTTTAGGATAAATATATATGTATACATATATATACAATTATGGATGGATGCAAGATGGATGGGTTTGAGCTTCAGTCCTCTTATTGCTATGAATATTCAAGAGGGTGAGCAAAAGAACATTGCTGTATTCCGGCTGTTGAGTCACAGGTCCTCGGTGGCAGGAAGCACTGCTGGTCAAATGACAGAGGGAGAGTATGAGAGAGAAAGACGGAGGAGAGAGATGTGTGTGTGTGTGTGTGGTGGGATTTGAAAGGAACTGCTTCTGGCTGTCTTGGATATTTATTCCTCTGTAAAGCAATGAAGTGTTTAGAGAAACGGGCCAGATATATTCTTAATGCAACAGTGAGAAGACTGAGGAATGTTCCTACAAAACGTGCACTCACCTCAAACCTGTTGTTGAATAGAGGAATTTGGTTTACTTTTTTCCCCCAGAAGAGCAAAAAGCATGAACACATAGAGCGTGACCTTATTTTTCAAATATTCATACCACAATACATCATATTCATCATGAAATAACAAGCATTAATCATTAATTACTTGTGTAAGCATCACTGTTGGAAAACAGCTCCCTGGCTTTGCATACAATAGAGCCCTAATGCCATCCCCCATATCATTTGTCAGCATCTAGAGGTTATCTGCCAAGTTGATGAACAGAGAGATTGGCTATGAAACACAAGGTGTGACAGTATGGCAATATGTTATAGTATGCAGGCAGAGCTCATCAGGAAAGAGAGGACGAGCGGCTTTGTTCCAAATGTCACAATGCATATTTATGGGCGCACTGGAGTGGCTCCTTGTATAAGCACCATTCACCATCTATCAAGCAAAACCACTACAGTGTCTCTTTGACAACTTGGTAGGTTGTCGTTGTGTGACAAAGTGATCAAACTGGGCAATCTGCTCATGGCTTGAGTCAAGTTTTCTTGTGAAATCGAGTGTCATTTGGACTATAAAGTAAACTGTCAAAAGTATGAAAGATGTGCAAGCTTTTTTAAATAGTTTCCAATAAGAAAAATGAAGAAAATCATTGTCTTGTGCTCTATTTGCGGCTTTAAACTGCATTCCTTGCCTCAGATTGAGATATTAAAGTGAAGTGGGAGAGGATAAGGCGATGTGACACAGTGTTAGACAGAAAGATGGGAAGACAGACTGTTAGAAGCAGAGTCCGCAGCATAAGCTCCACTGAGCTCTTTTTCCACAGAGAAGGCTCTCAGGAGAGTTGTGTGCTGGCTGGCTGCGCCGGGACTGTATAGCATAGGTTGGGGCAGTCTGACTGTCTGGCTGCTGTGGCACTCCTTGGGGAAAGAACATGGCTCCAGGGCTGTAGCTGATTTGAGATGGTCTCAGGACTAACCCTCGGGGGATACCAGCGAGGCAGAATTGGTTCTCTCTTTTCAGAAGCAGCGGAGCTTGGTGTCTGCAAAGAGACGGAACAAGAGGAAGGCTTTCATCTTGACTGTCAACAGCTCTGTGGATTTCCTCCAAATTACAGGGAGTGATTACATCCCACCTAGTCTGCCTGGTGCCCACCCTCTTTCCCCAGCATGAAGCCCTTAGGTCGGCCAACCACTGTCAACCGTCGGTGCTCACGGCTGAGTCATTAAGTGGAAGTTGAGCGATGTGTCATTGGCATGGAAAAAATAAGGAGCAAAACCCAAGCCACAGGGATACTCACTGCACTCTGTCGGCAATTTACCAATGCATTATAAATTTTTGCTCTTTAACAGCCACCTACTATGATGAGGGGATTCAGAACTCTTGTCGTGGGTGTTCATTTAGCTGTTGTCTAGTTAAATGAACATGGGGGGCAGGAATGGAAAGAGTCACAAGAGGTTTGAACAAGTTAGCCATTTAAAACAACCCTTGGTGCAACAAAAGCAACACGTACAAGCATCAAACCAACTGAGGTTTGCTGGCCCCTTTTGATGGCAGAAAGGTTTCCCATTACTTCCAAGCTATTACCTCCATACAGTAAGGGATTACACGGACGCAAGAACAGGGGTACTCTGTCTACCTATCTGTATTTTTTCTTTTCCTTTTTTTTTGAAAACTCCCCCAAGCTTTTCCATTATCTTCTCCATATCAAGCTCGACCTCAAGAGAAAACCTGGCCTCAGAAGGGTCAATGAAGTCTAGAATTTCTTCTCATCCTGCACCGCCAACCCCCACATCTACCTCACCCCCCATCCTGAATATTGCTTTAGGAAACAAGAGGGATGTGCTCCCTCCTCTTTATTCCCTCTCACCTAAAGCCCTCGCCTGCTTCGGTCCAGTCCCCCATTTCCCACCTACAATAGCATCTCCCTTCACCATAATCTTTCTATTTCACTAGCCTGACTCTTGGGGTTAAGGGGTCTGGAGATGGAGACGGGATTTGTCTGTCAATTGACGACACTGCTGTCGTGATTTCTGGCTGACCACGCTTCAGTGAATGGTCAGGGCTTTTTCACCGGAATAGTCACCTATTGTTGATATAGATGTTTATCTTAATTTGCTTTTTATGTAGTTTTGTAAATGTGGCTTTGTGTTTTGTGCAGGTCTTGTTTTATCAGTTTATCATTTTAGTTTCAGGAAGTGGAAAGTGGATTTTTAGAGTTTTTTTTTTTTTTTTTTTTTTTTTTCCCCCATGAAACACATGTCTGTTTCTCCAGAAAACACTGATAAATAGAGCAGTTGTGGAAGATAGAACCCAAACAATGAGCTAAAATACAACAAAATGCTCCATGAGGTTGATTGGAGCTGCAGGGCCACATAAAAATTCTCGTTAGTTTGTCATTATACGTGATTTATTCAATATTTAACATAGAAATTTGATCCAGTGGTGAATTTGGTGCTTCAAATGTAAAGTAATGAAAGTATAAAGTGGGAAAGAGTGCAATTAATAACTTGTCACACATTTAGATGGAAATTTTGCCTTAAACAACTTGATGCAAAAACAAATATGCAGCTTTAAAACATCTGTAAAAGTGTGATCACATCTACGAATACCAATAGTTAGATTATTGCAAACTGGCTAATTACTACACAAGTGGAAAAAGATACCAGTGGTGACAGTGGAGAGTTTATTCAGTTCTTTGGTAACTGGTTTGAACATGACGACCTTGAACTCAGTTACTAAATACAGATGGCAACAATTTTAGCACTGAGGTAAGCCACTGAAATAGCAAAAATAGTTTAACTGTATATCAATGTATATCTTAAAAACCCCAAACTGAAAATAGAGAGAACACTTGCAATTTTTAATTGTATCGAATGTATACAATATAATCAGTCAGTTTGTTAGACATTATTTTTCTTTTAGCTACTCAACACATTTTCAGGCCAAACTAAATGTGTTTTGCTAATTTTCCATTAACAGCTGGCCAAATCAGAGCTCTGTTTCATGAGCAGCACCGACAGACTGAAGTTGCACTAATATTTATAACATTAGGATGATTACAAGAATTATTTTACTTTAATAAAGACCATATTAAAGGTTTTGTTCTTGATATGATTGAGAAGAATCAATCCCAATGATACATTTTTTAAAGTTCATAAACAATAAAAAAAAAAAAGTAAAACCTGAATAGCCTAAATATAAGTGGGGTGAATGTTGGTGTTGTGGGTAGCACCACTGCCTCACAACAACAAGATTTTTGGCCTTTTTATGTGGATTTTGCATGCACTCCTCATGGTCCTCTCTGGGTACCCCAACTTCCTCCCAAAGCCCAAAACCATGATAGTTAGGTTAACTAATGTTTCTATATTCATCCTAGGAGTGTGTGTGAGCATGTGCTGACGTTAACATTGAGGCTACAGGTGTAGCACATTCTTTGTTTGATGTTCTGATTATGGTTACATATTTCTTATAATATAATTATATCCATTGCTAACCATCGCTGAAAAATATTCAATTTTAGTTTGCAAAAGTCAGCAGGTAACGTTGATTTGAGCTCAGAGTCAAAAACAAAGTATACTAATGCTTTTGCAGTTATCTGTTACAGGCTAGGGAAAAAAGCAAAGAACAAAGCTTGGCATTTCAGATGTGTACTCCCACACACACATTAATTTTAAATGTATATAGAGCAGAATATGTGGCCATCATTGACATGCAATCTGTGGTAAAAGGGATGCGATATTAACCACGATTTTACACCACAGTGTCAGTGATTACAATTAACCCTTATTTCACCTGACCAATATGGAGGATTGTTCTGCTGGTTACAGTGAAAGCACACTTATCTCAGGGCCCCTGGGTGCCATGATTTAGCTTTGAGAGCTCATCTCAGGGATATTTTCTTGTTAGCTCACTAGTTACACAGCAGCACATTAAAAGATTTGTGTTTTATGGCGCTCAGGATGAAGCCTTGGTTCTTAGTTTAAGGTTTATTTTAAAAACAAATATATAACCTGGAAAAACATTTCACATTATTGCATCATGAGTTTTATCAAGCAGCCAAATTAGCTAAATGTGAGTGCTTCAAGGATAGAGATTTGTGACAAGGATGCCACATTCTAAATAACAAAAAACTACTTACTATTACTGCTGCAGCTGTGTTATGAAAACAAAGGACAATTGAATATTTCTGAAAAGTGCACAGGGGTCATTTTTGAAAGCCAAAAGGGATAAACTGTATTTATTATTTTTATTCTTTCCAAATCTTTTCTTCAAAGCAAGCAACAACAAAGGGAACAGGGGACAAGGGAAAAAAAAATCTTCATTGAATATTCATTAACTGGTGCCTAGGTGTATACATGGCTCTTAACCACTCTTGTTTATGACTTAAGGACTTGTAGTACTGACCTTAGTTTAACACAGCAGCAGATACCAAATTAACCTCTAGCCTCCTCAGGGCTAGCCATGCCCTGCTAACAAGCAACCTGTCTAGACACACAAGAAGTACTTTATGATTCCACCTTTCTTAATCCCCCCTCTTTCTCTTGGTCTCCCTCTCTTTCTGTCTCTTTCTTTCTTTCTCTCCTATCCCCTCTGTCTCCACTAACATGTCCTGGCACATCCTACCCCCTTTCATCCTCCTCTATCCTTCACCTCACCATTTCATCCCTGTTTCCCCCCCCTACACCATTTTCCATGTAGCTCCCAAGCTGTGCAGTGTTTGGGTCATGCTCTCTACAACCAGACCTTATCAGAGGGTAGACCTTCTCTTATCCTTCACAAAACAGCTTACCCAGTTGCATAATAATCACAATTAAAAGATCTGAACTCTCTCTCTCTATTTTTTTAAATAGCAATGATTAATGTAAACTATATCGTCTATTTCATCTTATAGTAAATACTCAACTCATGTTGATGCAATGATAATGATAATGATCTTTAGAAAAAAAAGTGTTTTCTACAGACAGGCAATGAGTCACTCTATACCATTATAAGGTCTTGACCTGAAAAAGTGTCCTGATCTCACTCATGGGCTTGGTGCAACATAAATGTAATTTTCTTGAGATCTCTTCAATGTACGTACAAAGGATTTCTGTCTGTTCTTTACATAAATCTCATTTTATTCAGTATTAGATTTAATAACTATAATAAACTTCAAAATTTTTCCAGCTAATTTTACCAAGACATTTCACCAATAATGATGATGTCTCCATGTCATGGTCAAAATGTAATTTAGTTTTTTAGTTTTTACCTGAAGTTGCCCTGACCTTCACACATGATTCAAATAATGATTTGAGCTTTACAAAAAAATATTTATATTAAATCACTGTGGTCACATGTGGTCTCTTATTCTTAAATATTTTTCCTTAAGAAACCCCCACCCCCCCCCCGCAAAAAAATCATCAGTTGAATTAAAAAGAAAACAGCATCTAAAATATCGTATTATCGATTAAAAAAGACAAAACATAAACAAACTTTTAATATTTTCGAGTAAAAATAAAAGCTCCATCCAAAAGAAGATGTAGAAAAAAATGACATCACTTACGTTCAACCTGTATCACTGCGCTTTTCACATTTTTGCCTTCAAACGCGTTCCGTACACGACTTGGCTGTGATTGGACAAGTAACCATTTACGCTAAACACAATCGTTTGTAGAACGTCAAGCTAGCTGGTGAGTGCATACTAGAAAGCACGTTGCTCCTCTTAATAAAATGTTGAAGTTTTTAATGTGTCATACATGCCGTTTTAATTCCGATACACCTTTACAATGTATATTAAGTATAAAGACTAAAAGATTATCTGGTGTTCGCAGAACCACGGAGAATTTGGCAGTTAGCTGGTTAGCTGCATTGGCAGTAGTAGCTAATGTTTCCAGTTTTCGGTATGTTATTCCTATTGGGGTTACGTTTCATCAGATTAAAACATGCGGTTGAATTTTTTTAAATATATATTTGATTTAAATGAAATGTTTCAGTTTGACTTAAGGAGCGAGTGTAAATAGACATCGGTGAAACAGCTAGTTTGATGCTAATGTAGCTTATTTACGGTAAGTGAACTGCTACCAACGCTGTTTATGCTTCTCAGATCACAGTCAAGATGAGTCTGAGGAAGCAGACCCCGAGTGACTTTCTGAAGCAGATAATTGGGAGACCTGTGGTGGTCAAATTGAATTCTGGTGTCGACTACAGAGGTATTGGGGCAGAAACGACACTGTTTATTTTTCCTACTGCTAACGCAGAAGTGAGAGCATAATCAACATCACTATTCGTGTTTGGTAATGTGCAGGTGTTCTCGCCTGTCTGGACGGCTATATGAACATTGCCATAGAGCAGACGGAGGAGTACGTCAATGGACAGCTGAAGAACAAGTATGGAGACGCCTTTTTGAGAGGAAACAATGGTAAGATAATACAGATTGGCACACAAAAGCTTAAGGCAGTGCTAGGCTTAATAATTAGTAATGCAGTGTTAAGTGTCCATAGTTGAAGTACTCTCTTCTCCAGCGTGGAAATAAGTTAATTTACTGTCCATGAAGATGGCAGATTTACACGAATTTAAAGCTAAAGTAATAAGTAACCTAACATCATATGGGAATCCAAAGCCATATTGGCCCAAACATTGATGCCCAACTCTTAATGCAACTCACCCTAATGCCCCATTCATTGCCAAGGTTACTTTCATTTTAAGTTGCCAGGATGAAGACAGGTTAAAGCATAATAGAAACTGACTGCAGAATTCTTTAACTCCATCCACTGAGTGGAGCAAGGTATTCAGACTCTTAAAATCAGTAAATAAATCTGTTCTGTAGTAGTAATATGTATAACTTTTATTACATGTACCCAGGGCTTTAAATTAACCTTTTTGCTCACTAGCCAATGTGGCAAGGCAAATTGTAAAGTTACTGACCAAATGGAATGTCCACTAGCCAAATTCCTTTTAGAAAAAACTATTTTCCATGAACACACTCCTACTGATACATGTATAAAGTACTAGAGACCAAGACTCAAGGAAAAGTACAAGTACTCCATGAAATAAGTTACTTGAGTAGAAGTTGAAGTGTTCTTTAAGTGCCACACTAAAGTGGAAGTATTCAATAGTTTTTGTACTTAAGTCATACAAGTAGTTTATTTAAAAAAAATTCTACTCAAGCACTGAAAGTAAAACTAGTCCATTGTGTAGTGTAGTTCTTAGAGACAAGAGACAACTGAATATTTTGATTATTTATAATTTGTAGCTTGCTAGACACTCAAATTATTTTGGCTGTAGCAGCAGTGCAGGGACAGAATAAAAACAAATCAAGTATGTTCATTACCTTCCAAGCGCATTCCTCGTCTTAAAACAGTGTTTATTCTAAATAAGTTGTGTTATGTTAATACATTTCTGTTTATCCTCAACTTATGGCAACTAAAGGCCAGTAGGTCATATAAGCTTTTCTTCTGTAAGAATGAAAATGGTTAGAGACTTTAGAACATTGAGCACCAGGGTTCACGTTAATTGAATATTTTTTGTCACTGATAGTTTTTTTTTTTTTTTTTTTTTTTTTTCTTTCTTTTAAATGGTGACAGAAACAATGTAACAATTGACGACTAAGTTAATTTGAGTTAAATTACTCACCTTCAACTCCTTCTGCGGTCTAAAACATCCACACTGCAAATGTCAACACCTCCATGACTTGATCCGCATATGTTTTTTTTTTCCCTTTCGGTGCATTTTAAGAGTAAACAGCTACACAGATAGCCTAACGGCAGTGAGCCTTCACAGTGAGTCGTCAGATAACTTGACGACTTGCCCCGATAACATATTATTTTGATCAGCATGACAGTTTTCCACTCACATTTTTAGACCAGAATTACTGTTGGCGATGCATGTACAGTATTTGCATCAGTTTAAGGACCCTTTATTTTTGTAAGCAATGCACCTTATTTAAGTTTATGTGCATTTGAGATAGCAAATAGTTTTGTTTGATGTCTTTTAGAAAATGTTTGAGAGGCTTGCTGATATTTTTTCACTGGAAATTTTTTTTTTTCTTCATTTAAAGGGTGAAAAGTCTTCTTGGGTTTGTTTATTGTATTCGTGTCATTATTAGGTATGTATGTGTGTTATTGGTTAATCAGTTATTGGTATCTGCCTTTAGAAGCACAGTTGTGCAGAAAACCATCATTGACTCCCTGCACAAGGTGGGAAAGACAAAAAAAGTGATAGCAAAAGAAACTGGTTGTTCTCTGAATGCTGTCTCAAAGCACATTAATGGACAATTACAGCTGTGTGAAAAAGTTTTTGCCCCATTCCTGATTTCTTACTTTTTTGCATATTTGTTACACTTGAATGTTTCAGATCATCAAACAAATTTTAATGTTAGTCAAAGATAACACAAGTAAACAGGAAATGCAGTTTTTGAATAAAGATTTTTATTAGTGGGGGGGGGGGGGATCCAAACCTCCATGGTCCTGTGTAAAAAAGTGACCCCCCCCCCCTGTTGTGGTTTATCACATCTTTGTAAAGCAGAGTTCAATTTCTCTAGCCACACCAAGGTTTGATTACTGCCACACCTGTTTTCAATTAAGAAATCACTTAAATAGGACCTGCCTGATGAAGTTTAGTAGACCAAAAAGATCCTCAAAAGCTAGACATCATGTTGCGATCCAAAAAAAAATTCAGTAAAAAATGAGAAAGTAATTGAGATCTATCAGTCTGGAAAAGGTTGCAAAGCCATTTCTAAAGCTTTGGGGCTCCAGTGAACCACTGTGAGAGCCATTATCCACAAATGGTGAAAACATGGAACAGTGGTGAACCTTCCCAGGAGTGGCCGGCCAACCAAAATCATCCCAAGAGCACAGCAACAACCCCTCCAAGAGGTCACAAAAGACCCCAGAACAACATCCAAGAACTGCAGGCCTCACTTGCCTCAATTAAGGTCAGTGTTCATGACTCCACCATAAGAAAGAGACTGGGCAAAAATGGCCTGCATGGCAGAGTTCCAAGACCAAAACCACTGCTGAGCAAAAAGAACATAAAGGCTCATATCAGTTTAGCCTGAAAGCATCTTGATGATCCCCAAGACTTTTGGAAAAATACTCCGTGGACTGACGAGACAAAAGTTGAACTTTTTGGAAGGTGTAGGTCCCATTACATCTGGCCTAAAAGTAACGCAGCATTTCAAAAAAGGAACATCATACCAAAAGTAAAACATGGTGGTTTTAGTGTGATGGTCTGGGGCTGTTTTGCTGCTTCAGGACCTGGAATACTTGCTGTGGTAAATGGAACCATGAATTCTGCTGTCTACCAAAAAAAATCCTGAAGGAGAATGTCCGGCCATCTGTTGGTGGCCGGACATTCAACCGAACATTCAACCCATTCAACCCAAAAGCTGAAGTGCATTTGGGTTCTGCAACAGGACAAGGATCCAAAACCAGCAAGTCCACCTCTGAATGGCTTAAGAAAAACAAATTGAAGGCTTTGGAGTAGGGCTGGACAATTAATCGAATTTTAATCGTGATTTCAATTTTGCCTTTTCACAATCATCAAAACACTGTAATCGAAGAAAAATGATTAATCCTGAAGTGAACAGACTGGTGGAGTTATAGGAAGCAAACTGCAGGGAGCATAGAACAGGAATGCATGTAGACTGAACATTCTTTTTTATTACCATTATTATTTTACATATTCTTATTTTACTCCTTTACTTGTTTCTAATTTATTTCCGGTTATGTATTTTTTAAAAGTTATATTTCAAGTTGAGTTTTGGTGATTCAATAAACACTTTTTATAAATTCAATGAATAATCGTGTATATTAATCGGGATTTCAATATTAGTCATAATAATCGTGATTATAATTTTTTCCATGATCGTCCAGCCCTACTTTGGAGTGTCCTAGTCAAAGTCCTGACCTGAATCCAATAGAGATGCTGTGGCATGACCTTAAAAAGGCGGTTCATGCTGGATAACCCTCCAATGTGGCTGAATTACAACAATTCTGGGCCAAAATTCCTCCACAGCGCTGTAGAAGACTCATTGCCAGTTATCACAAACACTTGATTCCAGTTGTAGCTGCTAAAGGTGGGCCAACCAGTCATCAGGTTTAGGGGGCAACCACTTTTTCACGCAGGACCATTTAAGTTTGGACCCCCCCCCCCTTAAAAATAAAAATCTTAATTTAAAAACTGTTTTCTGTTTACTTGTTATCTTTGTCTCTCATTTAAATTTGTTTGATGATCTGAAACATTTAAGTGTGACTAACATGCAAAAAAGTAAGAAATCAGGAAGGGGGCAAAAACTTTTTCACACAGCTGTAAGTGGAAGAAAGAAGTGTGGAAGAAAACAGTGTACAAGCCAGAGGGCTGACAGCAGCCTGGAGAAGATGGTCAGGAAAGGGCCTTTCAAAAGTGTGGAGGACTTCATAAGGAATGGACCTGTGAGTTTCATTAAAGGTTGAATATGGAATACGGACAGAACAGCGACATCACGTGTGTCTAGGTTGTAGTTGCAACAGCAGAAAAACAACTCCAGCTGCTGGGATGCCAGGCTCACTGCCGATACGCAAGTGACCAACAGTCTGCAGCATGTCCAACAAGTAAAGCAGAGGAGTTTATAACTGACAGCTAACGTTAGCCACATTAGCAAACAAGCTAGCTTACTGATCCAGGGGGAAAAGCGCCATTTCCGTGTTTTGACTCCGTGGAAAACGTTTATGTGGGTCCATTTAGTGAAGTCTTCACCTAAATTTACTCCAGGTTTTGCTCTTCTCAGGTCACTCCTCCTCAGAAACAGATAATAATGTCTCCAGGGCTCTGAAGCAGCTGCTTCACTCGTCATCGCCACGGTTTTCCCCTGTACCAACTAGGGATGGGCGATATGTACTAAAAAATATATCGCGATAATTTCTCTTATTTATCACGGTAACGATAAGTGACGATAAAAACTATCAGCAAAATATTTTGTATTATAAATCTGTCACTAAATTCTGTCTTGAAAGCCCTACAAAATACTAGAAGCCACTAAACTTGATCAATTAAGTTCAAGTAGTGCACCTGTATTGCAAAACTGTAGTGACACCAAGCAAAGAAGTCTGAAATATGAGACCAAATTCGTCATTTATTCAAACGATGCAAACAGCAAAACTAACTGGGCTTATAAAAACAAAGTAGTGCAACTGCAAACACAACCTGATACATTTTCATCTCACGATAAAAACAATAAATTAAAATTATTATTGTGGGGAATTTCTCTGACGATATATCGCACACGATAAAATATCGCCCATCCCTAGTACCAACCTAACTGTGCCCAAAATATTGTTTCCACACACACACCGTATTTGGCAACCCGCAATGGCGGCGTGTATTGGCTTACAAACGTAAATGTAATGCCATTATCGAACCCGTTAAAATTGATTTTATCATTGATTTTAGGCTAAATATAATTTTTCTGGGAAATGTTGGTTTTTCATTCTGTACACCCCCAAACGACCTGTGGAGGTATTATTTTTTTTTAAATATAGCTTTTGATAAAAATGTTACATATTTAACCTTTAAGTCCAGCATAAATGCAGCCATCTAACAGGACATTTTGGAGCACTTCATGCTTGCTTCAGCAGACCAGCTGTATGGGGATGCAGACTTCATCTTCCAGCAAGACTTGGCACCTGCCCACATTGCCAAAAGTACAAAATCTTGGTTCAACAACCATGCTTGATTGGCCCGCAAACTCACCTGACCTGAACCCCATTGAAAACATGTGGGGCATTGTCAAGAGGAAGCTGAACGGGAAGAGACCAAACAATAAAGAAGAGCTCAAGGCTGTGATTGAAGCATGTTTTTTCTTCCATAACACCTGAGATATGCCAGAAGCTGGTTGCATCCATGCCACGCCGGGTTAAGACAGTTATTCAAGCAAAAGGAGCCCCAGCCAAGCACTAAGTATGGATGCAAGCTTTTACTTTAGGAGGCCTGACTTTTTGTATTTAAAGTCCTTTTTAAATTGATTTTATGCAATATTCAAATTTTTTTAGTTTTAAAATTTGAGGTTTTCTTAAGCTGGAAGTCCTAATCAGCAACATTCAAACAAATAAAAACTTGAAATATATTGATTTGCATGTTATTTGTCTATACAATATGTAAATTGCACCTTTTAAGTTGAATTATAGAAATACATGAACTTTTTCACAATATTCTAATTTTTTGGGTGGTACCTGTAGGTGCAGTCTGTTGGCAGAATGGTGGGGTTTTAGGAGCACGCGTGGTCTTCTTGTAGGTGGCTTGATTACTTGATCGGCTAAAGCCAGGTAAAACCTGGGGACAGAGCCATCTCCAGCTGTGGCAGTGATAACTGGTTTAAAAAAATGTAAACATTTTTGCTGTTGTAACAAGTAAAGATGCAGCACATAAAAAATGTATTGGAGTAAAACACATTCAAAATATGTAGTGGAGTAAATGTGGAAGTATTTTTTTTTCCCCCCCCCCCTCTACCATTAAACCCCTCCCCCCTCAAAAATCCCAGGAGAAACACAGTGGGTACAGAAAGTATTCAGGCCCCTTTAAACTTTTCACACTTTCATTGCAGCCATTTGCGAAAATCAAAAAGTTCATTTTATTTCTCATTAATTTACACTCAGCACCCCATCTTGACAGAACTCCCCCCCCCCCCCCCCCCCAAAAAACAAACCCCAGAAATGCAGAAATTTTTGCATATTTATTAAAAAAGAAAAACTGAAATATCACATAGTCATAATTATTCAGACCCTTTGTTCAGTACTGAGTAGAAGCACCCTTTTGAGCTAGTACAGCCATGAGTCTTCCTGGGAATGATACAAGTTTTTCACACCTGGATTTGGGGATCTTCTGTCATTCTTCCTAAGAGATCCTCTCCAGTTCTGTCAGGTTAGATGGTGAACGTTGGTGGACAGCCATTTTCAGGTCTCTCCAGAGATGCTCAATTGGGTTCAAGTCAGAGCTCTGGCTGGGCCAGTCAAGAATGGTCCCAGAGTTGTTCCGAAGCCACTCCTCTGTTATTTTAGCTGTGTGCTGAGGGTCATCGTCTTGTTGGAAGGTGAACCTTCGACCCAGTCTGAGGTCCTGAGCGCACTGGAAGAGGTTTTCTTCCAGGATCTCTCTGTACTAGGCTCCATTCATCTTTCCTTCAGTTGCAAGCAGTCGTCCTGTCCCCGCAGCTGGAAAACACTCCCATAGCATGATGCTGTCACCGCCATGTTTCACTGTTGGGATTGTATCGGGCAGGTGATGAGCAGTGCCTGGAATGTACATGTATGTTTACCAACAGACAGCCAAATACTTACGGCCTCCATCCCAGCAGTGTTGTCCCACTGTCCCCGCTGGGGAGTCTCTGATGTTGCAGCACTGACATGATTTGTCAGGTGCAAGTGATGTATTGCGAACAAACCAATAGGATGTCGGAATGGTTTATGTTTATAACTCTCATCCAACCACAATCTGGATGGCATGTTGATCTGAAAGTTTTTTTTTCTGTTTTCTTTTTTTTTTTTTTTTTGCAGTGACAGCGGAAATGAACCAGCAGTAACATGGCTATTTTTAAAGGTGCCATAACCTAGTGTTTTACAAACACAATCCTCCTTAAATTATCTTCAAATGAAAGAAAATTTAACGAGCTCATTTTAACCTCTTTTTATTCCCAACTTTTGTTTGTCGCGAGAATACGCACGAGAATTAGAACTGTCTGTAAGCGTGTTCACGAGGCAAGCGTCAAAGCCAAAACAAAGATTTATCAGGGCAGACCAAGTGAAGGAAATGATGTCCCAACAGAGAAAAACATGATAAAAACGTAACCGTGCTGTGGCCGTCGGTCACACTAAAGTTTAAACGTGAAGCACGCTACCCCCCTGCTGATTGTACCCAGGATATACAAGTGTGACCAGCCCCTTAATGTGAAGCTGAAATTCAGGTCTGAGTCCTGGACTACTCACAGATTTCTGGCTTGGTTTTAGCTTTTAAGTTTTAAAACAAAGGTTAATGTATTTCATTACTAAATAATAAATTAATCTCTTCTTTGACAATGGGATTAATTTAGGATTAATCTTTTGACAGCCCTAATTATTTTTGGTGGGTGATCCACCACCATTATGTCCGTGAATCAATATGATATAGCCTAAAACTGCTTCACTCCAAGTGGGTGTGCTCAGTGTGTGCTGTTATCTTCTCCCAGTGCCTTTGTTGAAACTTTATTTATATAAAAAATGTTTAGGCCTATATCTGTGGTTGCTGATATTTTCGATGCAGATAATAAGCACTGAGCACAATATTCTGTCCTACAAACACTTGAAGGCTTAATGCCATTATTGATTTATTAACCATTTTATTATTTTTTTATTATTTGTCCATGTTTGTTGAAAAATTTAATGAACAAAACGAAGGATCAGGCTTGACCCATCCAAAGATGACATAGGCCTGTCTGTCTGCTGTAAGAAAAAGGGGGTGGGGGGGGGGGGAGAGAATTGAATTGTGACCCTAAAATCGGAAAGTAAATCGAATTGAGGATTTGGAGAATCGTAGCACCCCTAGTTTGCATTGACGATGTCATCTGTGCGACAAAAAAATCAGGAAAGTAAACTGGTCAGGCCGTAGTCAATGTGGTTTCTTGTACTTTTGTCCGTCCTCAAAATGGACAAAATCCAGTAGGTGATTTTCAAGCGCAGATGGAATGTAGGCGACGTAAATTTGTGGCCAAAACAGAGTTGTTTTGGTATTTTATGTGAGATGCGACTGGCACGATGTAGGCACGTGACGCTCGACATCATCACATTTTTTGCAGCTCAACCCGGGTCTGGCATGCCGAGTGGAGCAGAGCCGTTTGAAGGTGTTTTTATCCTGCGTTGCTCTGTTTGTGAGCCTTTCTCACTGCCACTAAAAGTGGATTTTTCTCGGGTTTAAACAGGTTTTTTGGCCCATGGGAAAGAGGTATGCGTAATGTGACATAATTGTTTTAGCTAATCATTGCACATGGAAAGTGCCGGTTTAGACAAGTTACTGTTGTCGATGAGCCTTAATTACCTGGACATAATTTGTTGACTTCATGTAGACAGAACTGCAGAATATTTAGCATATGGTTGGATCCTTGGCTTTTTATTCTTCTTCTTCTTCTAATTCTTTTTGCTTTCCTTAAAAATATGTTACTGCTTGACACTTTGAAGTTGTCTAATATAATGGATTAACTGCATCACATCATTGTGGATTCTGATTTAGATAGAGGTGCACTTGCATGCAGTTGCAAGCATCTGTAGATGATTTTGTGATTTTATATAGATTTTTTTTTTCTTTTCTCATTAGCACATCTTGTTTTAAATAAATATGGAAAAAAAAAGGAAGAGGTAATTACCAGTTAATGTAAGGAATATATAAGTTTTATTTGAGTAGGGTGTTCAACTTAAAGAGACTAGAGGCAAGATTAAGAAATGAAACTTGTGACTGTTGCTTCAGGTAACTGCAGCCACGAGCCAAGCCATCACAGGAGCGTGCACAAACTGAAGCTATAATGTTGTTTACTCACGCTTTTTCTTCGTAGTTAAACTTTTTAGTGTCTTTCAGTTGATCTGGATCGTTTGCTGACAGCAGAAGAATCCATAACTATCACTTACAGTGTTTTAATACAGGAAGACGACGGTCGCGGTAAATTCAAACTGTCGGGGATGCGGATGTAGCGTCATTTGACGTCACATCCGCAGGGCAGCGCTGGAAATTTGGCCACCAAATTGCAGCACATTTTGCAGCACACAGCCTGTTCAAGGCAACGGAAAGAAACGTGGGTGGGCTCGTTCTTTTTGGTAGTTAGCGCTTTATTCACCCATTAGCAATAGAAAAATGATCATGCATATTTGTTTTGTGTTTTTTTTTTTTTTTTATTCCTGCCTCTAGTCCCTTTAAGTGTCTTTAATCATGATTTGACATTGTGTTAATCTTTGTTTTTTGTTTTGTTTCTTTTTCCCCCTCAGTTTATCTTGGGTAGTAGTATGGTGCCTAGGACTTCCTAATTTAGCTTCTTTGACATTCATCCAGATATCTTATTGTCATTTCACATCCGGCTCTTCATGTTGCATAAATATTATGGCATTTCTATGAACAAATTAAATGCATTCAACAGCTTATCAAGTTCTGCTCTGTGACTTCTTATTTTGAATCAGTTGTGTCAAAACGGGGAAACATCTAAAACTTGCATGGAGGACCGAGCTTGCCTACCCCTGACCTGAGCCAGTTTTCCATGCAAGCAAAATGAGGTTCTATCATTTTGTGTTTCATTAATTACATGCAAAAAGAAACATATTGGTTTTGTATATTAGCTGCTGTGTTGTTAATTTCGGGTTAATTGGGTTTTTTTTTTTTGTTTTTTTTTTAGCAAAATCATAAATGCAAAGAGACAATTAATCACAAGCTCTTTTAAGGGGGGGATATTATTTTTTTTGGTTTTTGTTGTTTGTTTTTTTTTATAAAAAAAAAAAATTTTTTTTTTTTTTTGTTTGTTTGTTTGTCTCCTTTGTGGTGTTTTCTTTTTTTTTTTTTTTTTTTTTTTTTTTTTGGTTTTTTGTTTGTCTTTTTCTTTAAATTAAAAATTTTTTTATTTGTTCTCTTCTTCTCTCTTTTTTGTTTTTTTTTTTTTTTTTTCCAAAAATTTACCCACAAAGAGGGGGGGGGGGGGGACAAGTTGGAGAGAGGGGGTGTTTTTTGTTCTTTTTTTGTATAATTATTATGAAAGATATAAATATTCTTTTTTTCTTTTTTTTAAAAAAAAACAACAAAAAACTTTTTTTTTTCTCTTTTCCCTAAAATATTTATTATACCCAAACCCCAAAAATGAAATTTAATGTCATCACCTTTAGTAGGAAGCAATGTTAGCGTCTCCGTTTTTAACTTTTATGTTAGCTAATTATTAATGACAGAGAGATATAAGAATCTCCATTGGGGTGCTGCAATGGGTCAATATGACATGGTTAGGTGAGGAACTTGGGCTGTAATGTATTTCTAAAATAATTTAAAAGTTTTTAGCTAATTGAATGAACCCTTTTAAATGTGTTGCCATAAACATAAGCTTTTGACATCAGCTGAGTGTGATGATGTTGAGCAGAGATGATTTAACCAGTTCTGTATTCTCAATAAATCAAAGCTTCTGCTTTTTGGGCCGTGATCTGCACGTTCCTCTGTCTGTCTACATTTGTAGCCACTAGGCAGGTACTGTATCTACTGTATGATTCAGTCGTGAATGTGAATCATGCGGGCCGGTGGAGTTTAGACTGGATGGGACTATTTTAGTCACAATGCAGCAGGTGGATGAATGCAGATTTGGGTATGTGCGGCAATCAGAAATAACAGCTAACCTGTCGGTGTTTCAGTTCAGCCTGCAGCTTTACACGTCTGCACAGTTTGACAAGCCCAAAATCAATGCAACAATTTAGCTTTAAAATAAGAAATGTGACCACAGTGGAGATGTGCCACTGCGGGTCAGTGCTTCCCACAGACTATTTGTTTGTGGTCATTCATGGAAAGTGTAGGATGAGGTGACTTCAAAGAGCACAGACCATCAAGATCAGTTTTTATGTGGAATATCGTATTTATGATCCAGGTGTCTGATCTATATAAATGCACCATTACCCCCACCCCCCCCTTTTTCTTCGCTCAGTATTTTTTTGCAGAAAGCGATTTTCTTATTTTCCTCATTCCTCATTATCTGCAATCTTTATAGATTTATTTGGTAGATTATCTTATGAATTTTTTTTGATGCAATATCATCTTATGTATTTACAAAGCCTACAGTGAAAAAACTTACATTTCTGTCTTTTTTTTGTCTCCCTCTCACAGTTCTGTACATCAGTACCCAGAAGAGGAAGGTGTAGAAGACATCCTTTTTGTGTTTTCATTTTTATTTTTCAGTGATGTTTCAGTAGACCATTGTTTGACTTTTTTTTTTTTGTTCTGTAAAGCCTGAAGTTCTGAAGAATGTTTGTTTTGTAAAAGTGGAATAAGTTAATAAATTCAGAATTTTGATTGGTTTCTTTATTGATCACCCGCTCACACAAGTAATAATTCATTTCAGCCTTTTGTTGAATCTAGACACACAAAAAATTGAAACTTCTGAAGGTAAAAGGGGTTCAACTTGGTGCTAGCAGGGTGTGTGTAATACAGTGTCCAGTGAGTGTATGTGTTAGCTGGATAATCAGTCTTGTGGCCAGTTTGTTCATTAGCTAGGCAGTAATAAAGACACTAATAAAGACACACAATGACTGATTTTTTTTTGAGTCATAATTTAAAATCTGTCAGGACTCCCCTGTGTTGGGTTTGGCTTGATTAAATTAAGATTAAGATTTTACTTTTTTGTAGAAGTTTTTTTTTTTTCCTCCCATAATTTTTTTTTTTTATAACTAAATTGCTCAAAGTTTATACCTGGAGCAAGCTGAGACTTCTGAATCCACCTCTATTTACTTTTTGCAAGACTTTAAATGGATTAGAACAGAATTTCTTAATGTGCTAACTTTATAATTAATCATGATACAGCTGGCCTGCAGAAACCAGAAATAAATGGCTCATTTTCAAGTGATCTTATCATTACACTCTGTTCTAGGTAAGAGTAAGAAAACATCGTCTTTGTTAGCTCTGTGTGTAGCCTTTTGTTTTTCAGACAGAACATTAATGACATTAAAAGCAGGCATACAGCTTTGCTTGATGGCTCCATACTGAGGGAATGTTTGTTATGTTATCTGGAGTTCTGCTCATATCCAGCAGAATAAATCATGGTGCATATCACATAATGGAGCACTCTGACACAGATGTAAGTTGTTGCTCATTTCAACGCGCCTTTATAGACGGGTTCAATATCTACCTGTGAAAGGACATTTTTCTCTTACAGCCAATGTAAATGCATATTAGTGAATAACAAAGAATGTGACTGCAGGACTAATCTATAAATGGTGCCACCTGCAGGCTGTGTCAGACTGCATTAACATGTAAACGGATCTGTCAGATCGACTCCCACTGGCCTTTGCTGCAGCCCTCCTTGTTTTAGTTCTTTTAACATGAGACTAAACAACACAGCCCAGCTTTTGTCCTCTGTAATCGAACATTGGTTTTTGTTCTGTCCGGTTTGGATTTACACCGGTGGCTTTGACCTGTGAAATGCAATGCTGCAGCATTTGCAAAGAATTGGAAGTTTATTCCATTTCAGTGTGGCCAGTGGTAAATTAGCAAATGGGTTCAAATGTGTCATCACCTCATTTAGCCGAGATGAGAATGCTGCAAATATATGATTCATTAGGGTCTTAATGAGAAGGTTGTATTGTGGAGGCAACGAGGGTAATTCTTTTCCTTCCAAGGGTGGATTTTTTTTTTTTTTTTAGAGCCTTGTTTTCCAACCTGTACATGCGCACTCTGGCCCCTGGAAGGAGACAAAAGGCTGCCAAGGTCAGGCCTGACTTGAGAATGAAGGACGCGTTATTGATCAAACTCTGCCGAGCTGCAGCTGTAGAGAAAATGTTGGGGTGGGGTGGTGGGATGGTGATTGAGCTGCTACACAGACACACAAACACAGGCAGACATAGGCACTGAGTGATAAGTACACAGAAATGCATTGTACACAGTGCAACACACAAAGAATCATTACAGCACCAAGTGAGGGTTAGTACAGACAAATATTTACCCACTGGAATCATAACTGAGCTGCAGGCTGTGTGGCCTCGCCAGGAACCCAATTAATATCATTCACACAAATGACCTCGTGGCAGATATGTGATTGAACTGTGCTTTTTTGAATTAAAACTTGATTTGATGCAGCTATGTCTCCATCCAGCTTGTCCATGTGCGTATCAATAATGATTTTAGTCTTAGAAATCCATTCTAACCCTCTTTTAAAAAAAATCTTTTCTTATAGATCACTGACTCAAGGAATGATTAAAAACAAAAAACACCTTATTTGCATAGTTATATATTGCTACATGCCATTCCTCCCTTGTACAGTCTAGTTTGAGTAAGGCACTGGTACCCACACAACCAATCACTGGAAGCTGGAGGAGGATGCTGCAGTGGCTCACTCTTGACGTATGGAGGTGAGTGATGGAGGGGAGAGGACAAAGGAGGGTAGAATAGGTGACAGCCTTGTTATGTTTGGAGGAAAAAGCAAAGGAGAAGACTTAAGTCTTACAGCACCACCATCTGCCGGAGCAACAAAACTACAGCTGAGACTTGAAGAGTGGAAGGAGGGAGGGAAGGTGGAGAAGGAGCTGACCCTGACTGATCACTGCAGCATAACTGTCCAGCTTTTTCACAGGGGATCAAAGGATGACCAGGACAACATGGACATCTTTGGGTTAATTTATGTTTAACTGTGCCATGTTCTCATTTGGACAAGGACACATGTCTGTGTTCTCTAATGTAAATCCATTCAGAGGGGATCTTTTAATAAAGAATGGGTTTTGCCTGTTCATACTGGGGGCGTTCAAAGAATATATCACCCATTTATTTTACTGCACACCCTCCAATTGTCAAAGAACACTTGTGGGAAAAAAGAGTGGCGAAACATTGAGTTGCAATTTCGACAGTATAATGCAATTTTACTATATTGACCCGTCTGTGAATTAAAGCCCAGACTGATGGAGAATGAAAAATATGCACGACATTTTTAACAGAGGTGGTGTTTCTGGCATGCTTTGATGTATTGTGTAGATATGAGCAACTGTTTGTCTTTGCATGTGCAGAGACCTCTCACTTCACTTTGTATAAGGATGTGAACTTGACCAGCAGTGACCTCCGCTTGACAGCCTGTCATGTGTTTAGGATGTAAACGATGGTGGTGACCTCCCGCTCTCTGGCTCTGCTCTCACATTCCGCGGGCTGGGTTGAAGGTCCTACTTGGTCTGAGCAGAATAAATAAACATCTTGGAAACAATCTGCAGTAAAACAGAAAGAAATGAGCACATCTTGTTTCTTGATTAACCCATTAATCAGTTTTGGGCTATTTCCCCTTTGTATTTCAGGATGGGGTGTGTGTTAGATGCATTACTGATGTTTTGATTCACAAAGTTGCCTACTCCTCCTCTCTGTGTTTTTAGGAGCCTCAATCCAAGTTCAAGTTGGATGGCTGTTTGATCCTAATGGAGTGTGAGGGCCTGTGCTAGCCTGTGTTGCTCTGCAGCTCCTAAGCTCTTTATTTAGCCCCTGAGGACAGTCAACCTTGGCCAGAAATGTGACCCTTGACCCCCTTATCTGGAAAAGTTCTATTCCCAGCATGGACAGAGGCTTCTGCGATTTATCTTGGCTCCAAATGGCAGCTTGATGCAGATGGTAAGGTTAGGGGAGGGTAACTAGGTGCTCCTCCAGAGGCTAGAGACCAGCATGATTTCACTCTCATGCAGTAGCAATCTCTGTGTACTCCGTGTGTGTTACTGCGAACAGTAACAGACTTACTGAGAATTAAAGCAGGAAGAGTCTTGAACGATATGCTCCACGTGAGTCCTTGAACCTTGACTACAAAAGACTGCAGCTGTCCCACAACAGTAGGGTCTATTTTGGAAACACACTCGCTTGCTTACTAATGTTAACCATATTGTATTATTGACCGTGACCTGACCCACTTAACCGACAATAAGTTGGATGGCTGTGAATACAAAGCACATCATAACTATTCTTCTCGACAGGGCTTTTTTTTTTTTTTCCATATTTTTTGTCAAACCTTTGTCACCAAAAAGAGTTTAGACTCCCCAGCAAGGGCAAAAGGGGCACTTTAGTTGACCATGAAAATATTTTTCAGGCCATTTATTGAGAATCATTTTATTCTTTATGTGTGTGATTTGGTGGAAAGGCAGAAATAGGTTATGCAGTGTAGTCACAGACTTGAAAATGAGATTCAAATCAAACCATAAGTTGACATGAGACTTGATTCAGACAATGTAAGTAATAAGACCAAAATCTCCAAGGGATTCTCTTATTGAATCCTGGGATGCCACTTTTTTTGTGATTTTGTCAACTTTCTTTTGGACATTTAACCTTACAGTGCTCAGAAAAAAAAAAAACAACCCTTTAAAAAAAAATCTTTCCCTTTCCCAAATCCTTTTTATGGCAAATGGCTGCAATAGAATAAAATAAAAATAAAAATAAAATAATAAAAAGACTTGCATGGGACTGTAAAAGACTGAAAAAAAAACAAAACAAAAACAAACAGGTGTTTTTCCACAGGGATCAAATTTACCTGAATGACTGGTCATAAACTTGCAGCATCCAAACTCTACCAGCCACCTGACATGTACCTGTTTGGATGATAAAACCTGGTAAAGCTAAAACAATGTTTACACCTGTCCTACCATACCAGAACATAAAGATGTGAACCTGAAACAGTAAAATAACAGTAAAGATCAGCCAGACTTTTCTTGGTCATACACTTTAAATATTTGATCATTTCTACTCATAAATAAAGGGATGAGTGGTGTAAATCTCAACCTTGAAAAAGAGAACACCCATCAACGCAGATTTTACACCAAAAGGCCCAGGCATGCTGTTATTTGAGTAGTCAGAGTTCAGAGACCCAAAAGACTCATAATTTGCTTTACAAGCTTTGAGACTTTACTTGGACGTGCCTTGAAATGCTTAAACGTGCTCCTGTGTTACCACTGATGCTTACTAAATTTCTTAAAGGTTAGTTGAAAAACTTTCATAAGCTGCTTTTTTTTCCCCCAGGGCTGTTCAAGTGAAATTTAAGGGAATAAAAATAAAAACATCTCCTGTGACAAATGCTTATTAGGATGCTTGTATGAAACTGTATGAAAGCAGTTGCATCAGCGGTTGCCTTGGGATCCTACCTTACAATGAGTGTATTTGGAGATGAGCTCATCAGTGCTTGTGAACAGTAGTTAGCGGATATGAGGTAAACAGCTCTTGTAAAACAGCATTTTCCCATTACAGCTTGCTGTTGCCTGTCCTGTTTGTCAGCCAAGTCTCTCTACTATGCGTAGAAGATTTGCATGAAATACCTAGTAACCCTGCACTCAGGCAATTAGCCTTCATTACACTGGTGTTCCGATTGCCAATTTGTCTGCCATGCAAGGTAATATGGAGCGTTGCTGGCATGCACCCAAAATGGTAATAATGGTAATGTAAGAATCTTTGTTGTTGTTTCCTCTCAGACTAACATGCACAGACGGCTGGTGTGTCACTGGATGAAATGTTGAGGAAGTGGAAATGTTTGCAAGACAGTGAGGAGTATCAAACATTATGGTTTGAGTGCTTTTAGGGAAGCTGGTGTATGAGATTTATTCTGTCTTTCTGGTTTACGTAGTCTTGTGTCCTGTTCTCTTCATCCTGAAGATTTTTTTCCCCCTTCAAAACATTGTGATAACATACCTTTGTTGGTTTGGCAGGTTTTCTCATTGTCCCCAAAATGGAGATAAAAAAAAAAAGGCATAATGCCAAATTTTGCGGAAATTCTAATTTCCTTTCACACAAAGTGTCCTCACATATTCCAAGAAACAGTATGGTTGGGCTGTGGATGTTAGCATCATCACTATTTACATATAGTTTTGATAGAAAGAGTAGTGGCATTTATCCACACAGAGGAAATGAAGATTGCAGTATAAAAAGAGACAAGCTGTGTTTGTTTGCTTCTAAATAAGAAGAAACAGGATCCATATGGGCTGTTAAGTTTTCTCTTTGGATAAATCAGAGCAAATATTAAATGATATGAAATAAATGGGGGGGGGGGGCATTAGATGAAATCACATCAAACAAATCGACAATCGACACCAGAAATCATGATTTTTAATCGTGAAAGTAGGAGCATCATCACACACAGTACACAAATACAAGAAAACTTAAGGTATGGAGATTAAACAGTGATGCCAATGATGCCAGTTGGCTATGGAAAATAACGATTGGACTCGAGAGTAAGGAAAGACATAACTTGGTCTAATGAAGATGGATTTATTCTGTTTAAGAGGGGTGGGTACATCAGGATAAGAAGAGCAGAGTAAGAGGTGCTGCAACCATCATGCCAAGTGAATACTGTGCCAGCCTGTGGGGGACATTGTTATCTGGGGCTCCTTCAGTTAGCCAGGTCTAAGTTTAGCACAAAAACATGAAATCAGCTGACTACCTAAGCTGAATGACCAGGTTTTGTTTTGTTCTCTTTCATTTTCTTGGTGACATGGGCATACTCTAAGATGACAGAGCTAGGATTCACTGGTCTAGAATTGTGAGATAACAATTCAGGAAGTGCCAGACAGAATTTTCACATGTGGACTGGCCACCACAGAGCCCAGACGCTGGAGGAAATAATCAGCTGTAATAAAGGAACAAACTGTGCTCGTCATCTACTGCCATACTGGACCATTCTGGGATAACATGGTTGCTTTTAGTGATTTGTTAATCACTATCTATTACTATCTATTGGGTGATAAATTTCTAACTGAACTTTAGAGAAGTAGCCATTTGCTTTGTTTTATTCCTTATCTCTTATTAATGATGAATCTGACTGGCTTTTTTTTTTTTCTACTCCACCATTTGATGCTAGATTTTGTTGGGAATGGGTCAGACAGGCACTTCTTCTCTCATACCTCTTTCTTATCTTTCTAAATTAGGTTTAAACAGGGGATAACAGATGTGATTCACACATGTGCCTGTGTGGAATGCTGAGTAGTAATTATGACCATGCACATACCTGCAGAGACACACACAAGACTGAAAAAGAAAAACAAGTGGATTGGTATGATGCATTATGATGTGCTGTGCCTTGCACTGAGGCTTGGTCTTGACTCACTCAGCCAACAATCCTGTCAGTATTAGTAGGAGTGATATTGCAGCATGCCCTAGTGCAACTGAACCAGAACAGCTGGACATACCAGTCAAAAGTGTAAAACCAAGTCAACATCACACCAGTTGTTAAGAACCAACAGTTGCTTCTTTTTCCACCTTAGTTCTTATAGCTTTGACTGTATCCTGGAAATGCCTCTGTGTGTGTGTGTGGTCTTTCCACTTTGTGCGTCCAGAGTTATGGAGGGAAGCTCTGTGGTTTGACTTGCTGCACTCAGACTGCCTGTGATATTGCTCAAGGGTAAAGACCGACAGAAGAGTTATGACTTCAGCCCATCTCTGGCCATCAGGGAGGTCAGAAGGAGGCTGCAGTCACACACACACACACACACACATTTACCTAACACAAGAACATTTCTTAAACATAAGCACACACTCTGGATCACAGCCAGCATCACAGTCAGGGCGCTGTCATAAACACAATTACAGCCTCGCAGTCTTGGGCCTGGGTTAGGTCTATTGTCTGCATGTGTGTGCGCGAGACAGATTAAAGGCAAAATGCACAGCACGTGAATATTTGCGTCACAACATATTAAGAGGCGGGCGAGGGAGAGCACCTTTCACATCAAGATATGATTTCCATGCTGCACCGTCCAGGAACAAGAGGCCATTAAAATCAAAGTGACTCTCCTCAGGTTAGACGCGGATGCTTTTTACGTGGGCGTGTCACTTTGAGAGTTTTTAATGACCATCATGGAAAGTGAAGAGGGAATGCTGTCGGGCTTTCACACAGGCACACGCGCGCACACACTCACACAAGGAAAGAAAGAGATAGTAGAGAGGAGCTTTTATTGCCAACACACACATGAAGGTTAGAGCGAGAAGAGGAGGCATCTGATAGGCTTTTATGAAGAGCCAAAAGTGATGGTGCAGGGCTTTTATCTGCGTGTAAAAAGAAAAAAAAAAAAGCAACTTGAAACATATTCTTACATCATTTTTTTCCCCTTTTGTTTATTGTGACAACCGATGTCATATTCTGCTTCGGAAAAGCTCATATAACCTTCAAATTAACAGTGTAAAGTGAGGCTGTGGCTGTCTGCATGTTATCTAGGCCGCCATGGGTCCCCTGGCTGGGGTACTGTATTGCCCTAAGGGCTGTTTTTTTTTTTTTTTTAAATGTTTTCAAGACATATCTAAGCCCCTTGTGCCCTCTTGTGGCTGGTATTGGTGCTGACTTCACACTGAGCCAGCCATTCAGCCCTCTTGCTCCTTACTTTAATTGACCTGGATTTGTTCCTTTGCTTTGCTGTAATGAAAAAGCGCGAGGTGCCTCGAGACTGAAAATCCTGTCAGCTTCGCCCCGAAGCAATTCCCACACCCCAAAAGTGGGTCCCTTTTACAAGATCTCCTGTTTGAAGCTGAACAGAAATAAAAAATTTAAAAGACCTGGGTGCTTCAATGCCTTGCAATGAATAATTAAGAAATATGCATTTTCAGATAATAGAGAAGGGAATTTTAATACATTTGGATATAAATCCATTGAAGAAGCATTTTGGAATATATTTGCGTGGGGAGTTGTGTATGAGTTTGTCTTGAATCCTTATTTCTCTGAGTAAAGATGCAGTAAAAATTTCATCCATAGTTTCCATCTATGTTCAACATTGAGAATGAGCAGGATCCCTTTAAAATAACAAGAAAAAAAAAGAAAAGAAAGAAAAGAAAAGAAACCTGGACAAAAGGGACAAATTAATTTGGGGTCTGAATTAAAAAACGAACAGCTACTTTGTAAAGAGTCTGGCACAAAGCTTTTGATGCTGCTGCTCAAGGATTGATGCTATCAGTACAAGTTAATCAATATTCCTCATAATGACTAAGATCTTTCAATGAAAAAAAGCTGGATTAGAAATTCAAAGGAGATTAAATTTGCTTCTAAAGCATGATGTACATTTTTAGTATTTCCATGAATGTATCACTACACTGAAGATTATTATACCCAAGCATTCCTGTGATAAAATGGCAAAGATCTGCTTTTGAAGTAACTTCTAATTAAAGCAAAGCCAGTTTTCCTCCAGTCACCTTGTAATAAAGGATATGCACGAGTCCATAAGTCATAACAGTTTAGTCAGTTGTATCTGTCGCCAACTCTGTGACAGTGTTATACCAGACCATATAAAAAGCATATTTGAGGATCAATTCTCCCCTGCTGCTCTTTAGCTTTTTAATCTTATCATTACAGAAACATCTCCCCAAACACTCATGAATCATACACCATGGGCCTGTTTGATTTTACACTTGATGACTCATCAGAGGTTTAACTCTTCGCATTAAAGGCCGGTGACAATTTTATGGTTTCCATATTGGACGAAGAATGAATATGTTGTTTGGGCTACAAAAAGGAGCCCGTCCTGTCTTCATAGCTCATTTCCTGTGACAGCAGAGCTGAATTGAATCATCTTTGCTCCGGGCTGGTAGCAGAGAGAAGCCTGGCAAGGCTGTGTCTGAGGTGTGCGTGTGCATACGTGCCATTTGTTGTGCGTCTTTGAATGAATGTTCGTCCTAATTAAGCATCAGCAGCTCCTTGGACCAGGGGGAGGCAAGACTTCACAGCCAGTAAATCAGGACAATGCTTTTTGTGTCACTGGTGCTGGCGTGAGTTTCCCTGCTCCCCCTCCCCTCTCCCTGCATCTCTTCCTCCCTCCTTACCCTCCTCACCCTCTGCCAGTCTCACTGCAGCTACGCAGCCTAGGGCTCCAAAAATAAATGATGGCTTCCCAAGTGCACGGTCAAGGCCAGGCAAGTTGGCAGGGCTGGCCACTCCTTTGATGGCTGCAGCAGCAACTTCTCACACATGCACCCTCTAGTGGTGGATTGCATTAACTACAATTATATTTCAAGAGGCACAAAAAACAGCAGTAATATCATTTTACCACTTTGTGGCCTCTTTGCAGGACAAGATATTAGTTAACCCTCTGAAAACACAAAGAAACTCTTATTGGCACCTTTCAACCTAATTTCACTATACTGTATCCATCAGTCTTTATTTCGCATTTTTTTTGGAAATAAATTGAACAGTCTAATAAGCAGTTTGATCTCCTGTTTGCACACTGTATCACTGATTGCATCGCATAAAAAAACCAATGTAGAAGGAGATTCTTGATCTGACTCATATCATGTTTGGAAGCCTGTGCTTTGCATCTGTACAGGACCAGTTTGTATTTAAATGAGAGCAAATTTCACTGGGCAAGTTCGTAGTTGCAGTCATTGAGTCTACTTCCCATTGGAAGTCTCACCAGATCACAGGGAATAACTTTGAAAAGCCAAAGTGGGTCAGTAAAGAGTACTCGTGATACTGGTGAGATCTCATTTAGTGTCTCTTTTCACTTCCTTTCTTTTTTTTTTTTTTAAATAAAGTGATATCAACAAGGAACCAGTGTGTGTATGTGTGTGTGTGAGAGAGTTAGCGAACATCAATAGTATTATATACATAATTAGAGCAAAAATGATGACTGGATTAAATAACTGTCATTTACAGATGCGGGCATGGAAAAGTTCTGCCTTTTTTCTGCCAGAAGTGGTGCAGTAATAGTGCACTATTACTGCACTATCACTGGCTGAACGATTTGTACAGCGAATACGTCATCACGCACGGTGTCCAAACTTGGTGTGTGGAAACGTCCTTGTTCCGGGCATTCATTTATGCTCTGAAATCGTTTCCCCTGGGCACACAGGCGTTTCTCTGTGCAATTGAATTAGCGGACAAGTCGCTGGTAAGTGGCTGGCAGTCGGCAGAACCATTGGCCTGACATAAGAAAACAATTAAAGCATTTTTAAAAACAGTTTTCAAAGATGCCAAACTGCTCTACAGGAACAATGATCATTACTTGCAGTTGTTAAACTGTCCTTACTATTTTTGTTCTCATAACAAGCATTGTTTTCAGTCAGTTAACTAATGACATTGCTTAGAGAATCTCAAAAAAAGGTCTAAGTCAGTTCCCCAACACCTGGCCAGGTGATTAGTCAGGTTTGTAGACAGCACAGACTTTGCAGGCTGCAGCTTACATGAAAGGACATGCAGATGAATGCAGACAAAACATATAATAAAAAAAATCCTGCTGCTATTCTTTGCTACATTCACAAGACCAGATACACTTGCATACTTCGTTTATATATATAACTATATGCACACACAAGCAGCTTTCTTTGCCCCCCCTTGCCCCCCAGAGCACACTGTAGCAGTGAACTAAGAGAAAGAAATGGCTTAGAGCCAGGTTCCTTGCTCTTCTATTAATTTTACATTCTCTAAAGAGGCCATATATATATTTTATCCATATAATTAGTTCTGCTGTCTCTATGCTGGTCAGATCTATTTTACTCTTGACAGTGTGGTCCAGACCAGTCGGTCATGGAATGCGTTGCATGAATGAGACACATGAACAAGTTAACTTGGTGGCTGTAACATATCCGAAGCCTGCTCAGATGTGCACACATATTTAGTGTGCGAGTTATTGTTAAAACCAGAAACAGTGAGGTGCTGTTCAAAGAGATGAAAACAATTTAGCGCACACTTATATATAGCCCTTCACTGACTTTGCATTGAAACACTATGAATAATGGCTTGGTTTACTTAAATACAAATGGATGTTTACAGACACAGACCAGTGCTGAAGGCCTAAGGCAATTTAGCTTGCATAACAATTAAGGACACATGTTGCTGTGAAACCCAATCAAAACATTTAAATAGATGATTTATTCATTTTAACAAAACTTATACAAGTTTTATAGATGTTTTCCTTTTATTGTTGTGGGTGTTACTTCAGTAAGCGGCAGAGCCGAGCACCATCGGTGAGTGGACTAGATGGCCACTAGGGGTCAGGATGACACAAAACATCGGTACATCCTGTATGTTCATGCCAAGATACATATGCACATGTTGAGATGTTTGGGCACGATAAACTGTAAGTTAAGATTATAAAGTAAAAATGTCCAGATTAATCATAAAAGAAATACTGATCTTTAAAAAAAAAAAAAGACAAACTTGAATGCATCTTAAAAAGAAAATAAAGGAGCTCAGAGATACAATGCAAATATCTACAATTTTTCACATTTTAAAATAGAGAGAAATACAATAAAGAAGCTGCAGACAAAGGAAATCTCCCAACAGATGCTTTTATGCTCCAGTGAAAATTCAGCATAACCCCTGCTGGACGAGTGACCAGACTCAGCTGTTGTTGATAGCAAACTTCCATTGTATCTGAAACAAAGTCGCATCATACTCTACTGATAAAACCTTTAATAGCGATGCATCCATGTTAAATAAGGTCAACAAGAAACGTATGAGAAAATGGGATCGAACAGTTTAGCTGAAAATAGTTTGGATGTGAGAGATTAAAGTGGAAAAAGCAGAACCTGGAGCAGACTAGCAGAAATAATCACACACTGTAGATTTTTTCTTTTTGCTAAATTCACCTGGTTTATTTACAGAGAAAGTTTCAAACTTAACTTTTAGCTTCACTCCTTTACATTTTCCAACATTTATTTACTATATAAAACTGAGCTCTTTTATTTGTTAATTTTTAATATGAACTGACAGTACTCAGTCCTTATTTATACTTTGTTAGACCTTCACCTCCTAAAAGAGGAGCGCTTCATTCTGGTCATTGAAGGAAGCTAAAAAAAATCCTGTCTAGTATCGCGTACTACAAACAGCATCAAATAATACACTTGAGTGTTAGATCCATTAGTTATAATAAGTATATTACATATAAAACATAAACTTTGAACTGAAATATGAAAATTGATATTTAGTTGCTGTTGTAATGATCTGAAATTACAGCTTTTGCTCAGTATCTGCAAGAATATCCTGGCAATTATTCAGTCACTTTGCAATAGGAGAATCATAAAAATGTTGCTTGAGCCAGTATTAATGATAAAGCTCTATTTTTTAAAGTTTGCAAACCCTGACAGAATCTGTTCTAAACATTTTGTCATATCATGTCATTTTATTTGCATCTTTTAAGTGCTCAATGGAGTGATTATTCCACTCAGACATGTAAATTAAAGTAGAAGCTACACTTTTTTTGTCACGTTCAGTTTGCTCAGGATTGATTTCTCACTTTTTCCACTCATGTTAACAAACGTGTGTGAGTCCAAATACATGTAGTATATTGCATGGTGCTATACACAACGTAGCAGACAACACAGTGAAGTCTTTAACAAGCTGTCAGGGGCCACAACATTGTTCTTCTGCACCTGTTAACACAGCTCACCATGCAGCTCCAGGTAGCGACACCCTGAAAACACTGCAGAGCACCTCTGTGGTCCAACGAGCATACCCAAACACACACAAACTGTCTTTACTGGCATTCTCACTTCTCGCTCCGTACAGTCCTAAGCAGCTAATAGGCGTCAGTGTTGTAGCTTAATGGAAGTGCAGAGAGAGAGTTCTGCTGTTGAGGTAGATAGGGCCCTCTGGGCAAAAACACATTAACCTATTTGGAGGGCGTGAATTCTAGATGGTGTTATTAGCAGAGAGTCTGAGCACCTTGAGCTGAGCTGCTCCAATACTCAGTGTGAGTTTGTGCTGGCGTGTCAGAGGAGAAAAGAGGTGTGAGGAAGAAAGAAAATTCTTGTTTTACCTGCCTATTGCAAACCGGAGGGAAGGTCTAAGCGCAATCCATGGCAGCGGTGTAAATCAGGAGGTTGGAGGAAAAGCTGGACCTCCTACATTTGGGGTTTTATTAGCTGTTTGGCTGCAGCACAACAAAGTCAAAGCAGTGCAGCATAACAAATGCAAAAAAAACTGACCAAAAGAGGCAGTTGTTTGAGTTTGATAGAACAATTGTAGCCGAAAACTAAGTTCAGTCATCTTGACAAGAAGTTACGTTATCATCACTCAGTTAAAGAAAAAGATAAATCAAATAACGTCCTGTCATTGTCACAGCTACATACTCAATTTTGCACTTCGCTTAGAGAAAGAAGAGACAATTACGCTTATGCCATCCACTAATTCTGCCCAATTAGCCAATTAAGGCTAATTACAGTTTTAGCTTTGGCACAAGGATTTTCATAATTAACCATTTATCAAATCTCCACCCTATTTCTCGCCAGAAGACACCCAGGCAGCAGAGCAGAGAAGGCGCTCACTCCGGCTCCTCTAGTCTCCCAAGGCCACATTTCCCAGAGGGAGCGAGGCTGTAACTGAAGCCACTGATTATCTATTACGGCTGTAAAAAACAGTTTTATTTAACCCCTCCTTTTCTTTTTTTCCCCTAAAACAAGACAAGTTAATTCATTGCTTCATGATAATTTTATATACGCTGGAGCCGGGCGATGTAATATTCAGCATGAATTTGACCACATGGCGCATCGCCACCTGCACAGGATGACCTCACCGAGGTGAACACGGGGTCACAGGGCCTCTAACCTGTCCTGTTTCCCTCTGCCACACACACCACACTCTAACCCCTATTGTGTGCCACTGCATTATCTACTTTTAGTAAAATTCTCCAGTTTCACAGCGTAAGTGAATTTCATCAAGTTGTACATTATTAAAGGGCAGAAATTATTTAGTGAATATTCATTATTTATATTTATACAAGGAGCTTGTCTGCAGGGAGCAGGTCTCATTTTCAGCCTCATATTTTGTAAACAGGCAGTCACAGAAGTGACAGTTCCTCTGATTTAAAGAGACAGGCCTGCTTATGGAGAGTGATGCCTACCTTGAATTCAAATGGAAAGGTGATCAATTTTTAATACTTTTTTTTTTCATGCAGCATTTGCATTGACTTGCTCTCAGAAACTGCCGCCGTTGCTGCTCTTCCTTTCAAATGGACAATGGTGGGCAGGCAGGTGTGTGAAGAAATGGGAAGGAAAAAGCCTCACAGCTCAATCTTGAAAAGAGCATTTATTTGTTTTAGAAAAAATGGAGAGAAGACTAAAAGAGTGTGGCTTTTTGCTCCATGCTGACCTCTTTGCAACTTGTAAAGAATAGTTGATTATATATTAATGCGATTCCTCCTGATGGCGCTTAATAAAGAAAAGAGAATACAAAGTGAATCAGATAGATTAGGGAGGGCTACTTCTAAAGAAGTGTCTACAAATGCAACAAAACCCACATTAGCGTCCAAAAACCTATTCAGCTCGGAGGGAAGATCTCTATTGAGTGCACTCTGGAGTTTTGTGCATTAAATAAAAAAAACAAAAGGCAAAAAAACAAAAACAGAGATCATTTGGTTGTCCTTGACTGCAGCTTTTAATTCGCCTCTTCTTATGTTAACAACAGAGTAGATGGACAGACGGGCTGGAAAAGCCAGACAACCATGTCCATGTTTGTTAGTGTATGTCCGCACCTTCACGGCCGCCCTGTCTGACTGGATGGCAAGTATGAACAAAATTGCTTTTCAAGGGGAATAATGTAGAACAACATCATGCGAACTTTAGGATATATTTATATATTTCTTTGAGCTGACATTAATTTTAAATCAGGGTTTTAAAGTTGAAGAAAAGGGAATGCTGCGCTCAAACTGAGTTATATGGTTATGCAAATGAACGAAATGAATGTCAAAACTGCAGTGAAGAATTGATGAGGACAGAGAGCGCTTGTCTTGGTTGCGAGGCCTGCGGATGACTGAGAGGACAAGTGACGTTCATTTTCAAAGGAAAGTTTCACGCCGCTATCATGGCAGCCATTGTGACTTGTAGATAAATTTTAATGCCCCACTCTGACGATTCTGTGTCACTCTCCCTCTTCCTTTTTCTTTCTTTCCTTTTTTGTAAGCACCCATTGCTATCTCCTCTCCCTATCTGCGATGACATCCGAACAGACACATGTGCATGTGGCGCGCCAGGACCCAGAAAGCCTCTGCACATGGAAAAGAAAGATGGGGAAAAAGTCTTTATAAAAGATTCATCACAAATGTCTCTAATCCACTACTGCATTGTCAAGGAGATGTTATAAAGCACACATTGTAAATGGATTCTTCTCTCACTGACTAAAGTCATTTCTGCAGAGGGATGGGGGAGTGGAGCCTGGGTGACAGGGGGCATCCTTGTGTGGCACCAGACAAGTACATAGTGTGAGCAGATGAGCGGTACTCTCTGGGACTGCATTACTACCTGTCCCCAGTGCTGCGCTGCCTGTGAGCCCGACTCTAATGTACAAGCTGGCCACATTCCCCTTGTCAAGGCCTTGACGTGCACATCAAAAATTACCCAACCTAAAGTGACAGTCTGTTTTCCTCCCATCCCCCCCTCCCCGAACTGCAGCCTGGCCTGCTAGAAGACTGCTTTCAAAGCCAGGACTGCCAGTGCCACTCCAGCGGCAGTCACTTTATTTATTCCTCACCGCAGGCATTGGAAGGTAAAACAATATGGATGGCACCGTGGAAGTTCATAATATTAGCTTTGGCTTTGGGCTCTTGGCCATAAATATAACACCGCCTCGTGGAGAAGATGATTGGAGCCACTCGAAGAATCAAGATTTTGAGCAAAGGTCTGGAAAAAAAATGGCGGACGGGGTGCCACTATTTTCCTTTCATCTTTTATCAAATCACCGTTCAAGTTCTTCATCCTCGCAGCGCAAAGTGACATAAGTCTCTCATGCTTTTAGTGGCACTTTGAAAAATAAGATCTCAGTGAAGCAAAAATAATCACTCTTTTCAACACCTCACTTCATCTGGCGATGCTCTTCACTCCTCCATTTCAGAGCCTCTTCAATCACATAAGATGATATTGGGTATTACTTATTTATTTTCTGCCTGTTGGAGGGGTACAGAGGTTGAAATGAGGAGGAAGTGACAAGATGGTGAAAAGGAAACCTCATCCTGCCACAAACATGCATGCAAACATCCACACAAAATTTGACACATTTTGTGGAGCTTTGATCTCTTTCACCGCCTGACTTTCACTTAGCTAAAACCATGACATTTTAGGATCTTTTTAGCCCCGTCATCATGGTAATCTGTGTGTGTTTAAGGAATGTGAGAGAAAAGAGGAGCCGTATTTTGGTATCTCATGTCTTCTGTTGCACATTTCTCTTGAGGACACAAGTTTTTGATTTCTAATACGGCAGCTGAGAGATGTATTGACATTTTTTAAGACAAACGTGCACGTCATGCTGAACTTGCTCACAGACATGTTCATCAACATAGAGTAAGAACAGACTGGATCAAGGACAGGGATACAGGCACCTTTGCCTGATGTGGAGCAAAAACAACTTGCTGTTTCTTCCGATCAATAATCTTTTGTTGCTTGGATCTTGCCTCTGTTCTGTTCTACACGTCCCCAGACTGATGCTGTTCAGTCAGTGCTATATCTCTATTAAACTCAAAGAGAATAGGAAAATAAACTGTTTATTTTTGGGCTAAGGGGAAGAAATAAACAACTGTGGACAAAAAAAAAAAAAAAGAAAGCTTCAAAGATCGACATGATCAACACAGTGCTACAATTACAATAAATCTCATTATTATGTATCTATTTCACTTGACAGTGTTTAAAGCATGTAGGATGAATTCTTCCTGAGGACTAAAAACCAAAGCTTTTCTAACTGAAAGATCTTTATTACCTCTTTCCAATAGTAAAGTTAAAACTCTAACAGTTTGATTCACTGCATATGGGGACAAATCACAACAGCAGTAATCTAAAAACACTTTAGAGTGATCCAGTGACTATTGTGAAACACACTAGTAAGGATTTATCTCTGGGTTGAGCTGTGGAGACTAATTGCTTAAGATAAAGATAGTTCAGCATTTAGCAATTAAATCACCAGAAAGGACCTTAAATGTCACAATTTTCAAGGCACTGTCCAAAAGAAGAAATCAAATCTTGAGTTTTTAATTTGATTTTTGAAATTTTCTAAGCATAAATGTGTGGTAGCTGTTTCAGACTAACCAAAGCTTCATATTTTACATATCTATCTCATTGCTGGATATCTCTGCATGTCAACATTCCTATGTGGCTATTTTTAGTAGAATTTACAGGATTCATATAAGATATTTGGATATTTAAAATTCCCATTGATGCCTTACATTGTAGTCAAAGTGTTGAAGTGTTGAAGATTCCTCCAAGACCATTGGTTTCAAATTTTAAATGCAAAGAAGACCATAAAATCTTCTCTTCATTTGCATTAGGACGCTTTTCACTGAAGGATCACTGTTTGGAAAGAGTGTTTCTTTTTATGTGATATCAAATGGCAAAGTGACTTGAGTTCATCTTTAAAGGGACTAGAGGCAGGAATTGCAAAAGAATAAACAAGCATGTCCAGTTTTTTAATACTAATAGCAGATGAAGCGTTAAAAACCAAAAAGAACGAGCCCACCCACGTCTCTCTCCGTTGCCTTGAACAGGCTGTGTGCTGCATAAAGTGCTGTGATTCGGTGGCCGAATTTCCCGCTCTGGCCTGCGGATGTGATGTCAAATGACGCTGCATCCGCGTCCCCGACAGTTTAGATACAGTAAGGAGACGGTCGCGGTAAATTCAAACACTGCAGGGGATTGTTATGGATTCTTCTGCCGTCAGCAAACGATCCAGATCAGCTGACAGACACTAAAAAGTGGCACTACGAAGAAAAAGACTTTCTCAAATAACGTTCTAGCTTCAGTTTGTGCACGCTCCCGTGAGTCGTGAGTCTCATTTCTTAGTCTTGCATTCAAGTCCCTTTAACAGCCACAACTGTTTTTCCAATACAGTTTGCATAATCTTAATTTTCTTAATGTGCAACTTTAAAACAAGTGCATGTGTCATATTGAGATTCAGCATTACTTTAAGCTGCATTTAAAAGTCGAAGTCGAAAGAGTATCAGCCCTTGTTCCCCCTCCTTTTCTTTTATCCACATCAGTGCACAAACAGTGGTCACATTCAGAGCTGGGTCACTTAGGGCCTTTGCCTCATCACTTTAACTAAGTTACACAATCGTCTGCTCTGCTGTCTTTTAATCCCTACTTTCCCTCCTCTCATCTCACCCTTCTGTACTTGCATCTGTGTGCATCTGCGTCCCCAACTGCTGTGCAATTAAAGAGTGATGAGCAGTGCTGTTAGTTTGTGAAAAAAAAGGAGTGAAAAAACATAATGTAGTTTGTGTGTCACCATCAATTTACTGCATGTTAAAACTTTAAAAAGAGATGATGAATAATTTGAGGAGAGTGCAAAGGGGAAGAACGGTGGCTGTTGAGGCAGTGGATAGAAAAAAAAGATGGAACGGAGAGATAAATGCAACAAGAAAACGTGCTGGGAGAAGGTAAAGAAAATGACATTGTTATTTATCTGGTCCTTTGTCACAAGTTGAGAGCCAGAGATGCAAAACTTCAAGCAGTCAGTATCCCACGGGTGAGATACTGCAGTTCAAACAAAGTAAACAACTGCTTTACTCTGATGCACACTTTAGTCTTGCTGGAGGCTAAGTTCCCTTCCTGCTGCAGCTGCTATTGTGGCACATTTTGCCGGCAGGGGAAAGCGTGAAAATTGTTGCAAAGATCTCAGAGTATTCTAAGCAAGTGTGGCACACAGGAGACTCAGCCTTGTTGTTATTTACATAAAACGAGCAGGTTGACTTTCATGAACAAGGAGATGCTTGGGTAAAAAAAAAAGGGGCATAAACAGTATAACACTGTACAAACGTAATTCAAAGAGAACTTTGAAGGATGAAGATGTAAGGTATATTTAGAAAGAACAGAAAAGAAACAGAACATACATTTATTTGTTAACTGAAAGCCGATTACAGGAGTAACATCTGGAGCAGCATGTTACTGTTTAAGATATAATGAAGATGGACAACTCAAATTTTTGTTTTGATGTAAAAATTAAACTCCACAATTATTTCTGGAGTATAGACTGTTTTTCTTAATCAGTATTACAAAGAAATGTGTGCAGTATTACTGTTACCCTTTAAAAAACAAACAAAACAAAACAAACTAACAAAACAGCCAAAACATCATATTAAAAATGCACAAACAAAAAATAATGAATAGCGTAAGTGCAGGAAAAAAAGTAAAGCAACTTTACCTGAGGTGAGCAATTGCTGCTCTGTGACTTTAATGTTATACTTGAGAGAGAATCTCACAGGAACGTAAAACAGAGCTTCTGAAAATAAATAAATAAATAAATAAAATTACACGGAAAACATGCAAGAGTTTGTGCATCATGCAGGTTGTTTATCTGAATATCATTATTTCTTAAGTCTTGAGACCTCAGCACCATTTACTCTTCTTAAATGTAGAACTTAAAAAAAACAAACCCAAAACAATAGGAGAAAGGAAAATATACCTACAGCCTGTAGTAATTTAACTTCTAGCAAAAGGAGAAACAGGTTGGGATCCACATAGAGAAGTAAGATAAACAGGCACCACAGTGTGAAAAGCTCAGTCAAGTTGCTATGAAATGTTTTTTTTAAAACCACAGATTTAGTGTAATTACTTCTCAACTAAGAGGTCAGTATAAGTCCCACATCATCAGACTGTGGTGCTCTGTAAAGAGTGGAATGTGATGGCTTCAACCTAGACTGACAAGTGGGGCCACAATGTCTCAACTGACATCAAACCCAATTCTTGAATGTCCAGTGATTTATTCCATTTTAGCCCTGTTCAAACCCCAACTGTTGCCTTGTTAGCTATAAGGTATGCAGTAGTAAATAGTGAGTCATAAGGGAACTCGGAAACATTGCTTACCAGCAATATTGATGATATTCAGAGCAACAGCAACAACAACAAAATGACATGAACAATGCAAACACTCAAATCTTAGCGAGTATATTTTTCTCATTTAGACCAAATATTTCATCACACTGACAATAAAACAAAATTATTTAAGAGAAATATTTCAGCAACATATAGGAACTTATTTTCAAGAAATCTTATCAAGAGGATTTTGCTTGTCCCATTGGCAGATTTTTAATACTAAAAGATTTTTTTACTTATTACAAAGAAAAAAATCTTGGCCACTCTTAAAATAAGTAAAAAAAAAAAAAGGATTTTGTTTTGCTTGTAATAAGCAAAAAAGAATTCTGCCAATGGGACAAGCAAAATTTTCTTGATAAGATTTCTTGAAATGAGAGGAATTGCCTTAGAACAAGATCTGATATCTTACCGAAATGTTTCTATTTAAGTTATTTTGTCTTATTTTGAGTATGATGAGATATTTTGACTAGAAATAAGAAAAAATATACTTGCTAAGATTTGAGTTTTTGCAGTGAAATACCTAGAAGATGTGTGTCACTCTACAGTCTCTGTCTGTACACAACAGCTGGTCTGTCTCTATGAGGAAAAAAATAATAAAAAGGCTCATGTCATTGCCATTACAACAGCAACAACAGTAGTGTCAAGTTCAATCCTGGACACACTGTTTTAGAAACCCAGAAATCCTGTTTGAGAAATGTAAGGCGAGTAAAAGTCTGTTCCAGAGACAGAAAGGAACCTGGACGGATGAACTGTCCAGGTTCACCCTTCCTATCGCCTATGCTGTAGCAGCAAGAAGAAAAGCTCCCCCTCAACCCTGCACTGGAAGAAATGGTTATAGAAAATGGTTGGATTAAAATGAACCTGGTCTTATACCACAGTTTGTGTACTTCTTAGTGAAATATAACTTTCTGTGAATATTCTCTAAGTCTGAACCATCAAAAACATTTTTTTTTTTTACACCAGAAACATTTTAGTTTGGCGCCTCGTTACAACGTTTAGACAAAATAAGACAGATATGAAACACTGATATTAGCATGAAAAATCACAGCAGATAAATATAAAGGAGGCAAAGTAATAAAGTTTTTAAACAAATTCAATTTATCATTATTATTTTCTTTAAAATACGGTTTGTTTGATATTATATCTTACACTATCGTCTTTATCGGAGGACCAGGACCAAATTCTTAGGTGGGGATTTTGTTTCTGAATCATTATTAAAAAAATAAATAAAAATGGCATGATCATTTTAAAGTATTATCATTAGTCTTCTGTTTGGTCTGAAACTGGACAAAGACCACAAAAACATAAAACCAGAATCATGAGGAAACACATTTAGTGTCAAGAATTGTGAGCAGCCCTGATCTGATATCTACTGTATATAATCACAACGAGATTTCTGGAATTTGTGTTTTTAAAGGCAGCTTGGACATTAGACGTTTGTGTTTCTTGCACTGATAAATGTATTGTATGATAAGAATTCATGATGGTGTTTTTGCCTTTAACTCTGTTTTAATATTGCTGTGTGAAACATTTGCATCTAACTTCCAATATCAACAACCAGCTGACATATCCGTTCATAGAATTTATTCACTACAAAAAAGATGTGACTGGAAAGTTAAAAAACTAAAAGGTGCATATTTGTTATGACACATGCAGCACTTTCACAACAGCAAAATACTGCATTGTTTAAATTTTTTATTTTAGCTTAATATTTTCATTAAGACCGTCATGGAAATTTCTTTTGGTGACAAAAAAGTGCTGTTTGTGCAAACATACAATCTTGTTCTTAAAAATGAAAGACAATAAAGAAATTTTACAATTGAAAAAAAACAAAAAGAAGAAATTTAATATTCATATCGAGCCTTGTTTTATTTAGGCTACTTGCATTGAAACGACCCACACAGAGAACATGCATCAGTTAATGGGTTTTAGACATGCAATAACAGCATGTATACAGTACCCAATTAAACTAAAACTCCTAATAAACAGACAGACGTTACTATGCATAACAAACCTGTGCGTTGCTTTCTATTCAAATATACATACTAAATAAGATATGGGGGAAAATGAACCCATTTCCCCTTGTGTTACTTTTAAATGCAAATTGGGTTCTTCATTAAAATGTGTGGCTAAACTTCATTAGCAGCAGATATTGATTTTGAGGCTGCAACTATCTGATAGGCCCTATAGGCAAGAGAAGGTACAAAGGTTTGTCTAAATGCTAACTGGTAGTATGTGGCTCGGGGCGAGCTGGAAGTTCTAGCTCAGAGAGCTACAGAACATCTGGAGAGGTAACATTTACATAAGCTTCTCTTTGTACATGGGAACCTTCATTAACATTACATTGCTTTGAACTTGGGATGAAATGGTAATATACACAAAACTGAAGTCAGGAATTGTTATAGCCATTTGCTGTTTTCTCTGATGATGTCTGTGATTTTTTTCTTACATTTCTTGTAAAATGATCTAAATTTCAGGAGCTCAGAAACAACAGAAATGATATTCTTTATACTCTCAAAGGTTTTATTGTAGACTGCAGATGGTTGGTACCTGTGTATGGCATAATTCCCGGGGAATAACCTCCCCCACGCTCCCCCGATCCCCTCGTTTTTTCTTGCCTTAAAATCCCCCCCCCCTCTCTTTTTGTATGACTGTAATGCTAAAGAAATAAAAAAACAAACAAACAGGTTTTCTGTTTTGGTCAAAATAATTAAGTAAAGGAGGATTTATCAACTGATACAGCTGCTGGGGATTAAGTTGATCTCATCTTTGTTACAGTTAAATTTAATTTATAATAAAAGCTAAAATACAAAGCAGAATTAAATAAGTAGGTGGAAACACCCAACTCACCACAGTATAACAAGCACCAGATGTTACTGAACCTAAAGCACTTTGACCAGAGCCTTAAAGGAGTGATGACATAGCAGGAAAACAGCAGCAACATGTGCATTTCAGACAGTGAGCTACGTTTATCAGACAAGACAGCATTTAGAAAATAAATGAACTTACAGGTAATGACAAGGTTGTGGTCGCCTCCCTCAGTGTTACTGCAGAAGTTTTCTTTTAGGCTACGTTCACACGGCGACGATCAGAAGAGAAGACGCAAAAGTGGCGTCTCGTCTTCATCTTTTTGTCCGTGTTCACACGAGCATCGTCATGAAGAAATCTGCGTGCATACAAGGACACAAGCGTGTATGGAATTTGATTGGATATGCACGCCGGGCCTTTAGGTGGTGCTGTGACAGAACTCCACCATGTCCGCACGCATGCGTACAATCGTTCGTCTCTGTTCTCTTCAAAATCAAAACAACTATGGCAGCGATGAGGAGGAACTTTGTGTGGACAGATGAGGAGGTAGAGTTACTTCTCCAAACGACACTCAATTACAAACTCGCAATGTGGAGATCCGCTGGGCTTACGTAGTCCGACATTGTTGTTTTTCCTGTATTGTGTGACGTCATGCGCATGCCACGTGAGCGCGGCGTCAGCAGGTCTGTGGGTCCACCATCATTTCTGCGTTTTGAACCGTGCAGACGTCGGTTTGTGAGGTCGTGGTGGTTTGTGAGGTCGTGGAGTCCGTCTGCTGTACAAGCAGGTAAAAATCTGAATGCCAGGGGGAAGGGGTCGGCTTTTAAAGGTGTGATAACCTAGTGCTTTACATACAGAATCCTTCTTAAATTATCTTCAAATTAATTTTTAATAATAGTTGGGTGGGAGGAAAATTTAATAAGCTCATGTTGACCTCTTTTTATCCCCAACTTTTGTTTGTCGTGAGAATATGTACGAGAATTAGATCTGTCTGTAAGCATGTTCACAAGGCAAGCGTTAAAGCCAAAACAAAGTTTTATCAGCACAGACCAAGTGAATGAAATGATGTCCAAACGGAGAAAAGACGTGATAAAAACGTAACAGTACGGTTGATAGAGAGGATCTGCGGAGTAAAAGGGCTGGACTCTGATAAATATAAGGAGCGGACGTCTGACATGAAGTTAACCAAACAGCTGCTAATGTAGCTTTTGTAGCTACATTAGCAGCTTGTCACAGTTTGTCTACCATCGTTTGCTGGTCTCTTATACAAAAGATAATAAGTGATACAAGCAGCAACACTTACCAACTGCACATCTTCACTGAATAAATATAATCCACTGGTCCCTGGTAGTGCTGTCCCTCCTGTTACAGCACTGAAAACTGCTGAATTTCTGCCGAAGCCGCTCAACACCGCAGACTTTTTTCCCCTCCTCCTCCTCGTCGTCCTCCTCTCTGACAAAGCTGGTCATTAAATGCGACTGCGGCAGGTATTCAGCTGTATTCAGGTGGAGCTTAAGAGGCTAGCTTAGCAGCTAGCAGCCTCTGTAGATCACATCATTCAGAGAAAAAAAAAAAAAATTGTGCACTGTGGAAAGCGCATTCTAGTGGCCGATTCTGGTGAGAAGAGAGAACCCACACTCAAAGACGGAGCCACTTTCACTCTTCGGAGTTTTTGGCACATTTTAACTGAGGTCCTGTTCCAATACACATGTTTTAATGTGAAAAAGTGGGATTTCCGGGTGATGACTCCTTTAAAGGAACCTCTCTTACTCTCTTTTCTCCAATTTTAGATTACTTTTGGGTTTATATAAATGTCCTGACTCATAGCAGATTGACTTTAAGAGTTCATTATAACTGACCTCATTTTAAAAGTAATAATGGCTGTGTGTGTCTTTGAGGGAGACCTGCGTCGTATGAAATAAATGAAAATCTTCCAGACTGGGGACCATCAGTGCATCTCAGACACACAGAGATAAAAGCTGGAGATAACGCCAGATTTACACAGAGAAAAAGGAGACGGGGAGAGTGATTGCAGTTGCAGTCATCAATGCAACTGCAACATTCTCTGTGATTCCATCCATGAGTTTGAGTCTGTGTCGTGCAGTACTATGCTATATAAACCAAAAAATTTGCCCATGAAGCCCACAATACATTGCAACATGTCACGTGTCCTTTCAAGCCCTATTAATTATTGTTAATAAATCCCTTACAGTTAGGACTAAATATGTGTTCAGAACTAACTGAACTAACTGTTCAGAACTAACTGAACGTATAGCCTTGAAACATGCGTTATGTGTTCAAGGCTAACAGTTACGGTAACTAGCATGTAACAGGTCAGCTAGCTTAATAGCATAAAAAGGCACATGGTGAATGGAGGAACACTTCTGAATAAGCGAATCAGCTATATAACATTAAAGGCTAAATAAACATCCTGTTCAGGCAGAAATACAACTAGTTACTCACAGTTTTTCACAGACACACACAGTTCGGCATACTCAACTGGCTAGAAGTCTGTCCAACATTCTTCTCTCCTTGTGCTTAGTGCTGCTCCTAAGTTTAATTTCTGCATCCTGACATCATGAGCTCAGTCCCGCAGCTGCACACTTCTGCCACAAGGGGGCACTCACACCTCATCAACAGCCTTTCCAACATGGCCTATCTCACAACGATAAAGAATCCTTCCAAAAATTCCTGGATCCAGAAGGTGATCCGGATCACCACCAAAATTTAATAGGTTTGTGTTGGGGCTGAGGCCCACGGCTGGTGAAAATTTCAGGTCGATCCGTCCGGTACTTTTTCTGTAAAGTTGCTGAGAGACAGACAGATGGATGGACGGACAGACAAACCAACGCTACCGAAAACATTACCTCCTTGGCAGAGGTAATTATACAACAGTTTATTTTGGCCGAGCAATTTGATTGGCCAAGAGACTGCATTATGAGCCTCCTATTAGCCGGTCATGGTGCATATTAATGCTGGACGCAGAGTTCATATACAGGAATATAATGTGTTTCACAGGGTGGTTGAAACAGATAGGGGAGGGACAGAACACCCTAACATCCTGCTGTAACGCACGAGCATCAGCTGATCCTGACACGCACACTGCAGTGCTGCGTCCGAGAGCTCATTGTAATGCTAGCTGTTGGAAACATCCACAGACAGCAGAAACAATGGAGCAACACATGGTCTGATCAGCTGCAACAATCAGCTTAATATCATCAATATAATATGATCATATGTTTAATATAATAAAAAATATAACCGATATAATACTACTAACCATATGTGTATAAAAGTGAAGTATCTTTGTTTGCCATTAGTGGTGTAATACTTTATTTTTACGTGGGTGTAAAATAAATGGTTGATTTGAATACATGCAGAAATCATAAATTCTGATGAGAGTTGCCAGTCAAACGTGTCTTGTGTTGTTGGAAAGGCATCCCACTTTCCCTGGAAACAAGGTTAGCTTTCCACCTCAACTCAAAGACAGTACTACGTTCCACATTCCTCTAAGAATATTACTTCAATAAAGGCAGTACTAGGTTCCACCTTCTCCAAGAGCAGTATTAACAATAACCTGTTACCTGGAATCTTTCCCTCCTTCCAGTGGTTCTTTGAATGGAGAATGATCCGCAAGGACTGCAGTCTTGAATTTCACTTAAAACTATTTAATGAATACACTGAGTCAGAATGTGCAACAGAGATCTCAATTAAAATACCTTTAATTGATAATCCATGAAATCATAACCAATAATAGATGCATTGAAATGTATCAAACAAATACCTTTAATAAAAGTGAACAATGAATAAACATTATATGATCAAATAGTAACTGATGAGAATTAGAAACATGCCTGAGAGCAGAAAGAAAAAGTTACATGAATAACCTCAGATACTGCAAAAGATATGAGTTTATGCTAACTATGTTGACTCCCTTAAATGCTAAAAATGTTATATTTATCTAACAGTGTCTATTTCGCTCCTACAACAGGTTAAAAATGAGCTGTGTGCATACACCTGGATGTGCAACATCATGAGCTTTAGAAGCAAAAACTAAAGCGACTTTCTGTTATACGTTTGCACACTTTTATTTCAGTGTTTCAGTGGTTAAATAATGAGTTTAGACAAATCAGTCAAAATTAATCACTCGGTGCTCTTTCTGTTCTTAGCAGGCATTTTGGTGACTGCCATGTTAACTCACAGTACCTCAAATAAATTATGAAAGAGAAAACAAGACCACATCTTGATAAAACAGCCCATGTTTCTATCTGTACTGGAGTGTGTGAGTCCACACACACATGGCTTGGGTATGTTTATGAGGGGGTAAACATAGAGTACCTATCACCTCTAACCGCCTGTTGGGAAGCAGATGAATAAATGATAAATAAATTACACACTGACATACTGTGCTTTCGCTTGCTTTTGCAGAGAACTACGTTGTTTACACGTGTGTCGGGGGATCTGGCAGGTAGAGCCACACATGCATCGTGTTCTGTTGTCTTAGACCACTGACACTGGGGATAAGTTCAATTATTTACACTTTATGTGATTTAGGAGATGCCTCGTGTTTCTTTTTAAAAATGTAAAACAGGCTATGCAATTCCCTTCCAACTGACCACAAATTCACATACACACACTTGCGCACACACACATGCACACCCACACACACACACCCGCACACACAAACATAACATGGCTTTGGACCAGATGAGCACCCAGATGATGAAGAGCAGATGTTTCCCCAACCGGGGGTTTGCTCCTAATGCTTCTATACCCCTCCAATCCTATAAATTCACCCCTCCTCTTCTTCTCCTCCTCCTCCTGCTTTTCCTCTGGTCTCCATCCAAGCCGTCCATTTTTCTTCAGAGTAAAGACAGATTAGGGCCTAAATCCCCCGCAATTTGGGTCATGGCCTTTTGTGTGCTCTGAACGGTGAGAGGAGTTGCACACAACTGGGCCCCATTTGCCAGAGATCAGGGGGTTAGGCCGGCCACTGATTGAAGGGGAACCACACAGTTCGACCATGTTTGGAAAAATAATGAGATTGAATTAACAGAGTCTATGGTGGAGACCTGAGTGTCAGAGAAAGGAGGAAAAGTGGAAAAATTAAAGGGAGGGTAAAAGGCAGAGATGAGATGGTGAGAAGACTAAAAGGAAGAGCTGTGGGGAAACAGTTTGGGAGAATCTGTGATTGTTTGAACCTCTCATACATTATGCCTTTTACTTATTCATATTATTCACAGAAAGAACTGTGAACATATGCATGCAAGGAAGGTTATGGGAATCTGGAGACTGATGGGAGGAGTGGGGTTTGGAGGATGCAGAAGTATGACTTAAAAGTATATGTTATTATGTATTATTGCAAAAATGTTACTTGCATCCTGCTTTTTAAATTCAGTCATATTGTTATATATAATATGATTTGTGATTTCATAGCTACGTGTTTTCACATTAGACAATGTCAACTGTTGACCTTTAATTGAGGAAAGCTGGAAATTCATTTTGTGAAACTTATATGTACTACTGAAAACACTTCAGTCAAAAACATGGGATGTAAGGCAATAAGAGGAAGTTGGAGAATTTCTTTCCAGCACATCCAGAAGGACAAGTGGATGAGACTACCAACTAAAAGAAAATAATGACAATTATTGTATTCAATCAACTATCCTCAATATTCACAGAAAACTTATAGCAATAAAGGAACAGCAGGAAAGAGTATGTACAGTGCAGAGTTAAGAGAAAACAGTAAGATTTATCATCACGTCTGGTAAGAATCCTGCAAACAAGTAGCTGCTCCATTCAGTCGTGCTCATTTATATAATTACAAGTCTAAATCCAATCACTATCTGTCTGGTCAGTTTGATTTGGCCATGTGGGAGTAAAAAAGAGAGAGGTGGAAGACACTCTGAGAACTGCAGGTTGTATGTTTATGTGTGTTAATGTACACATGAACAACCAAGCATCCATCAAGGGCAAAGTGGTTGATGATTATATTTAAAATCTGTGCCATGCTATCATTA
>JALJCO010011166.1:0-70650 GCA_023101725.1 Atherinomorus stipes | reverse complement strand
GAACCAGATGACTACAGACCAGAACCAGAACCAGATGACTACAGACCAGAACCAGAACCAGAACCAGGACCAGAACCAGATGACTACAGACCAGAACCAGAACCAGGACCAGAATCAGATGACTACAGACCAGAACCAGAACCAGGACCAGAACCAAATGACTACAGACCAGAACCAGAACCAGAACCAGGACCAGAACCAAATGACTACAGACCAGAACCAGAACCAGAACCAGATGACTACAGACCAGTTGCTCTGACATCTCACATCATGAAAGTCCTGGAGAGACTCTTACTGGCTCACCTCAACAAGCAAGTGAAAACCTTTCAGGACCCATTACAGTTCGCATATCGTAATGGGCTTGGGGTTGAAGACGCCATCATCTTCCTGCTTCAGAGAGCCCACTCTCATCTGGACCAGTCAGGCAGCACTTTGAGGGTCATGTTCTTTGATTTTTCAAGTGCATTTAATACTATTCAGCCTGCTTTGCAATGTCAGAAGCTCCATAACTTCCAGGTGGATCCTCCACAACCACCTGGATTTACGACTACCTAACAAACAGACCACAGTTTGTGAGACTGAAAGGTTGTGTGTCTGAGATGGTGGTCAGCAGCACTGGAGCACCACAAGGAACTGTACTCTCACCATTCCTCTTTACACTGTACACCTCAGACTTCCAGTACAACTCTGATCCTGTCATCTGCAGAAATACTCTGATGACTCTGCAGTTGTGGGGTGTATCAGTGATGGACAAGAAGCCGAGTACAGGGAACTTGTCAATCAGTTTGTGAAATGGTAACAATCAGCTCATCTTAAATACCAGCAAGACTAAAGAGATGATTGTTGACTTCAGGAGGAGCAAGAATAAGCAGCATAGTCCTGTCTACATGCTGGAAGAGGAGGTGGAGGTGGTGGAGAACTACAAATACCTGGAGTTCAGCTGGACAACAGACTCGACTGGAAATGCAACACTGACTACATCTACAAGAAAGGTCAGAGCAGACTCTACTTCTTAAGGAAGCTGAGATCATTCAACGTCTGCACCAAGATGTTGCAGATCTTCTATAAGTCTGTTGTGGAAAGTGACATCAGCTTTGCAGCATCTGCTGGGGCAGCAGCATCAGAACCAGAACCAGGACCAGGACCAGAACCAGAACCAGAACCAGAGACTTGAAGAAACTAAACAAGCTGATCAACAAAGCTGGTTCTGTACTGGGGAGAACTCTGGAGCCGCTGGAGCTGATCGTTCAGAAAAAAATGCTGCACAAGCTGATGAAGATGATGGAGGATTCTTCCTCCTCTCCACAAGCTGATGAAGATGATGGAGGATTCTTCCTCCTCTCCACAACACGGTGAAGAATCAACAGTGTGTTCAGTGGGAGGCTGCGTCAGGTTCACTGTAGGACGGAAAGATACAGAAATTCATTCCTACCAGCAGCATCACCCTGAAGAACAAGACTGACTGACTTATTGATTATTGTTATGTTATTATTTCATATTAATGTTATTTTGTTAAAAAAGAGAAAAAAAAAAAAGAGTGAGCTTTTTTACAATGTTGAATTTCCCTTCTGGGATAAATAAAGTATTTTTAATTTCATATTATACTGCAGTTTACTGATTCTTTGCATTCTGCTAATAAGCATTTCATTGTGATGGTGATTCAAAAAACTTTAATTACTAATACATGAACTACTAATATAATTTGGTAATTAGAAAAATGACATTATATATTATACACTACATTATGCATGTATCTCCTTTTTCATTTATATTATTTCATTTTATTTCCGTCTTGAAATCGTGTTTATTATCAGACGGGTGTCACATATTCTTCTTCTGTCCTCAGATGTGCTGCTGATGTTTCTCAGTCCCACCTGTCGCCTCCAACTCAGCACCACAACCCAGGAGTGACGACTCCGTCGGGCCAAAATCGGGTAAATTCACGCAGTCTGATCCAGGCATAAGCCATGTTGCAATGCTGTCTCTCTCCTCGTTAAGCTAACTGTTAAAAAGTAGTTTGTTTTGGGTTTAACTCCATAAGAATGTAACTGCATTGTCGCTGTTTGTGGTTTTTAACTTTGCTGAGATTTATTTGGCAGAAACGGCCGTTATTGCAGATAAATCTGTCGGGGATTTTCCCTCGCTGCTGTAGGAGGCGGGGAGAGACCGTGCCACTGCTTGCATCATTAAATGTTCTCCACATGCCGTTTCCAGGTGTGTCTGAGTTACTGAGCTGTTGTTTTATGAAATGTTATGTGTAATAGTTCTGGACTGCACTACAACTGAAGCTAAACATATGAATGGCTGAATAAGTGGTTTAAAAATATCTTCAGCTTACTTTTGTCAACGGAGCTCAAATCTGAGATCTACAGGAGTCAGTCCCCACACAGACCAGCAGAGACTTTCATGGCAGATTGAGCATAAGAAAATGAGAAATAAATCACAGAAATGTACTCTTGTACAACAATATAGTATAACAAATGAGTAAAAACATGTAACTGTTGATTATGAATCAAGGGAAGTTATTGACATGTATGTAATGTCAGAAGGGAAAACTGCTAACAGGAAGAGCTGGTCTTAAGTTCCTAACTCCGCCCTGCGAATGAGTTAGTACAAGGAAATGTTTATGAAGCAGATCATAGCAATAAGTGATTGAAATGATGTGTGATGAATGTAATCAATAGTCAAAAATGTAAGAAGAGTGGAAAGTCAGGATGACTAGGCTTCCAGTATGATCCCAGGCCTGCTTTGAACAAAACACCACGGCTAGCCAGTTCGAGCCGGTTGAAAAAGGGAAGTAGCCAGCAGAAAGAGGAACTCGGAAACTCCCGAACTTTCGGCAGAAAACAACACATGAACATCTCAACATGAGATCATAATGCTGGAAAAAGCAACACACGAACATCGTTCTGGGCCAATCAGAACAAGCCACATCTGACCTTGTGATCTCCCCCGACCAAGGTTATAAAAGGTACCTGTAAACCGTTATAATAGCGGTTACATCTCCGTGGATCTGAAGAGGCAGGAAGCGTCCCCTCATCATGGGAGGCAGGACAGAGGCTTATGTTTCAGTTGGATTTTTAACACCAGATCTGGACGTAATCTCAGCCAACTTTCAACTGAAGAGGATTTTAGCTTCTGGACTGTTAGCATTAGCCTTGTGCTACGGACAGTGGCAGCTTAGCCTCTAAGGACAAAGGGGCTAGAACAGAGCTGTCACTGGGCCACACAATCGAGTGGATCGGGGTGAAACCTGAGGTCGCGGGACTGGACTCTGAACCACTCTCTTAAATTTAAAACAGGTTATCAGCTTTGAGTTCCCAAAGGACTTTCAAAACTTAAAGGAAGATTGAGAGATAATTGGGATTGATTTGAGAGAAATTATACCCAGAATGGAGAAGTTAGGATGATGGATTGTGATGAGATTATTCTGATTAATTTGGGAATTGTTGGATTTTCTTTGATTATTGGGATTTTTGTTACAGGATTTAATTTCAATTATTCCATTTTTGATCATTTTGATGAATCAGAACCCACAATTAGAGTAAGGCTTTGGAGACAGGCGATTATTTCCTTTTTACTGGGTTTTATTAATTGTTACCTGATTGTACTTTTGTTAATTTTAAGCTGTTTATACCTTCTCATCCCCTGCTAAATTGCTGTAATAAATTTAACCTGCATGAAGAATAATTAGTGATCATTTTACGTTTTCACAGTTCGATGGTTGCTACCCTCATTGAGGGAAGTAAAGTGGTCTAGGTAATTTCCTGCCTATTTTTAACAACTTTAAGGTCCTTACAGGTTGGTTACAGCCACACTAACATGTCCTGACATCCTGTTCTTCCTGGATGTTAAATAATCCGGATCTGAACAAGTGCTCAAAGACATTTAGGGGGTAGCTGTCGATGAGTAGGGTGGCTGGGTGGGTGTCCGGGGCGTAGGTTGTTCACTCGTGAGAGACTCACAGCTGCAGCAGGGCAGACCCTATAGAAATAAGGCAGTTAGTTGTCCGGACGATTGTCCCCGCCACCAGCTTAGATCAGCTTATGAGTCAAACCCACTGAGGTTAAAGGAATAGTTCACCCTCAGAACGATTTAACTTTATTTTCCACTTCCCCTCATGGTGAGAAAGACTCTGCAGCACTTTTTTAATATTTCAAATGCAGCCGGTGATCAGGAAGGCTTCTCGTTTCCCCCCAACTTTCATATAATGGAGTTCACCGGGGTCCGAGCCAAAAAGGTCCATAAAAGTCCACAAAAACTTGTCAATATTCCTCCATACTGCTCGTCCAATGTAATCCAAGTGTCCTGAGTGGGTAGCGTCCAGAGTTTACTCGAAACGACGTCATTTACTATATTTTTAGAGCCTAAAAAGAAGAATATATTACTCCACGGCGCGCGCACCTGCGCATTCACGAAACTACGGAAGCCTCGGCGTTCAGAACCAACGCTGCCGATAATACAAGCGTAGAAGAAGAAATTCTCTGTTTACATTGTGCTAAGAGCGACAGAGCTGCAGACAAACCGGGACAAACATAAGAGGCTCCAAGAGGGGTTGATATTGATTTAAAACAAAGAAGTAAAGAAAAAGAGAACGCGTGATCTCGTCTGCCGCGGCTTCCGTAGTTTCATGAACGCGCATCGGCGTGCTCGCAGGAGATGCGATGTAGTACTGTTTAGGCTCTAAAAATATACTAATTGGCGTAGTTTTGAGTAAATTCTGGACGCTACTCACTCAGGACACTTGGATTACATTGGACGAGCAGTATGGAGGAATATTGACACGTTTTTGTGGACTTTTATGGACCTTTTTGGCTCGGACCCCGGTGAACTCCATTATGTTGGGGGGAAACGAGAAGCCTTCCTGATATTAAAAAAGTGCTGCAGAGTCTTCCTCACCATGAGGGGAAGTGGAAGATAAAGTTACATCATTCTGTGGGTGAACTATTCCTTTAATAACCCTTGGGGACTTTTAGCTGCTAAACCCGTTACTGGAGAGCTGGTTTTCCCGATTTATACCATCCACGGATTGAGGGTCTTCAGACACTTTGAAGAATTTATTGTGTGTTAAAAAGGAAATTGGACATTAATTATAAATGTATAAACATATATTTCCATGTGTATTATTCAACTTTATTTTCATATTTCTTTTGTTGATGTTTGGTTAATTTAATGTTGTTTAAGTAGGACTGGAAGATATGAAATGAAATGACATGAAAAATACTTTATTTATCCCAGAAGGGAAATTTGACAATGTAAAATGGACCAAATATCATATCACCATATTTTTATTTTAGATGACGATATATGATATATACCGGTATTTTTACTCTTATTTGTCTGAAAGTTTCATTTCATATCAAACAGCTGTTTTTTAGTATTGAAACATATTTAGCGTAAAGGTATCGCTGCAGAGACGGAACTGACAAACACTGTTAGAAATGTTTGTTCGATCAAAGTTATTAAAGATAGATGCTGGTTTTCATGATTTCTGTGTAAAAGTCTTGGGGAGGATTGTCTTCCAGACAGTTTAGATAATAAGGGTGGGAAAAAATATTGATACACTGAAACATCAGGATATTTTCATATGCCGATACCATATCTATATTCAAAAACGCGGTATTGATCTATTTTACTGATGAAATCTCGCGAGATTTCATTGTTCTGTTACAAAATCTCACAGTATTTCGTGAAATCTCATGACATTTCTTAACAAAACAATGATATCTCACGAGATTTCATGAGTGAAATAGATTGATACCGTGTTTTTAAATATAAATATGGTATCGGCATATGAAAATATCCTGATATTTCAGTGTATTCATATTTTTCCCACCCTTATTAAATAATCAGGTGACCCCTTTGTAGTCAGTTGAGGTGCAGTCGGGTCATTACGAAAAAACAAAGCAAAGAAATTTGCACAACTAACACGCGATATAATGATATGTGTAAATATCACATCTCTCTCATGTAAATATATCGCAATATTGTATCAGTTTATCGCACAGCGCTATGTTTAAGTACTTTGATGATTTGAAAGTCATTCCTTATTTCATGGTTGTGTTGGAAGACGACTGTACGGGAGGCGAGGAGAGGCCGTGCCTCTGCTCGCATCATTCATGGTGCCCTCATGCTGTTTGCAGACGGAATAAATGTGCAGATCCAGCAATCATCCCCGTGGCTGCATGTTCCTGATGTCTCCTGACCTGCTGAAGGACGGCCTCCTGCACCACGGGGTCGTTCAGGTCCGCGGAACCGGCTCTCATCCGGACCTTCACCGTCCTCACCTTGGACGTGGGAGGGTGGATGTCTGCAGAGGAAGAGGGAAAGCTGAAGGAGACCTGCAGGATTACACCGGGCAGAGACGTGCAAGGATGCCCCCAAGGGGTGGCCATGGCCCCCCTGAACGAAAAGCTGGCCACCCCTGCAAAAATGATGTGTTTTTTTTTCATTTATATACATTTTCTATGTACTATAAAGTCGGAGCAGCATGCTTTGCTTATATTTGAATGTCAGAATCTTCATAAGCTAATGAAAATAAAGTAAATAAAAATATTACACTAGAACTACCATTTTCTGCCATCGCTCTTTTGCTGTAGTCCCCCCCAGGTCTGTCACGCCTCATTAACTCGCCCTTTCTTATGCAAATTCATCCAGGAAGGCTCCACCCAGATCTGCCCCCACCAGTTTCTAACATCAGCACCTACTCGGCCCTCATTGGTCGACACCACACCGCCCCGTTTAGTTTGTTCACAATTACAACTTCAGCTGGTTTCAGTGTGAGTGAGGTCATAGTGAAGTTTTGTGACATGATTTGTTTGCAACACAAACACTGAACTGCTTATTACATGCAGAGAAAACTTGGCCACTCTTAAAATAAGTAAGAAAACACACACACACACACACATATATATATATATATATATATATATACTGTATATATACGCTCAAACAGAGGTACCAGTTTGTACCTAAAAGGGTCCAAAGCTTGTTGCTGGGGGGTTCCTTTCTGAAAGACATTTCTGTACCTTCATGGTCCATTTTTGTACCTTATCAAGCTGTATGAGTAAATAAAGTACAATTAAACCAATTAAAGATGATGAATAAAAGTCAATAAAATAGAGGCTATGACAACAATCAAAGATGCTAATAATAAATGAATAATTATTATAGAAATATTAGGCCAAACACATATATAATTATACATATAATTATTACTATGATTATTATGAAAATCATAATATAATAACTATAATTATACTACTGTTTAGAAGTACTGCTATTTATAGTTATTGTACAAGCTACACACATTTTTCAATGCTGCAGGTACCCTTAGGGTTGAAATGGTACAAATGTGTACTTTATATTACTTTGGAGCCTTTTTCATAGTATATAGGTACTTCTGGCCTCATAAAGACCAATATTGTACTTTTGAGAGAATATTTGTAGTAAATGTACGTACAGGTACAGAAATGATCCTGTCTGTACCTCCGTGTTTCTGAGTGTGTATATGTATGTGTGTATATATATATATATATATATTTTTTTTTTTTTTTTTTTTTTTTTTTGCTTGTAATAAGCACAAAAATTGTGCCAGTGAAACAAGTGGAATTTTCTTATAAGATTTCTTGAAATAAGATGCATTTGTCTTAAAACAAGTTCCTATATGTCACTGAAATGTTTGTCTTTAGGTGCTTTTGTCTAATTTTGAGTGTGATGAGACATTTTAATCAGAAATTAGACAAATATACTTGGTAAGTAATTAAGGAAGTTTGCAGCAGATAATGCTTTGTATAGAGGTCCATTCATTCGGCCCCTTCACTGCCGTTATATGGATATACGCAGATCTAAGACTGATCTAAATATCGTCCAAAGGAGTCAGAGAGATGCAGAAATGTTACTGCTGAGTAAATGCACGTATAAATTCCAGAAATAAGGTCCAGGTTGACAGAAACAAAAGTGACCCTTTAACAACCCTTGGCCCCCCCTAAAACAATCTCTGCAGGGGCCGCTGGAGACGTGATGGAGGACTCACCTACTCCACAGAGGAAGAAGTGCTTCTCATTGCAGGGTCGCCAGAACCAGCTTCTTGAAGACGAGTTCATCATCGCACAATCTCCTGTGCCAGAACTCCGGGAGTCCCACCGTCTGTAGGGGGAGCTGCTGCCATCGGACCACCGAAAGAAAAGACTGTCCAGACCGATCCAGGCGAATCTGTAGCCCTGAATCCTGTTTGTGAAGTCGATGGTCTGAGCCTGAGTCCTGATGTCACTCAGGTCCTTGAACCAAGATCTGCAGTATCCCTGAGCAGCACTCCAGGTTTTTCCGGAATACAGGTAGTGTTTGTCATGAATTACAGCTGAGAGAAACACAAAGACATCAGACATGCATCAGAAACATGCAGAAACATGATGCACTGCTGCAGATACGAGAGACGGAGAGCTTCCTGTCTTCAGGACATCCAATTCATGGGTAACTAGGAAGCACTTGGAGAGCGCAGACCTCTTCAAAAGGGAACTCTGACGTTTAGGCCCCAAGCTGACCTTGAGAAGCTGCTTGTGATGTACTGATGAGAGCCTGTTCCTGTGAGGGGGGGGTTGAGGTTCTGAGCTGAGACCCTCGTTCACAGCCAGCTCAAGGATGGTGGGGCTGAGAAAATCCTTCAGGTGATATTTTCTTACCAACGCCCCGTTTCCACGTGCTTCTCTGGGGTGGTGCTGTGCTTTGACCACTGTTCACTCGGGCCCACTCCCCTCGAGTTTGCTCAGGGTCGATTAGGGGCTGGGTTGTCATCTGGTGGTCCTCTGTGCCTTCTGTCCATTTGTGAGTTTGCTCATGCCCATCGTGGGCAATAAGCAGTTCCAGCTCCTCCGCACAGGCCTTCAACTCTGTTTCAGTCATGAAGCTGATGGGACGGAGACTCGTCACACCGAATGCAAACAACGGTGAGGTGTTCGGAGCCTGGAGTGCACGTTGCTCGTCAAGTTGCCAATAAACTGCCAAATTAAATGTGGCTTTTGTGATTTGACGTCCACCCCTGTATCTGTTGCCCTGGATGTCGGGGTCAGTGCTGTGAGGTTGGGATCTTTTCCAGATCCTCGATGGCAGAGTCCAGCTTCCCTTTCACCAATGCCACATCAGCGTTGTCTGTTTGCAGGAACTGAGACGAGATCGGAGCAGCATCCATCATCAGAGCAGCCATGCTGGTGAACTTCCCTGTGCCAATCGTTTTCTTCCGGCCATTTGCCTTTGGGTCGTTGCTGACATCCTGGGACACTGCAGTGAAGTACGTCAGCAGGCTGTCCGTTGTCCTGTGCACAGTTTGAAGTGCGTTATCGTACGGTAGCCATCGAATGGAATGCAGCTCTCCGTATGTGAGCACCGGGTCTTCCAGGAGTTTTGGTATTTCCTTTATTTTGGCTGCTCGTTTGGGACGAGCACAGAAGTAATAGAAGAGTATCTGTTGATGCTCTTTGAGATCTGCTATTACCTCTGCTGCCTCAGATGTGCACACGGCCAGGGAGGGGGCAACAGTGCACATTCACCATATGGGGGTTGGAACGAAGCATTATGCCTGTGCAGCCTTGTTTCTCCCTGCCATGACTGCAGCTCCGTCTGATCCCATGCTCATCACTTTGGCCAATGGGGCATCCAGGTCTGACATCACTTCCTAGATGCATTTTGCATTCCCTGCGTCTGTCGTATCCAGACTCTTTATTCGCAACAAAATGAGCGCTTGGTTGGAATGATTGCGCATCTGTGATGTGGACATATACAAGGCGTTTGTGGTTGGTGATGTCTGTAGATTCATCGGTGAGCACAGTCACAAATGGAGATTCATTGCCTTTCTGTTTTCGAGCCTAATGCACAGTGTCTGCCATACTGGACAGCTGTTCTGTGGCTGTGTAACGTGAACTGTAAGAAACACCTTTTTGCTGCAGAGGTATGAGATCTGGGACATCAAGCTCTATCAGAAAATTCTGTAATGGCTCAAACTTGGACAGAGGGATTCCCTCCTGGGCCATCCAGTGAGTGGTTTTTAACAGATCCAGTGCTGCTTTGTCTTCCTGACTGTCCACCTTTGCCTGACTTCGTTCCAAGTCTATTGAAGTGCAGGAATACTGAGGCAGGACTGCTGCTCTTTACTAAAACATGACAAGTGATGGTGGAGTGCTGATAGTTGGTGCATTTGTTTGATTTATGCATAGATGTACCGGCAGTACGCCGACGCCGTAGCCAGGTGCGCGCCCCCCTCCTCCCTTCCCTGGCCTTTGCCGGCGCATGTGCCACATCATAAAAGTGCGACCAGGCAGGCTGTTTGGTCTGCTGGCTGTATGGGTGGCGTGGTGGATGCGCTCGGTAGGTGTCAGTTTGTTTTATCTGTTCATGGTTCTGTACGATGCTGCATCTTAATCTTCTTTTAATCCACAGGGTGCCAGCCGATTGTAACAACCTTCCGGGAGGGTTCTTTTAATATTTTATCTACGGTTGACAAGGTATGGTGGCTTTTCTTTGTCAAAGATTATTTCCTGTTTCTTTTTCTCTTGGGTGCTAATTAGCTGCTTTTGTTTTGAAAGTTGCTGGTATAATCCGGGAGAACTACGTGTCCTCCGAGTCAATGTCCGGAGGTACTGCGCCTGATCCACTATCAATGTTATTTTATATACATTAGTTTGATTTGTTTACCAGATGTTTTTTTCTTTTTGTAGAGACCGACCTTGTCACACTGCTGTTTTGTTTTGCCTTGTTTAGTTGGTTTACATAATTCTTTTTCTTGTTTTACCTTCTTTGGTCGGGGCATTTTAAACTGCTTTTAACCAGTCTCTGAATATGTTCCCTCAGGAAGATCTTTTGTGTCCCCCCAGTGGCCGGCTGTCCGTGGGGGAGTTGGTCCTGGTATGCCGCGGGCGGGACTCTGCGGGTTGATTTGTATTAAGTTGGATGAGTGAGTTTTTCTTTTGTTGAACAGCACATTAATTGGTTGCATGCCTTTTTTTGATTTTCTTCTAATTGTTTGGTTTGTCCCGTGGGCCGTGGCTGCTGGGGAGTTGTTGGGCCCCGCTGGTCGTATCGGGACCCTCCCCTACAGGTGCCAGCTGTCACTGTTTTTTGTTTATTTTCATTCTTTTACTTTGACCATTTATAAACTGTGATCCTGGGGGAACCTAAGAAAGAACTAGTTACCTGCTTGATTATTCCACCATCTATGTCATCCCCAAATTGAACTGGACCATTACAGCCTCAGCGAGGCCGGTCACAATCGTAACAGTACAAATGTCACAATACATGAAATTTTCATCTGAGTAGCGCAGCCATTTGTATGTGGGGAGAAAAACTTGCTTTTTGGGGTTGAAGATGCAGAAGATTGAGGTATTTCTTTTGCACTGGGTTCATCAGGCTCAGTAGAGGAGGAAGCAGAAGCAGATTCAGGCAATGTTGAGGTGCTCTCGGTCGGTTGGTCAGAGCCAGGGAGGAGAGCAGAGGTAGTGGGAGCTGCAATAGTTAGCTGACCAGCAATTGGTTTTATTTTTTTTTCTTTGGTGGCATTTTTGCGTTGTCTTTTTCCTGCTAGTACTCTGCTTGAGGGAGGGACCTCGTTGGAAGCGTGATGTATGTGCAGATGCCGTCTGAGCATAAATAAATGGCGACCACCATTCAAAGTGTATCTTTCATCGCCGCCACTTGAGTATACTTAATCTATTTCACTACAGCACATTCCCTATACAGTAAAAAATCGACACGAATGAAAACGCTATCAAAGATGTGAAACCCGAGTTCACAAATGGTGAAGTTCGTATTTTTAACAGTTGAAATGAAATACGCAGTGCGTGGCTAGTTGTTTTGGTAGCGGCTAAACTAGCTTATCGTGATACTGTGTGTACAGGGATCTCGTCTGCGCGTCTTTAGATGCACAGAAGTAGCGCTCGTCTGGTCTGCTGGAAAAAGAAGCTTCTTTTGCTAGTTACTGTCATTGCAAACACGAGCTGTTGTTCACAACGTACTGTTTTTAGGAGAAAAATTACGTGCATCCTGAGGACGCACAGACAGTGAGTTTACTGCGTCCTTTCAGATTTGAATGCGTCAGAGACGCAGGATGCGTACCTATCACATCACTGTAACAGTTACAGTAACTGACATGTAAGGCTGCATACACACCAAACGCGATTTGGGCATCAAGGGCGTCAGGTTTACACGCAAAGTCAATGGCCGACGCGGGTCAAGGAGGTGTCGAAAATACTGCAGCGAATCTAGAGGCCTTTCGCCAGATCCAGAACTAAGGGGCCAAGCCCAGCTCCTGAAAAACACCCCCACACCATAATCCCCCCTCCACCAAACTTTACACTTGGCACAATGCAGTCAGACGGGTACCGTTGCCCTGGCAACCGCCAAACCCAGACTCCTCTGTCAGATTCCCAGATGGAGAAGCGTGATTGGTCCCTCCAGAGAACGCCTCCACTGCTCTAGAGTCCAGTGGCGGCTGCTTATATATATATATATATATATATATATATATATATATGTACCCACAGAAAGCAAAATTACAGTTACTTTTGTTTGAAGTGTTATTAGTTAGTTATTATAATAAGATAAAAGCTTCTGTGTGGAAAGATGAGCATGTGCACTGAACAGGTGAAACAGGGAAGTGGCTGTAACGTCCAGATTACCTGATTTGTAAAGCCCTGTTTCTACCCGCGGGTCTGGGTCAGGTCGGGCCAGGCCGGATCGGATCGGATATGTTGATTTCATGTTGTGTCCCCACAGCAAACTGAACCCTTACCTGGAGGCGGAGAATTAACTGGACAGCACTGCTACGTGATCGCGTGACATCATCGCCTTTAAACCAAAGCACCACACCACACGGGACAGAAACAAAGGAGTCACCCCTGCTTTGTTGCCGGGTCACGCGGGAAGTGACGGATTTTTCAGCGAATCAACAGGGGGCTGCGTATCAGCTCCACCTCTTTGGTCCAGATCGGTTAGATCAGTACCCCTACCGAAGGGTGCCGAAAAAGTAGTCCGGGTCGGGTCGGATATAAGGGTACCCGTCCCAGTTTTTATCTGTGGAGACGCAAAAAAACGTGGACCGATCCGGCCCGACCCGACCCAGACCTGCTGGTGGAAACGGGGCTTAAAACAATGAACACTGGATGGGGCAATTAACTATGGGAGTGGGGGGTGGCTATGCAAGTGTTAACAAGCTAGACACGAAAATCAATAATAGATATGTTGTGATGACCACCGCTAGAGTTTGTCATACGTTTACACGCCTTAAAAATTCTGGGATCATATTCAGGTTTTTAAAATGCGAACATGAGCATATTCAGGTTTTTGCTAGTGTCTTCACGGCCGTGTACAACTGAGTTATTGCTAATATTCCAGTTCTGAAATTGCTATTGGCCGCATGTAAACGCAGAGATCGGCTCAGCTTGTGAATCTACCAGCCGCTGATACTGATCTGCATCTGCCAGCTCGTCCCACATCATGTCAGATTCATGTTGATGGTAACTAAATGGATGCAGGACGGTCTCCGTTTCTGATCCAGAACGTCTCATTTTCTGCTTTAATCACAGCAAACAGAGAAGAAACATGAGGGTGAAGAAAGACTCACCTGAGGCGCAGAAATATGGATAATGATTTGAACAGTCCTGGGAGAGCAGGCGTCCATCTTTATTAATCGCTGGACATCGTCCACTCTGCGGCTTACTCGTGTCCCACTTGGTGAAAGAGGTGCTCGTCAAATTCTCCTTGAACAGATGCCAGGGGCCTCTGTAGAGCCCGATCCAGAAGCTTGAGCTCCCCGTGGCCTCCTGGGCTTCGGTCACGTTGGCGATGTTGTGGATGGTGGCGAGGGTCGGAGAACTTCTCTCTGCAGTAACTCTGAGCTTCGGTCCAGTTCCTGGACAGGCCGACGTAGCGGAAACGTTTGATGATACCATCAGACTGAAGATCACAGACCAGCACACAGCCTGAGAGGACCAGAGGACAGTCAGGACAGAAACTGGAGCTTCTACTGGGGTTTAACTGTGATTTACTGACATCTAGTGGTGAAGTTCCAGAATGCAGCACACCTGGTAATCTGAAATCTACCCTTTCTCTTCTATTAAACGTTTGTTGGCTTTAAATAAGCAATGAAACACAGCTGTGGACACCTGTAAACATTTATGGATCATAAAGTTTATTACAGTAAATGTTTCTAAAGAGACCGGACATTTAAATCCACCAATCAGAGGACACTTTGGGTCAATTTAGAAGCAGCTCAGGAAGTTTCATCTGCTTTTTTTCTGACTAGTTTGTGTTTGAATTGTTTCTCCAGATTTTATTCCAATAAAACATGAAAACACGTCTACAGACCTGAGATCAGCAGCAGGAGGACGAGTCCACGTCCCTTCATGACTGAGACCTGAGAGTCCAGAGAGAGGTCTTCATCAATCAGGTCCTCCATGTTCAATACAACTTAAACAATAATGTAGGCCAAAAACCAGACGGATGTGTTCATCATCCACAAGGACTCGTCTCTAAGAGTCGTACGGACAGAAACGAGAAAAATGGACCGCCACATAACAACTCTACATATTATAATATAAACATTATAATAGTCCAGCATTTGGAGAGGAAGATGAGGAAGCAGTGAAATGAAACGGGAATGAAAGCCATCCTAGAGATTTTCTTGCAGCGGTGAACCGAATCCACCGGAAACTTCTTCATCCTCCTCCTTTCTGGCGTTTGATGGTTTTCCAGCGTTACGTTTAGCGGATGCTGCAGGACGACCTGATACATCACCGTATTTTCATTCTGGTCTGCATCATGGTTCACACGTGGTCTTTCATGGAGAGCGACCACTCTGAGGAATCTTTACCAGGAAGTAACTGTTGTGTTTGATGCTGAGATCAGTTATAAAATGAACTGATGGTAGACCTGGTTCACTGCTCCACGACCAGATGAAACCACACTGACCCTCCTCTCCAGGACCCCTGAGTAGACCATGGAGGCTCCATGAGCCACAAAGCATGATGGGAAATATCCCGTCCCCCCCATGAGCTGAGCCATTACTGCTGGTCATGACAGCATCACAGAAGTTGTGACAGCTGTGAGGAACAGCTCTCTGCTAAGACAGTTATCAAGTAAGTACTGATACACGGTTATTATAGTTAACTAAAACTAACGAAAAAACGAAAATTGAAAAAACATTTCAGTTAACTAAAATAAAAATAAAAACCACAGTTTTTAACAAAACGATAACTAACTGAAACTGTATTGAGTCTTCACAAAACTAACTAAAATTATGCAGAAACATCCTTAGTTTTAGTCTTTGTAAATTAATATAAAACATCAGCCTTTTGGGTTGATTTGAAATCTATTTCTATTCAATCTTTTTACTTTGGTCTACTGATTTCACTCCAAGTGGCTTTCTGATGATTTTGAATGTCACACCAGACAAACACCTACAATTTACTGAAAAAAAAACTCAAAAAACTAAAACTAACGCTGAAACTAATAAAAACTAAACTAAAACTAAACATTTTCCAAAAATAGAAACTAATAAAAACGAGCAAATCTGCTCAAAAAACTAACTAAAGTCAAAACAAAATAAAAACTGAAACTAATCAAAAATCCAAAACTATTATAACCTTGGTACTGGTACACGATACAAACCGTTATCTTCATCATCACATGCTCGTAAATACGTTCTACACACCAAGGAGAGCCAATGGGATCACATATACACTTAACTCACGGTGCAGGAACGTACAGGGGGAATCGCAAAGCATGATGGGAAATATTCAAGCCAAAGAGTCTTCCTGGGTGCACTTAGGCTACATTTACACTGTCAGGTCTTGATGCCCAGATCAGATTTTTTAAATGTGTGGTTACACGTATTTTATAATGCGACCCATATGGGATTTCTCGTGATTACACCATCGTATCATTTAAAACACCCCGCATGCGTACCTAGTTTTTACTAAACTGTCGGCTAACCGTATCAAGCGCTTGCATACAAACAAACAAGAGGAGACCAGACGGATACAATGATGGGAAATGGTTAGATTACTGATCTACAATGTAAAAAAAAGCCACAAGATTTAGATATAACAACAGTACTGTGGGCTTCAATCGTCTCCTGTTGCTTTTTAAATGATGCTGAGAGCGAGCGCGCTGCTGATTTCTTTAACTGTGCTCTGATTAATTTCCAAACTAAAGTTTTAGCCTCTGAAATCAGATTTAAACAGTTCTGATGGAGCTGGTTAATCTGGATGATGCGGCTTCATTCTGAACATTTCACTGAACCTGGACGACCCGCGGCGTCTGCAGATAGAGTTTAGTGTGACGTGCGTAAATGCGCTTCCCTGTCCAGCATGGAGGACAGCGGACATCATTAGCATGTTTTGGCTGGAATCAGTCGGTGACTTCAGGCGTCACCTGCAGCGCCGTCATTGACATCTGTAGCTGCAGTTATTCATGCTGCGTATGATGCCGGCGGGCATGAAGACCACGGCTCTGTGGAGACGTCGCTCCGGTGACTGACTGTGTTTCTGCTTCAGTCACTCATCCTGAGATTCAGACATGAATCTGACATGTTTCAGACCAGTTACATTCATACGCGGAGGAGGTGATATTTCCAGTTTCATTTTAGTAACAGACAGAAAGCACCTAAAAAACCTGAATGCCGGGGGGTGGGGGGGGCTTTTAAAGAATTGTCAGAATGGTGGGATTTATTTATTTATTTTTTAAATACCGTCATTCCAACCATAGAATGAATGAAATTGTTGGAATGATGAGACGTTTGCCATTGGGGGCCCATGTTGGAGTGCAGGAAACATCAAAATGGTGGTTGCCCCCCACACACTCGTTCCTCCTCATCTCTCTTTCTCTGTCCGGCCTCCATTCTCACATTTAACTGCTGCTCACACCATAGTAGTGCACCAAAAATAAGCTAAACTGTGGCAGATTTAATGAGGTGTGGAACGCATAGAAGATCCGATCTGCCTGCTTCCACTGCGGTCGCATTGTCACAGATCTGATTCATATCCGATTTATTTCCACATGAATGAGGCCTGTATCCGATCTGCCTGCTTCCACTGCAGTCGCATTGTCACAGATCTGATTCATATCCGATTTATTTCCACATGAATGAGGCCTGTATCCGATCTCAACAGATCCGCATGCATGCGTCTTTCTCGTGTTTACGTGGTCAAACAGCAGATCGGATCTGAGTCACATAAGAGCAGAAAATACACTGAAAGAGGAAACTTGTTTTAACTCTGAAAACTTTCACCAGCACTGCTGGTTATTTTACTCTCAGTGGTGTTAGAATTACTCTGAAAGAGTTAATACGATTTAACAACTGAAATTTAACACTGGAGCTTTTACTGTGTAGCTTAGCTCCTTCTTCACCGAGACAGCCACGTAGACAGATGAAGACATCAATGATCCGTCTGTCCATCTCCCGCTCCGTCCGTCCCTCACTCGTGAACAAGACCAGAGATACCTGAGCTCCTCCACCTGGGGCAGGACCTCCCCCCGACCCGGAGAGGACACTCCAGGCTTTTCCGGGAGGACCATGGTCTCGGATTTGGAGGTGCTGATCTTCAGCTGAATCCATCCACGGTACAGCGCAGTAAGAGTTGAAATTGTAATTTACAACAGAGACAATGGCCCTCATTTATCAAACGATCGTACGACGAAAATCTGTGCGTACGACCATTTCCACGCAAGACTCGGCATTTATCAATTTGAACGTGAGCGTAGGATACGATCAAATCTCACGACAGCTCTGAGTTCGTGTACGCAAGTTTGAGTCAGTGAGGGTTTGCAGCAGCAGCAGCAGAACATGAAAATATTTATTAATCAAACCGCAAACTGTCATTTAAACATAAGTCACATATCAGCACTAAGAATGAACCCATTTGCAAAGAAAAAGGAAAAAAGTGAATGTAGAATTTATTCCCAAAATTACAAAAATAGCCGTGACTGAATTTAATTCCTCCATTTATCTCAACAAATTATTAAAATAATTAACATATAGTTCTAGGAGACAAGTGCTTTTCACTCTTCGTGCAACTCCTCACCCCGCTGGTAAAACTGCCACATAGGAGCGGAGGTAGGCATCAGTACGCACACACGTGCAGGTGCCCAGGTGGAGCGCTGCTTCGGCTGCAGGAAGGCAGGTGGGTGTCGGACGGTCCGACTCGGACCCGGCGGGATGAAACGCTGCTTTAGACTCTGAGAAAATCTACAACACTCCTGTCCTGTGCAGTGCTGCACATCGCTCGGACCGCTGGAGAGTTTTGATGCAGTCAGAGAAAAAGATGCACATTGCCTCTGTTGACTTTGGTTTCTTCCTTGTCAGGCCCAGCAGTATAAATGGAATGGTGTAATAGACAAATGTTTAAATAAAGAAATAAAATGAATAAACATGATATCAAGTGGAGCCTTATGTTCATAAAGCTCCGCTCCACAGAATAAAGCAATCAGATTTCCATTCTGCTTGCTTCGATGCTGGACAGGACAAGTAAAAAAAAAAAAAAAAAAAAAAAAGAGAGAAAAGATGCGGCGGGAGCCGCTCTGCAGCCCCCACTGGGCTATACGGAGGAGACCGGAGCTGATCCATTTCTAATAATCAATACTTTAAAGTTGTATAAGTGCTCAGTCAGTAGACTGTCCCTTAGCTTTGCAAATGCAAGTTATAAGTTTTTTCTGTCCCCATCTGGGTCAGGCTCGGATCTGACCGGCATCCACCTGTCACCTGTTAGAGCGCAGCGGTTGGACTCATGATGGAGGGGGGGGGGGGCATCATCTTTTGGTGGTAAGTTTCATATTGGACCACTTCTTCTTGACCCATTGGCTAAAGAATTGTGACGTTGCCATCGGATGTGGGCTATTGTTAAATTTCATAACTAATAAAACGAATAAACCATATCAGCCAGGCCTTGATTGAGACTTTTATTAATATCTCAGCCGGAGTCGTTCAACACTGGTGAGGCTGACTGATCCTCTTCCGTGCAGCGTTTTTCTGCACGTCTCTGACTTCGGTTTTTAAGCTGCCAAACACCTCTTTAATCTTTCTCACCTCACAAATGAGGAATTCTGTCTTGATCCCCCCAAAGTTTCTTTTTTGGCAGAATCTCTCCCTCTCCATAGTTCAACCTCGCCGGTTGAAGCCTCATCATTATGCATGTTTAAGGGCGTAACCGTGGGCGTGACATTTAAATGACGATGGATTTCAGCTGTGGAATTTATCAAGACTCTTTTGTTCGTACGGCGAGATTGGACCGATACGAACGTTTTAATAAATCACACGTGGGTCCAATCGTACGACCATTTTTACGATCAGATGTGCGACTATTTCTACGATCGTTTGATAAATGAGGGCCGTTGTGTTTGTACATTTACACAGTCGAGAGCATGTGTAGAGTTTGTTCGTAGCTACGAACAGATCGGAGCCACGAACATGTTGACGAATGCCAGATTTACGTAAACAGTTTACACACAAATTCACTGCTCACGTTTCATGAATGAGACCCATTTGAGTCCTAACTTTAGTTCTGACTGACTTGTGGAGTTTGAGGCTCCTCAGGTCTCGTTCCACTGAACCCCCCCACACCCCCACACACCCCCCAACCTCAGGGGTGAGAAGTGGGTAAAGGTATTTTACCCTGATAAATCCTTGAACACTAAGAGATCCGCTGGAGTTCTGGCTTCAGCAGGGATCAGGATATTCTTGCTGCACAGTTACATGTTTCATCTGCATTTTCAGCAGCAGCAGATGAACGTGACGACCTCATGTGCAGATCCAGTTTCATCTCAAAGAGCCAAAAACAACCACATACAAAACAGGAAACCCATTTTTCTGATCCGTTGGTGGGTTCCAGACCTCAGGAGGTCTGTCTGCGGCAGATTCTCCCCAGATTAACACCCGTCCACATCTCAGCTTCTTCTGCCTGCGTCAGGGTTGCACTCAGTAGATTCTCTAAGGTTTTCTTCAACTCAGATCTGCATGACTTCAAAAGAACTTCAAGATCATTTCATAAAGAAAACCTTAGATCGAATGTGTCTGGGTCAAATATAAATATGCATCCAAACATTTTTTGGACTGAAACTTTAAATAAAACTGAGTTGTAATCCCAGAGGAGATACAGAGTGCTGGATGATAAACGGAGATGGATGAGAACGTACCTGCAGGAGGAGATTCAGTCCGGTGAAGTGTGAATCTGCCAGAACCGTCCGTCTCATATAAACCTGCCCCTCCGTCCTCCCACCATCTCATCCCTGATGGACGTGAATCCAGACGTTGGTTCAGACCGCCTCAAACATTAGCCAGAGTGCATTTGGTTAAAGATGCTGAGAATCTGTTCTGGATGCAAAGAGAAGCAGAGAGAAGTGAAAACGACTTATTTAAATCTGTCAGATGCAAAGAAGCTCCCGACTCACGGCAGCAGAATCTGAGCAGACACCGATGCTTTCTGGGTTTCTCCTCTACGTTTGTCTCTAAATGTTCCTCATTCATGTCGGGACAGCAGAAACGTCCACATCTGCTGCATCAGTGAAAACACGTTTGCATGGAAACAGTATGGAGGATCTGCACCATCAGCTCCTTGTTATTTGGTTAACGTGGTCATTATGATCATTCAGATGACGGGGCGTTCAGGTCCTGAGCTTCTTCTAAACAAATCAGCACATTTTACATGGAAATCATCTGGAAGCTTTGATTTGTAGATAAACGTCACATTTATACTTTTCCATGTGGTTCTTCCCTTCTTTTACCCACGGCATCAATCAAGAGTAATAATCATATTTCAGAACCATTTATCTTAAAACAAGAAACCAAACCAGGATTACAGGAGTCATTAACTGCAAAGATAAGAAGTGAAAACATCATCCATGACCTAAACAGTAAGTTATCATTGTATTGTGATGATGCAGTGCTTTACATATCATATGTGGGCTCCTCTCCTCACTACGTTAATTAAATCATCGCTGAATATGGTCTTCTGTCCGAGCATGAAGTTAACTGGGAAAAATGTGAAATGTTTCCACTAAATGAATGCTGTAATAAATCCTTGATTCAGAATGCCAAAGTTCAGTGGGAAGAGACAGAAATAATATATTTAGGATTGCAAGTCACACCCAATATTTACTCAGGGAGATGTATAAATCTTAAAGGTGCAGTGCAACAAAATCAAAGGTCAATGGCAGAAAAATGTAACATATAATTCAAATTCTGTGAAAACATCTTCAGGTCTGGGAGAATTTTAGCCACTGATGGCCACCGTACATTGAGGGCACATTCACACCAGCCTTTTGGGTTTAAATCAGGGTCCGTTTGCTGGGAAGTCCGCTTCGTTTGGGGGTGTTGTGAATGTGCAAACAGACTCTGATTCGGACTAAACAAGTGGACTTGGTCCTCCTACAAACGCAGGTCTGAGGGTGCTTTCACACAGCCCGGTACAGTGGTTCGGTTCGGCCCAGAAATTCATTCATTTATTTATTTTCCTTCTAACTTGTCCTGTCCAGCATGGTAGCAGCAGTATGGTGATCTGGATGCTTTATTGTGTTTGAACAGTTTTGCTTTACCAAGTGGAGCTTTATGAACACAAGGCTCCCCTTGATATCCTGTTTATTCATTTTATTTCTTTGATTAAACATTTGTCTATTACAGCATTCCAAACAAAAACTAACAATCCCCTACAGGAGGACCTGCAGGTGGCTTAAATATCCTCAGATCATACAAACACACGCAGAACTACGCAGAGAAGAGGTACAACCTAGTCAGCGCAATGGGAAGCAGTGTCACAGCATCAAATCATGTTTTTTATGGCTTGTGTATTGTTTATAGATACTGTGCTGCAGCATGGGTGAATGACCCAATACAAATTTCTCTCTCTGAGGGACAATAAAGTTAATCTTGAATCTTGAATCTTGAACATGCATAATAAAGGGTCTCCATGGTGATACAGTCATGCAGATACAGCCTCGTCTCTGCAAGGAGGAGGAAGCCCGCAAAGCCCGAGACCCGGGCCCCCAGCAGCCACCCAGAGGCCCAGATCCCAGCCCCCCCCCCCCCCCGAAGGGACAGACATGCATCCCCCCTGAGGGTGCCCCCCCCCCCCTAAGTCCCACCTGAATCCCATTGAGATGCTGTGGCATGACCTTAAAAAGGCGGTTCATGCTGGAAAAGCCTCCAATGTGTCTGAATTACAACAATTCTGCAAAGATGAGTGGAACAAAATTCCTCCACAGCGCTGTAGAAGACTCACTGCCAGTTATCACAAACGCTTGATGCAGTTGTTGCTGCTAAGGTGGAACAACCAGTTATTAGGTTTAGGGGAAGATCACTTTTTCACACAGGGACATGGAGGTTTGGATTTTCCCCCCTTAAAAATAATATATATATAGTATATATATATAATTATAATATAATGTCTGATCTTTTTGCAGCTAGCAGAGCTGCTGCATGTCTTATTCAACATGACACATAAGCCGTTTTCAGACCTGCATTGTGGAACATGAGTGGTAAAATCCATCCGCTCTTTAAACGGACTCGTCTTTTCAAACATGTCGCTTCCTTGCGGACTTATCGTGTCCCGGCGCTTTCAGACATCAGAAAATGTTGCGGAAAAGTCAGCACAGCCCCGCTGGAACATTTCCTTGTGCATTCAGCCAAAACGACGTGCCGCAACGTTTCCGCTCTTATGACATGGGGTCCAGCCGGTTCATGTCTGCTACATCTTCGGGGTAAACGAGCGGATGGCATGTCTGAATGCAGCGTTATGAAGGACAGAGTCCGTGATATTCCCGCTTTCCAGTGTAAGTCTGAAAGGGGCTTTACAAACAGGTAATCCCATCCTAGATGCAGTCATGTTCATGGAGACATGCAGGCAGATCTGCTGGGGCAGAGACCTGGGCCGCAAGCCTGGCTGACAATTTCCTGACAACTGCTGGCGACCAACATCTTCAAGATCCTCCCCTCCATCTTCGTCACCTGCCTCATCCTCTTCCTCCACTTGTGCATCCAAGATGTCGTCTGCTGCCACACAGATGTTATGTAGGATGCAACAGGCTCCTACAACTTTGGGAGCAAAGAGGGGCCGTATCTCCGGTGCAGGAAGAAAAATGGATCGCCAGCGAGTCTTCAGCATGCCAAAGGTACGCTCAATGATGTTCCTGGCTTTGGCGTGGGACCGGTTACATCTTTCCTCCACTCTGCCTGAATGTGAAAACAAAGTTACACATATGAGTCACAGTATCAATAAAAGCAGTATGCGATGTGTGGTTAGACAGGATTTGTCAACTTACTTGCAACAGGCTGACGGTACAGGGTGATAATACAGACAGGATGCTGCGAGCGGGGGTGTCCACCGTCCCCCAGCAGAAAAAACCAGGTGGTGGATAAAGGCTCTGCTTGTACATGGGCGATCGTGGAAGGACAGGGCCATCGTGCACTGAACCGGGGTTACCGATGTACACATCCAGGAAGGATCCCTTTGCATCACACACACGTTGCATGATGATGGAGGGGAACAGCTTTCTGTTGATGTAGCTTTTCTTTTGTGGCTCTGCAGGAGGAAGAATTCGGATGTGGCATCCATCTATGGCTCCAACAGCACGGTGGAACCCCTCATGACCGGCAAGGCGAGCAAATCCTGCACCGACCTCCCCCAGCTCTTCAGCTCGGGGGAAGTGAATCACCCGGTGGAGGATGGTCATCATTTCATCCACAACATTGTGGACAATCCTGCAGACAGTGGCCATTGCAAAGGTGTCTGCAGTGACCCTGTAGGAGGCCCCGCAGGCAAGCCAGAAGATGGTGACCAGGACCTGAGTCTCACGGCTCCATCCATGAACTTTGTCCCGGGGCAACAACATGATTACACTGGTCCTACAAAGTCTAAAGGACTTTCTCAAATGTGGCAGCATTCCTGGCTAGCACTGGTTCTGATCGCGTGTTCTGTGAACAGAAACAGCTGCTTACTTTTCCCTCAATAACCAAGGTGCTGCACGTAGGTGGTCTACGACGGATATAACTGAGATCACGGTGACCGCTGGACTGCCTCTTACATATGTTGATCTGCCTTCTCTTGCAGAGATTTTCCGTGGCCTGCTTCTGTAAAGATGGCCAACAAGCATCCAGAGGTCATTACCACGGTCCTTTCTGCAAACGTCATCACACGAGCTTTGAACTTCATCAAGCATTTACACGGTGCACATGGCAAGTAGTTCAGCTGCTGGAATAAAACTGCAATCTCCATGACAGTGAAAATGATTCAGCAACGAACTTACAACAAATAGATTTATAGTAACACTATAATATTTCTATGACTATGTTGCTGTAAAAATATGAACACTTTTTTTAAATAAATTGTGTGCAAGTTGTATATATTTTAATAACAAAAATAGATTGTTAGTAACATCTTCAAAATGATTTAATTTCAGTCGCCTGCTTTCACATGAATACTGTGATGAAACATTGGTCTGTAATGTGTGTGGTGGATGTTGCCAATGACAATACTGTCTTTTCCCATGGTATAATGTTTAGAAGTATTGAGTCTGTTCTTCTTAATACTTTATCATTTTCTCCGTCAGGAATTCATAAAACGAGGTAATGCATCCAGTTGATGATTAATTATTCGTTGCTGTGAGAATGTTTGTATCATAACTCATAATTTGGACATACACTATCTGTTTTTGAAATTTTCTTGACTGCAGACATTCAGACATCATCTAAATTAAATTAGGCTCTGTGCTAAATACATCTTTTCTAATATGCTCGCAAGTAAGTGTGAAATTATTTTATTGAATTTAGGCCACCTCATAACCTTTAACATACAGCATTTCAATAGATTTTTCTTCCAGGGATTATAATCCATTCTACCCAATCATCCTGTGAAGACATTTATCAGAGGCATTTGTAGCCCATTTGTGGGGGTGCAGAAGAAACCCTTAAATTGAATCCCATCACCCAGAAAATGTGAGAAATCATTTTGTGCATGTGCTTCTTTATAACCAATCAAAAACATATTTACACATTTACATTTCAAAGTTTTTTACAAAAATGTGTTGTATTTGAAATGTATTTGTTGGATAACTCCTTGAGATGACACATCTTTGTTTCGAGGAGTCCCAAAAAAAGTTACACTTGCAAATTGGATAAATGTATGAAGGTTTATATCTTCTATTACATGTAAAACACATTTTTTGGTCAGTTGTCTTTTGGTTGATCGTACGAAGACAGGAGCTGACAGAGGACTTCATCTGTTTGTGTTCTTAATGGTATTTTAGAAAATATTTCTGTTATAAGTTTCATGTATTTGAGTACAATCTATTTGTGTATTATTGTCAGTCAAAGGAGGAACAGACAAAAAAGAGGAAGGACAGGAGGGAGGGGACGGTCAGAAGGAACCAGGTAGGAAAATGCAGAACTGTTACATACTGTTTACATACATGTCATGCAACTTATGCGTTGTCCAATATTAGTCATATGCACAGGTTTGTCAAAGACGTTTCCAAATAGTGCTTTTCTTTTCTTTTACAAATATCTGAAATTGTGTTGAAATGTACATTAAAGTGGAATTCTTGCCTTGGTGTGCAGCTCTCTTGAGGCTCAGGTTTGCGCACACGAAAACGAGTGTCATCTTCAACACTCGCGATAATCCGCCGAAGCTCATTCACACAGCAGGGCAGGAGGTTTGCGTCTGTTAACAGGCAAAATAACCCCCCAATCCATTTTTCACGTCTGCTGTAGATGAATATGCGTTATAGGAACTCCTGCCAGAACGTGCAAATTATTGGGAGGAGACTATGCAAATAACTCAGGTTTACTCATGTGCTCAGAAAAGTGTGTTTTATCACGTCTTAACTGGCAGCTTTATGCACAAATGTCTGTAAGAGTGCTGCTGCAGGACTGCGCACATGCAGCGTTTTCTCAAAATCATTTCTCATGACTTGTGAGAGCAACTCATCAAGTTTCAGTCATCTGATTAAATAATCATCATCACTGTCTAACTCGGGTTATCCTAGACAGATGAATCAGAACATCTGCAGCTGCAGCATCACCGTAGTTAAAGCCGTTAACATAATGCCATTAATGTTAAAGACATTAATCATGTCTTTTTATTTTACTTTATTTTTTGTCGATGGCATATTTTAAAGGGATATTGTGTAAGTTCTCCTGTGTTTTATTCCCAAAAACTGATTATTTGGTTCAAAAGTGTTTTTTCATTAATCACTAATCACTCCCATCAACAAACTGAAGTGCTCCTCTAAGTTCTAAATTCACCGTTCGTATCATTCATTTACACATCGAGCGGGGCGGCTCGGTGGGGGCTGCCATGTCGTATCGCCATGTTTTTGCGTTCGGGAGAAGCGTGACAGCAGGAAAACACAGAAACTCACCGGACACACCGGAGTTTTCAGCTCAGTTCGAGGTAATGCCTTTGAAAAGTCACCGCGCTGCAGTGGGAGAAACCAGCGTCTCACTGATGCTGCGTTCACGTGCAGTCGGGCAGACGGCCGTTGGTAACAAACCAGATGTCATTTTAATCAATGAAGCCGAGCGAAAGACGGTAAAACATGGGTCAGGGAAAACAATACGACATTGCCATGACAACAAATCAGATGTGGACTGATGTCACTGTAATTGACGGACCACGTCTTCACATAGAGGCCGGTGATAACTCTACATGCAGCGGATGTCGTCGGTCTGCCCGGTTTCACGCGAATGCAGCATGAAAAGTACGAAGGAGCTGCTCCCGATTACACAATGTCCCTTTAAAGGTAGATCAGGTGTGCGTGCTCCTCCCCCCCCGGAGCAGCTGATGCTGCTACACTGAGGCTGCTGACCTGCGTGAAGTTGCCCACCCCCTACCCCACACAAAACTTGGTGAAAATAACCAGTAGCCTAACAGCACAAACTCTTGATACGAAGTGAGAAGTACACTATTCATAAACATTTAGGGATGTTTTGTTTAGCCACAAGTGTTGTTAGCTCATACAGACCCGTTCCAAAAAACTAGAATATCATGGAAAAGGTGTTTATTCTATTATACATTTTTGGAAAGGATCTGTACATCTGTGAGCACGCCCACCCCCGCTCCAGCTGAGTAAGCATCTCCTGGCATTTGTGGAGGCTCTTGTGTGCAGGACTGGTTTCATCCGCATTCACAGACTTGTCGGCTGGACCAGAACCAAAGCTCAGACCTTCAGTGGCGTTTTAACTAACATGAGTGTGGAAGATCACAGCTTTTAAACTGCAGTCAGTGCTGGACCCTGGGGGGGATAAAGTAGCAGTATCGGATCCATTCTGTTTAGCGTGCCCCCTGCTTCCCGATGGTGACACTCGGGGAGGGGTTCTGGGTGCCTAGTTCCGCCTGTATTAAGCTGTGAGAGTAGTTGGTGGAACTTCATTTGCAGGGCAGTTATTGTGCACTGCCCCATGTGAGGGTGGTGTGTTTGCCGTGCATTTCCTCAGTTTGCTGCTAGTGGCTTAAATGCAGCCATTGGCTGGCCAGGACTTAGCTTACTTACTGTTCTGGCTCACTTACCGGTCTGAGGCTGCCTGATGGGTCGTTAAAGGCGTCATAACCTGCTGCTTTACATTCACAATCCTTCTTAAATTATCTTCAAATGAATTTTTAATTATAGTTGGGTGGGAGGAAAATGTAATGAGCTCATTTTAACCTCTTTTTATTCCCAACTTTTGTTTGTCGCGAGAACACGTACGAGAATCAGACCTGTCTGTAAGCGCGTTCACGAGGCAAACGTCAAAGCCAAAACAAAGTTTTATCAGGACAGAGCAGGTGAAGGAAATGATGTCCCAACAGAGAAAAACGTGATAAAAACGTAACGGTGCGGATGATGGAGAGGATCCGGAGTAAAAGGGCTGGACTCTGATGAATATAAGGAGCGGACGTCTGACGTGAAGTTAACCAAACACTGTTAGCTTCTGTAGCTACATTAGCAGCTTGTCCGCTCGTCTACCACCGTTTACTGGTCTCTGACACGAAAGATAATAAGTTACACAGCAGCAACACTTACCGACTGCACATCCTCACTGATAAATATAATCCACTGCTCCCTTCTGTCCACTCAGGCCGACCACGAGCAGCTGTAAGGCGGACACGCTTCTGCGCAGGAGCCGGTGAAAAAGCAGAGCTCATAACTTTATTTCTGAACATCCGATCTTGGACATTCCAAGTGTAGATGGTAGCTAGTGTCAAAAATATGAAGGGCACGAGGGTTGGAAGCAGCTCTGGGTCTTCCCTGGAAAGCAGCAGCGAAAATCCCCCAAACGCAATATCTCGGCGAGAAACGCTTATACGGGCATTTTCAATACAGGGAGCCAGTTAACCATGCCTTTGCGCCTTGAATGAGGATGGATTCATGTCTGGGGCTCAGACACTATGACAGGCATCCACAAAGCTGGGCCTCTGCTGGCTTTTGCCACAGCAGGAGACGCAGTGTGACTTGCAACACTCAGGCCGACCACGAGCATCTGTAAGGCGGACACGCTTCTGCGCAGGAGCCGGTGAAAAGCAGAGCTCATAACAAAGACGCTAGTTTAGCAGCTCGCTCGCAGCCTCTCTAGTTCACGTCATAACAGCTGGTCATAACTCCTCCGTGGCAGGTGATCAGCTGCTTTTAGGTGGCGCTAAAGAGGCTAGCTTAGCAGGCCGAGGCGATTGACGTCAATGCCAGAGGCGGGTCCAAATCGTGTGCTGTGGAGTGCGCGCTCTTGTGGCCGATTCTGGGATGAAGAGAGAGCTCAAGCTGAAAAACGAAGCCACTTTTACTTTCAGGAGTTTCTGGCACTTTTTTACTCAATTCCTACCCCAATACACGTTTTAACATGAAAAAGTGGGATTTCCGGGTGATGACTCCTTTAAAGAAGTCATCAACTGGTCTTCTAATCTGTCCACTCTCCTTACAATGTCTTAAAATAATATCTAAAAACTTGTTAGAAAAAAAAAATCAATCACAGGTCATACTCTGACCCTTTGCTCATACCACCACTTTCTCTCGTGATCGTTCATACGAGGTTGTGACTGACATGAATGTTCATTTAAATAATGTAAATGAGGCGCGTGCTGATTGGCCGCAGGAAGGACAGAGCTGGAATCAGGACCGGCCAGTTCATGCATCATTACCCGACTCTGTACCTGACGGGGCTGCAGCTTCTGGGATTCAACCGTACATGTTTGAACCAGTCTGATCCTGAGAATGAGGATGAAGCACGTCTTGCTTCTTTTTTTTCTAGGTGAGCTGCATCCTAGAAAAAGACGTGGGTCTGAGAAAAGCACCGTCCTCGCCGCACAGCCTGCACCTCACTACCTTATTAACTTTGATAAAACTCCCCATTGTTCTTCCCGCTGCAGCCGTGCTCTCTGTCGCCTGTCACGCGCACACGCTCCCGTCACGTGTGAAGCTGAATGAGTCACGTTTAGAAAAAGTGGGATAGTTTTAGGGATGTTCCGATACCACTGTCTTACCAACAAAGTACAAGTACTGACATTTGAGTACTTGTGGATACCGAGGAGCGCGGATACGAGTAATGAACAGAGAAAAGTCCAAACAGCTGCATTTTACAGGCTGTCAGCCTGATGCTGCGGGTGGGGGGAGACGGCCGACACACCTCAAGCTGGGAGGTGTTTGGACGCAGACGCACCTGTGATGCGTTTGATATTCTGTTCATCAATATTTTTGCAAACTAAAATAAATCTGTGGCGGTGTGTGTGGTCTGGTTCCAGAACTACCGGTAATCCCACGTTACGTTCGGCCCCGCAGACGAAGAGGGTCCGTGAAGGGATTAAAACAAACAAACAAACAAAAAAACAATGGGACGACTGTCCATCTCGCATGTGTCCCGCATTGCCAGCACATCAGGCAAGAGATGGGGGGGGGGGGGGGGGGGGGGGGGGGGAAGATGAAACGGAGTTCAGAGAACAGGAGCAAGAAACAACATGAGAATGAACTGCGGGAACAAACTGGAACTCCCACAAGTCCCGCCCCCTTCACAAGTCCCGCCCCCTCCATAAGCCCCGCCCCCTCCATAAGCCCCGCCCCCTCCACATGTTGTGGAGTGGAGCATGTGGTCCAGTGTGGACAGAAGTCCGTGGGCGTGTCAGAGAGAGGCTGGTCTATGCTAACAGCTTCTGTTAGTTACCAAATTGAAGGAGCCAATCAGAATCTCACATTTCCGGGATTTAGCTCTTGTGGGCTGTTCTGGTGTGACGAAAGAGCCCGAATGAAAAAAACTGGACCGTGTAAAAATGGGGGGGTTTCAGGCAAGTTTACATTTCACTTCGACACCAATATACATGTTTTAACTAGAAAAATGCAATTTGCAGGTGATTACTCCTTTAAATAAGAGTTGTTTTGTTACTAACTCTGCCTCCAGATTTAAATCTAGTGAGATTCTGAATAATATGATCATTATTACAATATTTTTTTTTTTTTTACTGAGTTTTACGTGAGTTGGGGGGCAATTACGCAGGTCCGTGCACACACATGCATATCAGACCATCTTCCAACAGCGTCTCCTTATCCATGTCCTTAAACTGGCCTCTTCATATTACCCAAATAAAAATATGCTGCATTTTTCGTATGTTATAGCAATTACATTTATCTTATATTCTACTTTATTACTTGCCCCGTTATTTTTTGAATGAATATCTCGCTATCAGGTCGAATTTCATTTTGCGTTTACCACATGCTCTTTGGAGCTTTATAATGGAAAACCAGTCGCACAGCTAAATCCTCATTTAAAGGAGTCATCACCCGGAAATCCCACTTTTTCATGTTAAAACATGTGTATTGGGGTAGGAATTGAGTAAAAAGGTGCCAGAAACTCCTGAAAGTGAAAGTGGCTTTTCAGCTTGAGCTCTCTCTTCATCCCAGAATCGGCCACAAGAGTGCGCACTCCACAGCACGCGATTTGGACCCGCCTCTGGCATTGACGTCAATCGCCTCGGCCTGCTAAGCTAGCCTCTTTAGCACCACCTAAAAGCAGCTGATTACCTGCCACGGAGGAGTTATGACCAGCTGTTATGACGTGAACTAGAGAGGCTGCGAGCGAGCTGCTAAGCTAGCGTCTTTGTTATGAGCTCTGCTTTTTCACCGGCTCCTGCGCAGAAGCATGTCCGCCTTACAGATGCTCGTGGTCGGCCTGAGTGGACAGAAGGGAGCAGTGGATTATATTTCTCAGTGAGGATGTGCAGTCGGTAAGTGTTGCTGCTGTGTAACTTATTATCTTTTGTGTCAGAGACCAGTAAACGGTGGTAGATGAGCGGACAAGCTGCTAATGTAGCTACAGAAGCTAACAGTGTTTGGTTAACTTCACGTCAGACGTCCGCTCCTTATATTCATCAGAGTCCAGCCCTTTTACTCCGGATCCTCTCCATCAACCGCACCGTTACGTTTTTATCACGTTTTTCTCTGTTGGGACATCATTTCCTTCACCTGCTCTGTCCTGATAAAACTTTGTTTTGACTTTGACGTTTGCCTCGTGAACGCGCTTACAGACAGGTCTGATTCTCGTACGAATTCTCACGACAAACAAAAGTTGGGGATAAAAAGTGGTTAAAATGAACTTATTAAATTTTTGTCCACCCAACTATAATTAAAAGTTCATTTGAAGATAATTTAAGAAGGATTGTGTTTGTAAAACAGCAGGTTATGACACCTTTAAATCCTGCTGTTTGCAAACGCTGAAGAGAGCGCGCACGCTGTTTATCAGAGCGCCATTCGTTAGTGCTTTTTATTTGAATTCAGCAACCATAAACCCCCAATCCTAAAATTCCCCCTGACATTGATCCATATGCCTGCAACACAAATCTCTGTTAGTTTTTCATGGTAATAAAATAATGAATGAAAATATTTATTGTATTATGTCAACAGTAGGTTTGTGAGGTGAAGATATTGTCAAAATAAATTACTAGTAGCTGTCTACTACAGTCTTATAAATACAACTTGTCTATTTTTCATATTATTTTAGAAAAATGAATTAAGCCTTTACTGTTGTCAACACGAACATCTGGTCTTTCTTTTTAAATTGAAAACTTCATAAAGTCTTTCAAGTCATGAAAGTTATGAATTATTAAGAATGCAGTGTTGAAAAAAAAGATTTTTTTTCTCTTCTGTGAACATACTTCATAGATGTTACAGTGTCATTAATTTTCTAAAATAGAATTTAGACTTTGAAACCTGCAGCATTTATTTTGAGGGTGAAAAGTTTCTTCCTTAACACGATCAAGTGATGTTTTGCTCAGCCTTCATTCTCTAAATATTACCCCCGGCCTGATCAGATACTTTCACTGTAGCGTTATGGTTTTTAACTGTTTTTGTCACGTTTCCTTCTCCAATTATAATTCTTGTTTTTCCTTACGCAGAGACGAAATGCTTCAAAAAGAAAAGCAACCCAAATGCACGACACTGAGGACTCCAAGGGGGATACCATATCATGTGCACACTGCATCGCCACTTTTAGCCCCCCCAAAAACATGAGAAGACATCTCAGGGATGTGCACAATTTAGAATCAACACCAATGATATGTGCAGATCTAAGAAAGCCACACTGAAATATGAGCATGGCCCACTATTCCCCATTCACTGCATAAAGATGACTGTCACACCAAAACTGGGCTGTGAAGTGGAGAAATGCAGGAAACTTATGCAAATAGCATGGTCTTCAGGTAACCCCGGAAAAGAGTGTGTTCACCTGGAAAGGACAAAAACAGCTAAAGCATGTGCTAACCCAGCCCCCCCATACATCCCACCCACCTCAGGATACGCTTTCAGAAGGCCCGATGTCCTCTGAGCTCAGTGCTGCAGCAGTCCAGTGTGGAACTGACAGTGTTTTTCCAATTCTTTTCAGGAAAAAAGGAGATAGTCAACGTTGTTTTTTCTGTATTTACCAATGAGACAGACACCTGGTGTCAATTTCAAAGGACCAGGGTCACTTTTGATGCCGTGTGTGGAAGTGTCAGGGAAATCTCACAGATGCATCCATGGCATGATCGCGATGTGGTGGATATTTCAGGAGTCCCCAGGTGCCACATCAGATGTACGAGCGAGGACATTGATGATCTAGAGGGACACATGGAGGAAAAACATCACTTGTGAGCCATATAAAGACCTGTGTAAGGTCAGAGTACATTTACACGAAGAAGCACATACCATGCCTCGAAGATTTGCCTTTGAAGCTCAAGACTCAGGGGCAAAAGCCCCCATCATGTTTTTCACCCAGTGAAATAAACTGCCCCTACTGCCCAGGGCCTACTCCCCCAGAGCTCAACCCCCTCAAAATTATAACCACCCAAGCAACGGTGTTTGGGATAAATTATGTAAAGAAAGGTAAAGCTGAATTAAGTCAACTCGTATTTAGGGTAGTATTGCTAAGTCTTCTTGAACTTCCCTCCTTATTCCATCGACTGCAGCTCAGGAATGATCTTTGGATTAACAGGTGTTCCTGTAGCTGAAAGAGAGCGCCCAGCATGTGGCTACACTGTGCATTTGCAGAAACTTCCCTCCTTATTCCATCGACTGTAGCTCAGGATGATCTTTGGATTAACAGGTGTTCCTGTAGCTGAAAGAGAGCGCCCAGCATGTGGCTACACTGCGTTTGCAGGAACTTCCCTCCTTATTCCATCGACTGTAGCTCGGGAATGATCTTTGGATTAACAGGTGTTCCTGTAGCTGAAAGAGAGCGAGCGCCCAGCATGTGGCTACACTGTGCGTTTGCAGGAACTTCCCTCCTTATTCCATCGACTGTAGCTCAGGATGATCTTTGGATTAACAGGTGTTCCTGTAGCTGAAAGAGAGCGCCCAGCATGTGGCTACACTGTGCGTTTGCAGGAACTTCCCTCCTTATTCCATCGACTGTAGCTCGGGAATGATCTTTGGATTAACAGGTGTTCCTGTAGCTGAAAGAGAGCGCCCAGCATGTGGCTACACTGCGTTTGCAGGAACTTCCCTCCTTATTCCATCGACTGTAGCTCGGGAATGATCTTTGGATTAACAGGTGTTCCTGTAGCTGAAAGAGAGCGAGCGCCCAGCATGTGGCTACACTGTGCATTTGCAGAAACTTCCCTCCTTATTCCATCGACTGTAGCTCGGGAATGATCTTTGGATTAACAGGTGTTCCTGTAGCTGAAAGAGAGCGCCCAGCATGTGGCTACACTGCGTTTGCAGGAACTTCCCTCAGGCTTTCATCATTTTAATGACAGTGTCCTCCTGACACTTCCATCGTGCGGGCTTCTGCCTTCAGGATTGGCGGGAAGAAGCACCGCAACATTGTCATTTCTTCTCAGTTTCTCATACAAAAACCACTGAAATTATTCTATGAGTGAAGATAAAATGCCATGATGTGTCTTGACAGAGCAAAACGAGTGGGCGCATGCTGGATACACTGACGTTCTTCAATAACAACAAATACCATCATCAGACAGCAGTGTGGTATAGTAACTAAGTAAAAATACTTTGTCACTTTACTTAAGTAGTATTTTTTTATATTTGTACTCTACTACTTCTATTTTAGATGACTTTTACTTTTACTTCACTACATTTTCCGAGAAAAATCAATACTTTTACTCCATTACATTTACCTGAGCATCTTAGTTACTCATTACAAAATAACAAGGAACATTATAGCTAATGGACAATCTTTGTTTTGTTGTAGTGGGACTAGCAGCAGCCGTGTGCAGCCGTCTCTGAAGCTAAACACACCTTTACCTGCCTCAGCAGCAGGTGAAAGACTGTTCAGCATCGCTGGTCTGGTCTTCAGTCCAAGAAGAACCAGACTGAGTTCTCACCATTTTGGGAAACAACTTCTTTTGAGGTTGAACAAAAAGTTTTTCAGGGTTCAGTAACGACTGATGGACAGTTCATGTGCTGTCACACTGCAGTCATTTAAAGTTCAACCAATCAAGTTCGTTGTTTGTTTGCATCATCTCCAAGCACCAAGAGTTTATTAGGAATGATTTAATATTGAATGCACGTGGGTATGAATGTTGCATGCAGGTCTGTAAGGATGTTTGTGTGTACAGTATTTTTCTACATGGTTGGTTTATGTAAGGAGGTTTTGAAACTCCTTTACACTTTGCAAATTAAAACTTAAAAACTAAATTAAACAGAAATAAAGAAAATGTTAAACTCAAATTTCTGATTGCGTTTTATTAACAGTACTTTTTACTTTTGATACTTAAGTACAGTAAATACTAGCTACTTTTTTACTTTTACTCAAGTAATATTCTAGCAGACGACTTTCACTTTTACTTGAGTCATTTTCCAGTAAAGTACTTTTACTTTGACTCAAGTATGGCTTTTGGGTACTTTATCCAACCCTGCAGACAGTGAGGAGAGCATTTCATCACTTTCTATCACTGACAGGTTTAAATACGAGTATTCGTGCTACCTGTGTGGATACCACCAGCAGTGGTAGTTGCAGATGCAAAGTGGAAGCTGGCTTTCAATGTCCCACGTAGAAAACTTAAAGGGCTTTGAACAAATGAATTCCAATTCTAAAACTTAATATTTTCAGTATCCCTGTTCCGTCTAAATGGATGACTCCTTTTTTTCTCCTCTTTTTTGGTTTAACAGAGACAACATCCTTGAATCTGCTGAGGCTGGAGATTCTCACTGATTCTGAGATCAAAGTGATTTTTTTACAGCGTTAAAACTTTTTAAAAAAATGAATTTTGTCATGTTATACTGTATTCTGAAAAATGTGAAATTTATCAACCCCTTTTGTCATGCTACAGGATTTGAAAAGGAATCTGGACACAGGTCATGCCCTTCCCAGCATATCGTATCTATGGAAACAGAGGATTGGATTCAGGCCTTTGGAGTTATTACAGAGAGCATCTTACAGTATTTGATGATGTGATGGAATGTAAAGTCATTTTTGGACATCATGTCCTTTGAAAAATTGGTCTTACAATGTTTTAAAAAATGTTCTCTGTCTTTTAAAACTCAACTGTAAAATAGTCTCATACATCTGTCTAAGTTCACTGCTCAACAAGTGTGTGTAGGGGGGGGGGTGGGGGGGGGGGATATGTATGTGTGTGTGTGTGTGTGTGTGTGTGTGTGTGTGTGTGTGTGTGTGTGTGGTGTGCAAGTGTGTGTGTGGGTGTGCAAGTGTGTGTGTGTGTGAGCTGTACAGTAAAGAGTCTGTTGAGTTCTTCAAGCCAACGTGTCTTAAAAGCTTTAATTCCTAAATCTTTCAAAGAGAAATCTATTCGTTTTAAGAATACAAGACAATTAACTTTTATTACAATTGAAACATGACTTTGTTTTATTGCACAATAAGACAAGTCATTTTTGGTAATACATAAACAAATGAAGTAATTTTTGCATTTATTGAACCATGGAAATGTGGATGGACAGGGAAAATGGCATAACTTACAAAGTAGTACACATACACATGTACATGGAGGACTGCTGTTGCATTGCCAGTAGCTTTTATTGACATACATAACTGGTTTTGTTTATGCTCGCCTTAGTAACCAAGATGGAGGCAATCATCCAGCGACTGGAGACTATACTGTCATTGCCTGGTGATGTCTCTGAGAAGCAGCAGTTCATTAATGAGGTCATTATAAAGATGTGTACAAAATATAATTAGAATCTACTCTAAATATGAACATTTGTAACATTTGTAAAGTCAAACATACAGAAATGCATGGTTCTAATTTAACTTTATGGTGCAGAATCTACTCTAAATATGAACATTTGTAATATTTGTAAAATCAAACATACAGAAATGCATGGTTCTTATTTAACTTTATGGTGCGAGTTATTTTGGGTGAAGTCATGCATCCATTTTTATCAATGCAACTTTTCTTTGCTGTCACTCTTATGTGCTTTTAGGTTTTGATTCTGTGGCTGGAAAAAAAGGGCAAAATTTCAAGGTATGCAGCAGAAAGCATGTTCCTGAAGAGCCCCCCCCCCCCCCCCCCTGGAAAGTGAAAGGTACGGGAGTGTTTTTTGTCGTTTTCTCATTCTCACTATATGTTGCATTTAGTGACTCCTTCAATTTTTTTTCATTACGGCACCACAGATGCGGTGAAGAAACAGAAAAAGTAAGATATTTTTAAACTCTATGCCTGATTTGTAGCTTTTGTAAACTGTGATTTCTGTTTTAGTCAAATTATCTGAAAGTGTGAATGCATTCCATTCAGTTGCATTTCTTGAATTTAAAAAATGTTGCTGAGGAACTTCCGGTGGCGACCGAATGGCGTAGGAGTAGGTTAAGAGTGGCTCCGATATACTTCACACTTTAAAAACACTCTTATTCGTCTCCAAGTCACAACCTTTAGCACAGCGACTGGCAGTTACTTTCAGTTAATGTGTACCCCAGCTCATCAGGACCAGCTCATCAGGGAAGCCCGGCGGAGAGGGACGCTCCACTACCGTGGCCAACAGATCCGAGTGGTGGAAGACTACGGCCCCGAGGTGTCGAGCCAGAGAGCAGAATACAGGGAGGTGATGAGCGAGCTTTACAACAGAGGACTCAGACCTTCACTTCTATTTCCAGCCAGGCTTCGCATCACTCTCTCCACTGGGGAGAAGAAGTGGCTGCACTCAGTGGAGGATGCGCGCAAATTCATCGAGACCCATCCGCCAACATCATCATAAAGACCGCCTTATCCATTATTATGGGGTAAACTGTTTTTGTTCTTGCGTTTTTTCACACCTTTCTCTTTTTTTATATATTTAGTTTACATATAGCGTTTTAGTTCATAACAGGCGCTCAGTTTTATATGACTACTTTTATGTGATAAAGCTTTAATGCTGGAGGAGAGTGGTTATCCATGGTTCCAACTCGGCTAAAAAGGGCCAGTTAGGTTGATTCGTTTTAAATTTTTACCTTCCTATAAGTTTTCTGCATTTGGCTGTTTTGGGCTTTAACTTTAACATGTATATACAGTACAGGTGTTTTGATGTACAAGTATGAATGTGTGATGTACTCATGTATATGTGCCAGTGAGTGTGCTGCATGTGGGTATACATATTTTTCTATCTTTTTTTTTTCTCTTCTGTAGAGTGTTTAATCCTTCATTTTTTTCTGCTCATGGAAGTAATGGAGTTTGGTAACGAATTAGCATGTGGAAGAATAATATTGGGGGAGAGAGTGTTTTGAGGGGAGAAGCTTACTGTCGGGTTCATAGACAGCTGTTCAGTTTTTTGGGTGGGGGGCTCAATCCTGACCTTGTTTTTCTGTTTTTATCTTGTAGCTTTGGCAAATGTTTCCTGTCTTCTGATAGAAGTCTGACAGAGTGAATACAGACCCTCCCTATGTGCTCAACACCATTTTCTGCAATTAACGTATATGAGTAATAAATTAAATATTCTCAGCTGGAATGTGGAGGGTCTTAACCATCCCATCAAACGAAAGAAGGTGCTTGCACAGATTAAACAGGAAAAAGCATCAATTATCTTCCTACAAGAAACGCACATTCGTGCCTCCGATAATTCCAGGCTTATGGCAGGGTGGGCGGGGGGCAGCACTTTCATTCATCATTTGAGGCCAGGGCCAGGGGGGTTTCAATTCTTATCAATTGTAACACAGCATTTACTCCTCATAAAGTAATATCAGATAAACATGGCCGCTTTGTTATTGTCTCAGGAAAGCTACTAAACACCAACGTGATATTAGCCAATTTATATGGCCCTAATACAGACAACCCAGGATTTTTTTTTTAGCATTTTTTTTCTCAGCTCCCTGACCTGAATACGCATTCACTTATCCTTGGGGGAGACTTTGACTGCTGGCTGGATCCCGCTTTAGACCGTTCTTCTTCCAAACCAGCACCCCTTAGTAAATCAGCCTCTCTTGTTCGGTCAGTCTCTAATGAGCTGGGTATCGTAGAAATCTGGCGACTACGCCATCCGAACATGAGGGAGTTCTCATTCTTCTCACATCAAACGTTCTCACGAATCGACCTCTTTTTCCTCGATAGTCAGACAGCTGCATCTGTCACTTCATGTAATATGGGACCATTGTTATTTCAGATCATGCTCCACTTCTACTAACCTTGTCTATGCCCAACTCTCCCAGAGCTGACCGGAGCTGGCGATTTAATACCACTCTGCTGTCAGATTCCAGTTTCTTGGAATTCACGAAAGAGCAGATCACTTTGTTTTGGCAAACAAACTCCACACCTGATGTTTCCAGCCTCACTGTTTGGGATACCATGAAGGCTTATAGTCGGGGACAAATAATTTCTTACACAGCCAACATGAAGAAGAAAAACTTTAAGGTAAGATTGGACTTAGCACAGAGAATTAAAGAATTAGACCACCTTTACGCTCACACCCAAAATCCCCAAACCTACCAGAAACGGGTTGAACTCCAAACCCAGTTTGACCTTCTCTCAACTCATATGATAGAGCGACAACTTTTAAGAAGCAAGAGTAATTTTTATGCGCACGGAGACAAGTCTGGTAAAGTGTTAGCTAACCAGCTGAGGGGATCCAAGGCTAAACAGTTAATTACTGAGATTAACTCAGTGAGGGGTGTCACGTCAGACCAAGGAACAATAAACTCTACATTCCAGGATTATTATTCAGCCCTCTATACATCTGAAATTCAGGACGACTCTGACTTGGAAAAATTCTTTGATGGGCTCATTTTCCCTTCTCTTACTGAAGATGCAAAGAATGTACTGGATGCTCCCATTTCACAAGCTGAAATTATAACTGCTATTTCGTCCCTGCAATCGGGAAAGTCACCTGGCCCAGACGGCTTCCCAGCAGAATTTTTTAAGTCTTTTTCCACTCTGCTTGTGCCTCATTTACATTCTGTTTTATTGGAGTCGTTCCATAATGGCAAGCTTCCTTCTTCATGGTATGAGGCTTCTATAAGTCTCATCCCAAAGAAAGGCAAAGATCTAAACGAGTGCTCATCTTACAGGCCAATTTCTTTATTAAATGTTGATTTCAAAATTCTATCTAAAATTTTAGCCAACCGATTGGAGAAATACCTACCTTCAATTGTCTGTGAAGATCAGACCGGATTCATTAAAAATCGACATTCCTTTTTCAACCTACGTCGTTTATTTAATATTATATACACTTCCCCAAACACAGTTCCAGAATGCATCCTTTCCCTCGACGCAGAAAAAGCCTTCGATCGCGTTGAGTGGAATTATCTATTTAAAGCTTTGTCAAAATTTGGCTTTGGTCCCAGTTTTAGATCATGGATAAAGCTGCTCTATCTTTGTCCCTCTGCCTGTATTCTTACTAACCAGCAAAGATCCAAACCCATCCATCTACAGAGGGGTACCCGTCAAGGATGTCCATTAAGTCCTTTATTATTTAACATTGCAATTGAACCTCTTGCAATTCTGCTCCGTGGTAATCCATCCATTTCTGCCATTCAGAGAGACAATACTGAACATAAATTGGCGTTATATGCCGATGATCTGCTGCTTTTTATTTCTAATCCCTATAGCACAGTTCCTTCCATACTGTCCCTTCTCTCTGAATTTGGCAGATATTCTGGCTATCAAGCTTAACCTGTATAAAAGTGAACTGTTTACTTTAAATAATAAAGCACTCTTCAGCTGGATCTTTCTTCGTCGTTCCCCTTCAAGCTAGCAAGGGAAAGGTTTACTTTCTACGGGAGTTACTGTTACAAGGAAGCATAAACAAATTTTTTAGAGAAAACTTCTAATTGCTCTTATAACAGCACTAAGCAACACCTGTTGAAATGGTCACCCCACCCCCTCTCTCTCCTTAACTGGGGCGGTTATGCACCGTCCGCTCCCCCCTCCCCTCCCTGTCTGATTCAGCTTCCTGTATGGAGCTAGTAGTAACTTCTGTGCAGTCAGGTCTGGATTTTCAAACAAATGGATTTAAAAGAAAACGTCTGCAGCAACACTGAGGGAGGGGCCACAACTTGTCATTTACCTGTAAGTTTATTTATTTTCTAAATGCTGTCTTGTCTGATAAACGTAGCTCACACTGTCTAATGTGCCCATGTTGCTAGCAGTTAGCCTTTAGCAAACTCCGACCGCAGCTTGACCTAGATTCTCCAAATAAGGTCATAGCGAAATAAGGTGTAGCCAATCAAAATGAAGTCAACGTGGTCTCCGGGGAAAGCTCCATATCATCACCGGACCCAACTGTATTACTGAGGAAGTGAGGTCTGGCGTTTCAAAACAATACTCCGCTGTAAAAAATGCCAGTTTTTTTCTTTGGAGTATTTACATATAAAGTAATGCCAACAACATAAAATAGTTTTTAACTGCTATGTCAGTCACTCCTTTAAAGTCCCTATTTTATCTGGCCCTCTCTTCCCTCCTTCGTCTTTAGATCAGTCCTTTAAGGACTGGCAGGTCATGGGTAGAAAGTCTTTTAAGGATTTGTTCATTGACAACAAATTTGCTTCTTTTGAACAGCTTTCAAATAAATTCGGTATTCCAAAAACCCACTTTTTTAAATACTTACAAACCCGACATTTTCTTCAAAGCCAGTTACCAGCGTTTCCAGAGGCTCCTCAGAGGTCAGTAAGAGATGACATTTTTAACTTGCAGCCTTCTGGAAGAGGTCTGATTTCAAAACTATATAAAATCTTGACAGACTTAAACCAAACATCCACGGCTGGGATCAGGGCAGCCTGGGAACAAGATCTGAACCAGGCGCTTTCCGATGACACCTGGGATTTAGCTCTGGGACTTGTTAATTCCACGTCATTCTGCTCCCGACATTCTTTAATACAGTTCAAGGTGGTCCAAATGTCTAAAGCCAAACTGTCTCATCTTTATCCAGACTTAAACCCTCAATGTGACAAATGTGGTAGCGATGAAGCCACACTGATCCACTCATTCTGGACCTGCCCTGGTCTTGGAACATTCTGGTGAGAAGTCTTCCAAAGTCTCTCTGCGGTTTCTGGGGTGACTGTTGCACCTGACCCGCTTCTGGCCTTGTTTGGTATTTACTCTGGAGCCCATAAAGTTTCCTCTGAAGTTCAGCATATGCTGTGTTTCACCTCGCTCCTTGCCAGGCGTGTCATTTTGCTCAGGTGGAGAGGTGCTGCCCTGCCAACCCACACTCAATGGGTGTCAGACATAATGTCTTGTATGAGCCTGGAAAAGATCAGGTACTCTGTACAAAATCATGGACAGAAATTTTAAAAAGTTTGGGGACCCTTTCTTAGGTATTTTTCTAACCTCCATTGATCCAACCTGCACTCACCTTTTGGTTACTTACTGCTTGCTGCAGTTTGTCTAAGAAAAGAGAGGGGGTATTTGAAGACTGGGAGGGATGGAGGAACTCGGCATCCAGCTTTAGAGCCTATATACTTTTTTTTTTACTGATTAGAAGACATATTACCACTGCTATTTTGTGTTATTGCTGGTGACAGGATTTGAGCATTGCTGCCTTTTTTTTTGTTTCGTTTTGTTTATCCTTTTTTTTTTTTTCCTCTCTTTTGGGGGTGGGGGGGGGGGGTTGTTTTTGTTTGGTTTTTTTCTCCTGTTCCTTTAGTTTTTAATTCTTGCATTAATACTTTGCACACTGCACAGCATCTATTTCCAATTTTCTATGCTGCACAACATGTAAATAACTGTCTTGTTAATTTTTCCTTTTCTTTGATTGAAAATTCAATAAAAAAGATTGTTGATTTTAAAAAATGTTGCTGATGTCGGGTCCCAGAGAATATAGATAAATGAAGTGGTTTGCTGAAGTTGGAATTCCATGCTGGATAACTTTTCTGTCAGCAAATGACACCGACACCAAACCTGTCATGCTTACAATATGGTAACTGAAATAAAACCAAGGAAATATTTATAAAATACGTTCCAGGTATAAAGCCTTTTGATATGTTAATGAAGATGAAAAGTAGATGGTAACGTTGTCCATAAATTCACTTTTTTTTTTTTACAGGAGAACAGTTTAATAAGTGGCACCGTTGTTGCTGCTGACTGGTGCCAAACAGCAGCCTTCAGTGGGAGAGTTGAACTTCCAGCAGTCTGAACAATGAGCCAAGAAGAAAAAAGAAACCCTTTATTCATCCCAATTAGGAAATTCATCCTCTGCATTTCACCATGTCAGGTTGAACCTGAGAGCAGGGGGCTGCTATTTAAAGCGCCCGGGGAGCCGTTGGTGGGGGGGTTAAGTACCTTGCTCAGGGGTCCATAGTGGTTCATGTGAGTGCCGTGTCGGGGACCTGAACCCAGGTCTGCCGTGCCAAAGCCCGCGACATTGCCCACTACTAAGCTGTCCACTTTGTGGAATCCTTTGTTTTATTTGTCCATAAGCATAAAAGATGCAGCAGTACAAACTTGCACAAATGACGATGACATCTGTAAGCTTTTCAAACAGTAGACATGAACGATATTTAATGATCATACAGACTGAGATCATTTCCTGATAAGAAAAGGGAAATTGCTCAAAGTTTAAAATAGCCTGTAACTAGGCCTAAGTGTTGACTAAAGTTTTACGTAATTGGAATATAAAGGCAAACAGGACAAAATCAAAGTTTGCAGATACACCAGCGGACCTGCTGCAGCGGCTGCTCAGTGATTCCTCATGTGCTCCGGCAGGCTCCGAAACCCTGTGGCAGCCTTTGGGAACTGCAACGAGAGGTTGCTGCAAGATGTTGCCGGCAGCGGAACGGTTGTGATGAGCTGTGGGGAAAAAGTTTGAAGGTCCCTATGATCAGTAGTCGAGATGTAAAAAGTTTCGGGGGGAGGGAAAAACTCATTGGAGATTCTCTTTAAAATCTACTGTCTAAGCATATTTTTTACCGGCCAAAATATGAAACCATTTTACACACATATATCTTTAGGCTGTTAATCCAGTATTATACTGGATGCAAACTGAAAAAAACAAGAAGAAAAACATATTTGTATTTAGTAAACTGGTCATTTCTGAATTCATTAATCTGAAACGTCCTGGTCAGACTCCTCATTCTCTATTTTTGCTTTCACACAGTCCATGAAATCTGGCCTCCTGCAGTCCTGCAGTCCTGCAGCATCTCAGCCTGGTGGAGCAGAGTTACTTCCTGATCTCTGGAGATCACAGATGGACAATAAGGACATCTGACAGTGTCTCACTGTCTTTTTAAAAAAAAAAAAAAAAACTTGTTCAGTGTTTTGAAACCCCCGTCACAACTTTTTGCTGCTTAAATGGAGGGGAAATCATTTACAGATGGAAAGATGCTTTAACAAAACAAAATGATGACTAAAAAGAATAAAAAGTTTATAATAAATGATAAGTTTGCACACGTCTGTTTCAGGCTGTAGTCTCAGTGCAGCAGAGATCCACTGGAGGTCTCTGACAAACGAGGACAATAACAGCATAAAGCAGGTGGACGGTGACATGATGCTGCTGCAGCTGAACAGAACCAGAATCTGATGCCGACCAGGGTCTCATGCTCATGTCACGAAAGTGCGTTTGTGTGTGTTTGTGAATGTGCGCATCGATTTAACATGTAGACGGTAGAGCAACATAAAGAAGAAATCCAACAAAATGAAGATTTAAAAACATGAATAATGTGATAGAAACATTTACATTTAAACATGTGGCGGATAAACCTCTGAGATTTACTCACCAAAAATTAACTCGCATTTGGCGCCTGAGAGTGTTAATTTCAGACCCTGGCTGTGCTGTTATTGTGCAACTTGTGACGAGTTTAGCGACTTTTGTACAGATTGATCAAAAGTAATGATTGAGATTCTGAGTCTTGTGTCATTGCTCATCTGTGACCATCATCTTTTTAAATACTCTCTGACATCGCGCTGTCCAGCCTCTTGTTTGGCCGTGCTGACATTGCAGCGCAGTCCCTCTCTGCTGCAGCTTTTGCAGCTCCCTCTGGCATCGGATATTAACCATTTCTGGGATTTAAGTAAAAAGGGGGGGATGGCAGTTCTACAGGGGGGATGATTTTGATCGTTTTTATTTCAGGGGGGATGCCATCCCCCCTCATCTCGAGTACTGCTTATGATCCATTACAATATAATGCATTTGATATGTTAGGTTTTTTGATTGCAGCTATAAGCTGGAGCAGATTTTTTGGGATCGCTTTTCCAGTTGCATTAGTTTTTTCACAATTAGGTGACGTATCAGGATCAAACAGTGATCGTAATTACATTAATCTAGCCTACAGTAAGATGTGTCGGCATAATCTACAATAGCTGTTTCAAGGCCCCGAAATGCGGAGAACTAACACAGTAAAAAATATTTTTATTACAGCGACAAAGTGACAAAAGTTGCATATAAATCATGATGAGGTTCCACTCAATTTCCTCCATGAAGCCCCGACCATGGGGAGATGTCACGGTCCCGCTGTAGTCCTACATCCAGGTCTGTGCCTATGTTCACAGCCAGTAGGGATCAGTATGGTTATCGCACTTTACGCAGAATAGACATCCATGGCACCCAGTGTGGCAGCAAAAAGCACCTAGCACCCGGTGGCACCCCGCGGCACCTAATGGCACCTCGTGGCACGCAGTGGCACCCCGCGGCACCTAATGGCACCTCGTGGCACGCAGTGGCACCCCGCGGCACCTAATGGCACCCCGTGGCACGCAGTGGCACCCCGCGGCACCTAATGGCACCTCGTGGCACGCAGTGGCACCCCGCGGCACCTAATGGCACCCCGTGGCACGCAGTGGCACCCCGCGGCACCTAATGGCACCCCGTGGCACGCAGTGGCACCGCGCGGCACCTAATGGCACCCCGTGGCACGCAGTGGCACCGCGCAGCACCTAATGGCACCCCGTGGCACGCAGTGGCACCTAATGGCACCCTGTGGCACGCAATTATCAACAATTACGATATCATAGTTAATTATGAGGCAGAAAAGAGATGTAAAAATAATGTCCCTAAGTTAACAGTTGTGTTGCTAGGAGACGCCTCCTGCTGCGCCGTCTCTGGATCCTGGCTTGCTGCTGCATCCCCGTCCTCAGCCTCGCTGCTTCCTCCCACAGCATGGCCACAGATACCGCCAGCACAGCTCGCTCCATTTAGCAGTTTCTCATGGATTTATTTCTTCTGAGTTATAAGATTATTTTCTGTCTGGTTGTTTTGTTTCTCGCTTTTTTCTTCAGTAATGTCTTTGACATAATCAAGTGTGTTTCTGGTTCAAATGCAAAGTTGGCGTCCTTCCGTCCTTCCGTCCTCGGAAGTCTGTACCAAGCCCGGATTAAGGAAGCAGGGGCCCCTGGGCACAAAGTCTTGAAGGGCCCCTCCCATCACAACCAAAACGACTTTGTATATAACGTCCATCATTCAGATTTCACAATGCGTTATTGTAAAACATTTCTCAGCTGGCAGCAACAACATGAAGATACGATCAAACTATAACGGATGTAAATATGTGAAGTTTCTTTGCGTCTTTGTCTTCCTCCCATCTCTGTCTTTCTCTGTCCTCCTCTTATGTCTTTATAAACTATCAGAGCCAGATGACGACGGACCAGCTGTCCTCACATCATGAAAGTCCTGCAGAAACTGTCATTGGCTCACCTCAGTAAGCAGTCACCATCTCTCAGGACCTGTTCCAGTCTGCATATCATAATGTTCTGGAGGTTGAAGCACCATCATCTTCCTGCTTCAGAGATCTCACTCTCATCTGGACCAATCAGGCAGCACTTTGAGGGTCATGTTCTTTCATTTCTAAAGTGTTTTTAATACGATTCAGCTGCTTTGTTCCAGTATGTGAGAAGCTCCATCAGTTCCAGGTGGATTCCTCCTCCACCACCTGGATCTCTGAGCAGCTACCAAACAGACCACAGTGTGTCTGAGATGGAGCTCAGCAGCACTGGAGCACCACAAGGCACTGTACTCTCACCATTTCTGCTCAGTCACTCGGTGAGATGGTGCAGAAACAATCAGCTCATCTTCAACACAAACACATCAGAGATGATCGCTGACTTCAGGAAGAACTGGACTCATTTATTTTTCTATAATTCTATAATGGAGGAGAAGTCATGAAAGCGGCCGAGGGGGGCCGCTCCCCCCAGGAGAAGTCATGAAAGCGGGGGGCCGCTTTCATGATTTCTCCTCCAGTCGACCTAGAGTTGCCACCTTTCAGAAAAAAACCCCCACCATAGCGCATCGGGGCCATGACCACCATGCGCAGGCGATACCCGGACGGTGCCCCCCCCCCCCCCCCACACACACACACACACACAGCAGTGGTCTGCTTTAGTTTGCAGCAGTGTTTTTAGGAAAGGAGTGATTAAGAAAACAATTGGTGACACTTAAAGCTTGAAATGCTGCGATGAACATGTTGTTTAAGCATCACTGCTGCATAGAAAGTGCTGTTATTTAGGCTGCATATGCTGGAATTACATCATCACTATTTAACATAAAATGAGAAACACATATATAACAAAACGTAGTTATTGCATTATCAATAAAACCTAGTTAATGAGATGCTGACATGCACATATGACATGACACAGCAGCCAAAGGAGATCTGTTTGTGTGCAACATTCATTCATTTTCTGTACCGCGTATCCAGTTCAGGGTTGCTGGAGTCTGTCCCAGCTATTATCAGGTGAGAGGCAGGAACACCTGGTTAGGTAACCAGTCTGTCACAGGACCAACACAGAGAGACAGACAACCATTCACACTCACATTCACTCCTAGGGACGATTTAGAGTGATCATTAACCTAACATGTCTTTGGATGGTGGGAGGAAGCCGGAGAACCCGGAGAGAACCCACGCATACACGGGAGAACATGCAAACTCCACACAGGAAGGAACTGTTGGAATTGTTCGAACCCCCTCCCCACCCGGGTTGTGAGGCTGCAGTGCTAACCACCACGCCACCGTGCAGCCATTGTGTGCAACAATTAACTTCAAATATAAGCCGAGTAAATACATGAAGAACTGAATGTAACTGTGAAAGTGATCTGTTGTAGACAGCTCTGATGTGTCTGAATCTGTGGTTCACCTGTGTCACCTCAACTGTAACCTAGAACGGGATGACAGATTAATTAAACTTATTTCTTTTGCTGCCTCTTATGACTTGAAAGAAAGTCAGGTCATCCAGACAGATAAACCACACCAAGAAAAGAATTTGTGTTGTGAAAACTGAACACTGTGTTCCTCAAAATCAACATTTTGACACAGAATACACAGAAAGCTGTACAAGTTTGGTTTATATAGGAAATATATTGAATGCATATAGGCTATACATAAACACACACACACATACATATATATATATATATATATATATGTATATGTGTGTGTGTGTGTGTATAAAATGAATGAAAATGAAATGAAAAATACTTTATTTATCCCAGAAGGGAAATTCAACAATGTAAAAAAGCTCTCTTTTTTTTCTTTTCTTTTCTTTTTCTTTTTTTTTTTTCTTTTTTGTTTTTAACAATATAACATTGTTAATAATAATAATAATAAGTAAGTCAGTCCGTCTTGTTCTTCAGGGTGATGCTGCTGCAGGAATGAATTTCTGTATCTCTCCGTCCTACAGTGAACCTGACGCAGCCTCCCACTGAACACACTCTGTTGATTCTTCACCGTGTTGTGGAGAGGAGGAAGAATCCTCCATCATCTTCATCAGCTTGTGCAGCATTCTTTTGAACTATCATCTCCAGCGGCTCCAGAGTTCTCCCCAGCACAGAACCAGCTTTGTTGATCAGCTTGTTTAGTTTCTTCAAGTCTCTGGTTCTGGTTCTGGTTCTGGTCCTGGTTCTGATGCTGCTGCCCCAGCAGAAGCTGCAAAGCTGATGTCACTTTCCACAACAGACTTGTAGAAGATCTGCAACATCTTGGTGCAGACGTTGAATGATCTCAGCTTCCTTAAGAAGTAGAGTCTGCTCTGACCTTTCTTGTAGATGTAGTCACTGTTGCATTTCCAGTCGAGTCTGTTGTCCAGCTGAACTCCAGGTATTTGTAGTTCTCCACCACCTCCACCTCCTCTTCCAGGATGTAGACAGGACTATGCTGCTTATTCTTGCTCCTCCTGAAGTCAACAATCATCTCTTTAGTCTTGCTGGTATTTAAGATGAGCTGATTGTTACCATTTCACAAACTGACTGACCAGTTCCCTGTACTCGGCTTCTTGTCCATCACTGATACACCCCACAACTGCAGAGTCATCAGAGTATTTCTGCAGATGACAGGATCAGAGTTGTACTGGAAGTCTGAGGTGTACAGTGTAAAGAGGAATGGTGAGAGTACAGTTCCTTGTGGTGCTCCAGTGCTGCTGATCACCATCTCAGACACACAACCTTTCAGTCTCACAAACTGTGGTCTGTTTGTTAGGTAGTCGTAAATCCAGGTGGTTGTGGAGGATCCACCTGGAAGTTATGGAGCTTCTCACATAGCAAAGCAGCTGAATAGTATTAAAGGCACTTGAAAAATCAAAGAACATGACCCTCAAAGTGCTGCCTGACTGGTCCAGATGAGAGTGGGCTCTCTGAAGCAAGAAGATGATGGCGTCTTCAACCCCAAGCCCATTACCATATGTGAACTGTAATGGGTCCTGAAAGGTATTCACTTGCTTGTTGAGGTGAGCCAGTAAGAGTCTCTCCAGGATTTTCATGATGTGAGATGTCAGAGCAACTGGTCTGTAGTCATTTGGTTCTGGTTCTGGTTCTGGTCTGTAGTCATCTGGTTCTGGCCCTGGTTCTGGTTCTGGTCTGTAGTCATTTGGTTCTGGTCCTGGTTCTGGTCTGTAGTCATTTGGTTCTGGTCCTGGTTCTGGTATGTAGTCATCTGGTTCTGGCCCTGGTTCTGGTTCTGGTCTGTAGTCATTTGGTTCTGGTCCTGGTTCTGGTTCTGGTCTGTAGTCATTTGGTTCTGGTCCTGGTTCTGGTCTGTAGTCATCTGGTTCTGGTCCTGGTTCTGGTTCTGGTCTGTAGTCATTTGGTTCTGGTCCTGGTTCTGGTCTGTAGTCATCTGGTTCTGGTCCTGGTTCTGGTTCTGGTCTGTAGTCATTTGGTTCTGGTCCTGGTTCTGGTCTGTTGTCATTTGGTTCTGGTCCTGGTTCTGGTCTGTAGTCATTTGGTTCTGGTCCTGGTTCTGGTCTGTAGTCATCTGGTTCTGGTCCTGGTTCTGGTTCTGGTCTGTAGTCATCTGGTTCTGGCCCTGGTTCTGGTTCTGGTCTGTAGTCAGCTGTTCTGGTCCTGGTTCTGGTTTTGGTCTGTAGTCATCTGGTTCTGGTCCTGGTTCTGGTTCTGGTCTGTAGTCATTTGGTTCTGGTCCTGGTTCTGGTTCTGGTCTGTAGTCATCTGGTTCAGCTGGTTGTGGTTTTTTAGGGACAGGAACAAGACAGGATGTTTTCCACAGCACAGGAACTCTGTTCTGTCTCAGACTGGTGTTAAAAAGGTGCTGGAGAACCGGACATAGTTGTTCTGAGCAGGTCTGGAGAACTCTGGGACTGACACCATCTGGACCTGCAGCCTTGTTCCGGTTCAGTTTTTCTAGTTGTTTCTTGACCTGGTCACAGGAGACAGTCAGGATGGAGGTGGAGGCAAAAGAGGTCTCAGGATGTCCTGATGTGGAGACAGAGGAGGTCTCAGGATGTCCTGATGTGGAGACAGAGGAGGTCTCCGGATGTCCTGATGTGGAGACAGAGGAGGTCTCAGGATGTCCTGATGTGGAGACAGAGGAGGTCTCAGGATGTCCTGATGTGGAGACAGAGGAGGTCTCAGGATGTCCTGATGTGGGGGGAGATGAGGCTGTGTTCAGGTCCATGACTGAGGTGCAGGGTGACAGAGTGGGGGTGGGACAGAAAAGCTGTGGGCTCATGGAGGGTGTGTGGTGCGTTGGGTTGTCGGCAGGGGGGGAACTGAACCTATTGAAGAACATGTTCAGTTCGTTAGTTCTGTCCAGACCTCCGTCAGTCTGGTCCCCCTTTAACTTGAAGCCAGTGATTTTCTTCATTCCCGACCACACATCCCTCACGTTGTTCTGCTGGAGCTGCTCTCCAACTTCTTCCTGTCGTCCTCCTTCACTTCTTAGTCTGTGTTTTCAGTTGTTTTTGTGTGGTCTTCAGTAACTCCCTGTCTCCATCCCTGAAAGCTTTCTTTTTGATGTTCAGCAGCTTTTTCAGGTCACTGGTGATCCAGGGTTTGTTATTGGGGAAGCACCTCACTGTTCTTGTTGGAACGATGCTGTCCACACAGAAGTTTATGTAATCTGTCACACACTCAGTCATGGTGTTGATGTCATCTCCATGAGGTTCACAGAGGACATTCCAGTCTGTGGCCTCAAAGCACCCTCTCAGAGCATCTTCAGCCTCAGTAGACCAGGTTTTAATCGTCCTCCTAATGACTGGTTGCTGCTGAACGATGGGCTTGTAGGTGGAGGTGAGAAGAACCAGATTATGATCAGATCTTCCTAAAGGAGGCAGGGCAGAGGAGCTGTATGCATTCATAGTATTTGCATAAAATAAGTCCAACATCTTATTTTCTCTGGTGGAGCAGCTGACAAACTGCTGGAAAGTTGGTAGTGTGATGGTAAAGAGTGAAGTCCTTGAACATGTACTTTTTGTCATATCTGTACTTTTTTCACCCCCCCCCCCCCCCCCCCCCCCGAGTGTCACAGTTTCAGAAATTTTGGGAGCATAAATACACTTCATAAGTTTTTCTGAAAAAACAAACACTTGAAGAAAGCCCCCCCCCTTATGGACTTGAGTTTATTTTTAACTCTCTTTCAGTTTGATTTGCAACCATTTTTTTAAAACTTGAAATCAAAAAGGATGATTTATAAGCAAAATAGTTTTTAATTTCAATTATTTTTTATTACAGTTGAAGAAATATATTGTTTCATATTTTTATTTTTCAATTGTAACCTGTTTTGCTTTGATCTAAAAAAAAAATCTTTTTGATTGACACTTTTTTTTGCTCTCAAATCTCCTTTTTGGTTTCAAATCTATTTTATTTTATCAAACAATAAAGACACAAAACCGTCTCCATCGACGCACCGCTGAGACGTATGCAGCCCACGAATCCGCACTTCACAGTGTGCAGACGAAACATGAGACACATGAGACAATCACTGCAATCAGGTGTTTTCTGTGACGTCCAATCAGACGTCTGCACCTGCTGACAGGTACAGCAGGTACGGAAAGTATTCAGACCCCTTTAAACGTTTCACTCTTTGTTTCATTGCAGCTAAAATCAAAACAGTTCATGTTATTTCTCATTAATGTCACTCAGCTCCATCTGGACAGAAATTTTTTTTTGCAAATTTATTAAAAAAGAAAAACTAAAATATGACATGGTGACAAGTATTGAGTACTTTGCTCAGTACTAGTAGAAGTACTTCTGAGCTTGTACAGCCATGAGTCTTCTTGGGAATGATGCAACAAGTGTTCCACACCTGGATTTGGGATCTTCTGGTTCTTCTTGCAGATCCTCTCCAGTTCTGTCAGGTTGGATGGTGAACGGTGGTGTTCAGCCATTTTCAGGTCTCTCAGAGATGCTCAGTTGGGTTTAAGTCAGGGTTCTGGCTGGGCCGGTCCAGAATGGTCCAGAGTTGTTCTGATCCGCTCCTTTGTTATTTCAGCTGTGTGCTGAATCATTGTCTTGTTGGAAGGTGAACCTTCGGCCCAGTCTGAGCTCCTGAACTCTGGAAGAGCTTTTCTTCCAGGATCTCTCTTTAATTGGTCGCATTCATCTTTCCTTCAACTGCAACCAGTCGTCCTGTCCCTGCAGCTGAAAAACACCCCCATAGCATGATGCTGCCACCACCGTGCTTCACTGTTGGGATGGTATTGGGCAGGTGATGAGCAGTGCCTGGTTTTCTCCACACATACCGCTTAGAATTAACTCCAAAAAGTTCAATCTTGGTCTCATCAGACCAGAATCTTATTTCTCACAGTCTGGGAGTCCTTCATGTGTTTTTGGCAAACTCTATGCGGGCTTTAATGTGTCTTGCACTGACTCTACCATAAAGCCCCGACTGGTGGAGGCTGCAGTGATACTGACTTTGTGGAACTTTCTCCATCTCCCTACTGCATTTCTGGAGCTCAGCCACAGTGATCTTTGGCTTCTTCTTTACTCTCTCACCAAGGCTCTTCTCCCACCATTGCTCAGTTTGGCTGGACGGCCGGGTCTAGGAAGAGTTCTGGTCGTCCCAAACTTCTTCCATGTAAGGACTATGGAGGCCACCGTGCTCTTAGGAACCTTTAGTGCTGCAGAAACTCTTTTGTAACCTTGTCCAGATCTGTGTCTCACCACAATTCTGTCTCTGAGCTCCTTGGACAGTTCCTTCCACCTCATGATCCTCATTTGCTCTGACATGCACTGTGAGCTATAAGGTCTTATATAGACAGGTGTGTGTCTTTCCTAATCAAGTCCAATCAGTTTAATTAAACACAGCTGGACTCCAATGAAGGAGTAGAACCATCTCAAGGAGGATCAGAAGAAATGGACAGAATATGAGTTAAATATGAGTCACTGCAAAGGCTCTGAATACTTATGACCATGAGATATTTCAGTTTTTTATTTATGATAAATTTGCAAAAACTTTTACATTTCTGTTTTTTTCTGTGAAGATGGAGTGCTGAGTGACATTAATGAGAAATAAAATGAACTTTTTTTTTATTTTAGCAAATGGCTGCAATGAAACAAAGAGTGAAACGTTTAAAGGGGTCTGAATACTTTCTGTACCCGCTGTTGGTCCACTTTTCATGGGAAAGGTGCTCTATGAGTCTGGGACAGTTTTGTTTGTTTGTTTTATTATTTCCTACCACAACTCAATCGGACAACATTAGCCAGAGTGCATTTGGTTAAAGATGCTGAGAATCTGTTCTGGATGCAAAGAGAAGCAGAGAGAAGTGAAAACGACTTATTTAAATCTGTCAGATGCAAAGAAGCTCCCGACTCACGGCAGCAGAATCTGAGCAGACACCGATGCTTTCTGGGTTTCTCCTCTACGTTTGTCTCTAAATGTTCCTCATTCATGTCGGGACAGCAGAAACGTCCACATCTGCTGCATCAGTGAAAACACGTTTGCATGGAAACAGTATGGAGGATCTGCACCATCAGCTCCTTGTTATTTGGTTAACGTGGTCATTATGATCATTCAGATGACGGGGCGTTCAGGTCCTGAGCTTCTTCTAAACAAATCAGCACATTTTACATGGAAATCATCTGGAAGCTTTGATTTGTAGATAAACGTCACATTTATACTTTTCCATGTGGTTTTTCCCTTTGAAAAAAAAAAGTTGCTTATCATGTTTAACTCTTCACCCTTTTTCAAAGTCCATATTTACTTTGGAGGAAGTCTGTCAGTGTATCGGAGAAACATAAAATCATCATATCTACAGGAAAATATCTGTGAATTAAAAATGAGAAACTTATGTTTGTTTTTTCCAAAATAAAGTTGATGAAGCTGAACCAGCTGAAGTCAAACGTTAATAAAAACCTAATTTACTGTTTAAAATATGAAATTAAAGGAATAAATCTTTCCTGAATGAAGCCAGCTTGTGCAGGCTAAAATTTACACGAAACCTTGTTATTAGGCTTTCAAATAAGTAATATTTTACTGTTGGGTTATGCAAATTATTGAGTTGGAAAAACGGAAGATTTTAAGTAGATTTGCTTTCATTTTAAGTTGGATTTATGTAAATGTTCATCTGAGGATAATTTATGAAGTCAGTCATGTTAATCTAACTTATTAACCGTTTTCAAATAACTTCATTCTTTAGGTTTCACCAGCACGCGGCAACCGCCAGTGGCCAACAATGAGTCTACCCGGAACAGGACTTTTTTTTTTGTTCTCATGTGATCAACTAGTGGCTGCAGAACAGAGCAAAACCCCCCCAGACTCACATGTTAAAGATGCCAACATGTTTACAGCAGGAATAAACATGTTTACAGCAGAAATACATGTTTACAGCAGAAAAACATGTTTACAGCAGGAATAAACATGTTTACAGCAGAAAAACATGTTTACAGCAGGAATAAACATGTTTACAGCAGAAAAACATGTTTACAGCAGAAATAAACATGTTTACAGCAGGAATAAACATGTTTACAGCAGAAATAAACACGTTTACAGCAGAAAAACATATTCACAGCAGAAATAAACATGTTTACAGCAGGAATAAACATGTTTACAGCAGAAATTAACATGTTTACAGCAGGAATAAACATGTTTACAGCAGAAAAACATGTTTACAGCAGGAATAAACACGTTTACAGCAGAAAAACATGTTTACAGCAGGAATAAACATGTTTACAGCAGGAATAAAGATGTTTACAGCAGGAATAAACACGTTTACAGCAGAAAAACATGTTTACAGCAGGAATAAACATGTTTACAGCAGGAATAAAGATGTTTACAGCAGGAATAAAGATGTTTACAGCAGAAGTAAACATGTTTACAGCAGAAATAAACACGTTTACAGCAGAAAAACATGTTCACAGCAGAAATAAACATGTTTACAGCAGGAATAAACATGTTTACAGCAGAAATTAACATGTTTACAGCAGAAAAACATGTTTACATCAGGAATAAACATGTTTACAGCAGAAATAAACATGTTTACAGCAGGAATAAACACGTTTACAGCAGAAAAACATGTTCACAGCAGAAATAAACATGTTTACAGCAGGAATAAACATGTTTACAGCAGGAATAAACACGTTTACAGCAGAAAAACATGTTTACAGCATAAATTAACATGTTTACAGCAGGAATAAACATGTATACAGCAGAAAAACATGTTTACAGCAGGAATAAACATGTTTACAGCAGGAATAAACATGTTTACAGTCTGGTTCAAACATCATTTCAGGTTTATTCGGTCAAGTTTACCTTCATATCAATAGTGAGGGGGGTGAATTTTTTTTTATAACTCATTTATTTAGATGTTATTTAATCTTGAAATCACACATAATTAGGGGCGTGTCCTTTTGATTGACAGGCGGCAGACTGGAAGCCGGCCTGGCTAACAGTTAGCTCCTTGTTAGGTCTCAGTTTGTAGCAGAGCAGCACATCAGCGGTTTTTAGTCAGATAATATCAGTCTAAGCGTGTCTGACCTTTACCCGGCGCTTAGGGGGCTAATCTTCATTAGCTCCTGTTAGTTTCCACTTAGCTCAGTTAGCGTTTAGCCCAGAGTACATCAGCTGTCAATCATTTGCTCCGCGTTTTGGAGCGGCCTTGTCTCTCACTCATTTTAGTATTTTCCGCGAGTGACGACACACATGACACAGCAAGATGGCGATGGTGGGACAAGCCCACCTGGCTTCACTTTTAGCTCTTCAGAAAGCAGCGGTGACGTAGCGGAAGGTTCCTCCCTCAATATTAACGGTCTGTGGTTCTAATGGACGATTGTCAGCATTTCTGCATACGTCACTTAATGGACGAGGAGAGAATTCTGCTAGACGGGGAATAAGTTTTTACTGGTTTCCTTGAAGAAACACAGGCGATCGGCCTGGATTTGTACATCACCGTGTTAAAGCTGGACGCCTTCGCTGCAGCTCCCGCTCCGCAGCCTCCTGCTGGACGTGGAATTACTGTGGGACGACAAGAGACAACGGCGGAGTAGGAGGCAGAACCGGGTCAGATGATGACTGATCACTGACGTTTACCGGGTTTGAAAAAAGGTAGCTGGCCCATTTCTTTGGCAAATGCAACCCTTTAGAAAAAAAAAGCGGGAAATGAACGCCGCCACCAGCTGAAAGTTCCCCCAGTCTGGTGGACTTTTCTTTTCTTATTCCTTTTTCTTCTTTTCTTTACTTTACTTTTCTTTCACTTTCTTTTCTTTTTACTTTTCCTTTTCTGTTCTTTTTCCTTTTTTCCTTTTCCTTCCCTCCTTTCTTTTCTGTTTGTGGCAGTGTGGGCCCTGTCACTGTGCCTCTGAGTGATCATGCGTCCTGGCTACGTGGCCACAGTAATGTCCCTTTGGCTGACTGGTTAGCATGCGTGACTCTCACCTGGGAGTCTGGGTACTGAATCCCTCCTGGGCCCTCCGTTACGTATCTTGCCACATTTTCTTTTTTTTCTTCACTTTTCTAATACTTAGGAACGGTAGCAAACCGGATGGAACCGCTAGCTTCCGCTAGCTGTCTACCGGACAGCAAGGGAAAAGCCTAATTTATCGTCGTCCGTAAGGTGCTCTACGTAGGTTACGGAGAGCCTCTACGTCGTCTCAGGCTGCATGGAATCATTTTGAAGTGTCCATCACTCCAGAGACGGCAAGGGCTGTGATTGGTCTACCACTACATAAACACTAGCATTTTTAAACCAGCTAGCTGACGAAGACGCAGATATGAGTCCAACCGAAGAACGTTTGGCTGAAGAGGTGAGGACATAGCAGATCCTCCCTGTCTGTGATTCATCTGCAGCAGCAGCGGTCGTTCTCTCTGGGACGCCGTTGCTTCTGTAGCTGGAAGCTAAATAACCACCGAGGTTTCCGACCATCGGCATCATGAGAGCAGGCGGGTGCTGCGTCGCGACCTCTACCGATACGGCGGCCTGCACTGTGTGTCCGCACCATGACGGAGAACTATGAAGACTGGAGGGGTCTCTGTCGTCACGCAGTTGGAAAACACATCCGGTCCAGACGGCGCCACCCCCGGCGGTGTCAGCCATTGCTGGTACTTGTCCGCTGGGGCCTGGGCCCATGGGGGGCTTCAGCTGGGGCCACCTTCTGTGGGGATGCATGTCCGTCCTCGGGTCTGGGTCGGGTTGGGTCGGGTGGGTTTTGGTACGTATATGTTGAGTTCACGTTGTGCTCCCACAGCAAACTGTCCCCTTACCTGGAGGCGGAGCTTTAATCGGACAGCGCTGCTACGTGATCGCGTGACATCATCGCTGTGCAACACCTTTAAACCAAAGCACCACAGAAATAAAGGAGTCATGGAGTCATTCCTGCTTTGTTTTTACGCCGGGTCACGCGGGAAGTGACAGATTTTTCAGCGAATCAACAGATTGCTGTGTGTTAGCTCCGCCTCTTTGGTCCGGATCGGTTAGATCAGTACTTTTTGTATATAATTTCTTCGATTTTTCCCCCCCCCCCCCCCCCCCTCTCCCCCTCTCTACCCCTCTCTTACACCCCGATCCCCCCCCTTTTTTCTTTCGCCCCCTTTTTTTTTTTCTCCCCCATTTTTCCCTTTTTTCTCACGACTCCTCATCCCCCCTATCTACCCTACCGAAGGGTACCAAAAAAGTAGGCCGGGTTGGGTCGGATATAAGGGTACCCGTCCAGTTTTTATCTGTGGAGACGCAAAAAAAAAAAGTAAACCGATCCTACCCGACCCGACCCACTGGTGGAAACGGGGCTTTAGTGTATCCATGTTTTCTCTCTCTCTCTCTCTCTCTCTTCCTCACTGCTTTCGCTATGTTCCACTTTCTATCACTTCTTCTTTTAACCTTCATTTCCCTCTTTTCAAGCCCAGAAATGTGATGAAAAATGCTGTTATAAACAAATACTTAAAGAAATAAAATGAATAAACAGGATATCAGGGGAGCCTTGTGTTCATAAAGCTCCGCTTGGCAAAGCAAAACTGTTCAACACAACAAAGCAACCAGATCATTATTCTGCTGCTGCCATGCTGGACAGGACAAGTGGAAAAGAGAGAAAGAATATAAATAATATAAATAATATAATATAATATAATATAATATAAATAATATAATATAATATAATATAATATAAATAATATAATATAATATAATATAAACTATTGTATAAACTGTCTCTGAATTGTCTTACTCATGTAACATGATGCAAATAAACCCGCCTTCCTTCTGTGGTTCTGTGGGAACCGGATCAGGTTTGAACAGCATCACTCTTCCTCCTAAAACTGAAGAACACAGTTCTGGACAAAAGTTGACTGTTTACCCTTCCAAAGAGTTCGTGCCCAACATCAAACCCAGTTTCACTTCCTAGATTCACTCACGATGAACTTTTCCTTCTGAAACCTGATCCATAATTATCAAAGTACAATCTGTCACAGAGTGTGTCACATTCAGGGTCAAGCATCACTTTCCATCTATTCTTCTATCCACATTTAACAGATTTCTTTCCAGAACGATCCAGAAGGAAGGAGAGTTTTGGACGTCTTAAAACTAAATGCTATGGGAATAAAATCAGAAGATGTTAAAACTGAATGAAAAGGCTGAATTCAACACACAACACATCCTGATCCAATAAAATGCTTCTTTTTAACAAAAACAACAGATTTATTAGCATAAACACGGATGACAACACGAACATGAAAACACGTCAGTCACATTCAGACGGAAGATCAGAGTCAAATGTTAGTATAAAAACAGGATGAATAACGTATGAGGAGGTCATTTATAACTGAAGGAACTCCAGGATTAGAATAAAAACAAAAACGCTATAGTTTACAAAATTACACGTGTCACGTTTATGATGTTTAAGGCAGGAAGTCGTTTCTGTAAACATTCCTTCAGTTTTAGTAAAATGGATTAAATTAGTCTAGTTTCAGTTTTTTATGAAATTGAAGATATTTCAGTGAAAATATGGAGGATTAAACTCGACTTCATGACTAAACTGGTTAAATTTTGGGGCTTTTAACAACTTCCTTGTCTATACATTTAAATTAAGGTATACCAATTCTTTTATATTTATTTCATTTTTCCAAGATAAATTTTAAACTGTAGAAAAAATGATCTGTGTTTGACTTCATTGTCTGTTTTTTTCCACCTTTGAAGTTTGTAAATTCCTACGATGTTAACACGTATTCCACGAGGCAGTGTATGCTCTCCGTACGCTCACGTTAAAGCCACATTTTTGAGGCAAACTGCAGGTTTAGTTTGTTGCAATGCAGACAAAACTTAAATTTGGTCAAACTTATTGAAATTTTCTTTCATGTAGGCAGTTTTGTCCTTTCATACGCGCTCTCTGTGCTAATTATCCAACCCAACAAGCTGGATTTCATTTGTCTGGAAGGCAGAAGTCATTTGAACTTGTCAGTAATTTGTTTCCTTTTGATTTGTGAACTTTTTTTTTTTTTTTTTTCCAAATTCAGTTAGTAAATTAATATTACTTTAAATGATCTGTAATAAGGCAGTTTTGATTTAACTGTGACAAAGTTAAATAAAATTTTTCAAACTGCTTATGGCTTTGTATTAATTAATTAATTTTTATTTAATTGGTTTTATTTATTGTATTCATATTTATTTAGTAAAACTTCTGTTTGCTATTTTATTTACATTTATCAATTTATTGCTACACTTAATATCTTATGGTATTTTATCTTATTTTGGTCATTTCTTTTTTTTGTTATTTTTTCATATTTTTATCTATATTCATTTTGTTTTATATAAATTCGGGCGATAGTTGGTCAGTTTGTTTTTGTCGTGTTTTTATTATTTTTGTTCCAGTGAATAAATTCATTTTAGTGACATTTTTCTTCAGTGAGTGTCTTTTAAACTCATTGTAACAGACAAAATTTATTTAAAATGTAAAATTCTCCATTAAATGTTGGTGTTGTTTTGTTGTTAATTCCAGTTAATGAACTCATTTGAACAGAAATTTCCTTGAGAACTTCCGAATTTCACACTTCAGCATTTTCTTGTGAAACGAACTGTGAGTTTTAATTTGACTGGAACTCAGAGAAGATTAAAACGTGTCCTTTGAATTCTTTCCGTCGTGTTTCTACGCCTTCCCCCCGGACTCTGCAGCGCCCCCTGTGGTCAGGGAGGGGGCGGGGGTGGTGTTTCCAGGCATCACTGCAGCACGCAGTTACAGTTGATCTTCTTCTCCTTGTACGTGGTGTGGAACAGGTCGATGGCTTGCTGGTTAAGGAACGTCCAGAAGTTCTCGAAGGAGATGTTCTGGCCGTTCTCGACACCCATCTTCTGCAGGAGCTGACCCAGCTTCTCCTCGTTCTGCAGCTCCTGCAGACAGAAAGTCGGTCAGCACAGCTGGAAACGGGAAAACTCAGTGATGTCAGCAGGAAACGTTCCAGCAAGTCCAGTCAGGAAAACCCGGAAGGAGGAAGACGATGTTCTTCATCATAACTGCTGGGAGGATGTTTGATGACTCAGCAGCACCTCCTGCTGGTGGGAGGACCAACGCAGAAACATGACCTGCTGCTTGTCCTTTTCTTTTCTTTTATCTTATCATGTCGTCGATATTCAGGTCGGAGCAGAAGTCTGTTTCCTCTTCATGCAGATTTCTATTTTTCATCTCTTTATTTTCTTCCCTTTATTCTACTTATTTTTTATTTGGATTAATTTATATAATTTTTACTGTTCCTACATTTAAATAAATGTTTAAACATACACACATGAGGGGGGGCACCAAAGTGCCTTTGTTTGCCACATCTAGAGACAGCCTGCCCCCCAGTTTTAACCAGACTTAGACACCTAAACACATAAAATAACAACAGCTCACAAGTGGCTGCTTCACGTGCTAGTGGTCATGGCCGGCTGCATTGGGGGGGATCTGCTGGCTCGGGGGATGCCTAGCCTGCTGCGTCCGGGGGTGGGTGGGGTGGGGAGGAATGTGCCGGGGGCTTGGAGCTCACGAGTGAGCTTGTGAGTGTCTAGTAGGGATGGCCGTGAGTGGCTGAAGAAAGAAGGGCGGGAGTGTGACAGGTCAGAGGGAAGGGTGGGAATGGACATGTATGGGGGGAGTGTATGGGGGTTATGGAGGTATAGGGAGGTAAAGGCATATGTGTGGGGGTGGAGTGAGGGGTCGGTGTAGGTGTGTGGGGGGAGTGCATGTGGGTGTTAGAGGGTACCAGGAGGTGGGGGTATGTGTGGAGGGTAGAGCAAGGAGAGTGTTGGGGGTGGAGGGAGGAGTAAGTGTGGGTATGTGAGGTCGGAGAGCGGAGCGGGGGGGGGGGGGGGGTGCATGTGTGTGGGGAGTGTGAGTGTGGGGGTGGTGGGTAGCGGTGGTGGCGCTCTGGTGTCAGGTGTGTGGGGCAGGGGCATCAGGGTGGGAGCTGGCCTGTCCTGGGGGGGGGGTGTCGTCTGGGGGATCCGGTCCACCTGGGTTTCGGTTGGGCCGCCTGGGTCAGGTGTGTGTGTGTGTGTGTGTGTGGGGGGGGGGGGGGGGGCTGCTCCTGGGCGCTTGGGCCCCGGGCCCGGCGCTGTCTCTGCCCTGGGGGACACCCAGTGGAGTCGGCAGCTGCTGGTCTTGGTCCGCTGGGGCCTGGGGGGGGGGCTCCGGCTGGGGCCGCCTTTTGCCGCCCTTTGGGGGATGCATGTCCGTTCTTTGGGGGGGGGGGGGGGCACCAGTGAACAGTGTAAGTGGATTCATGTTTTCTCTCCTCTCTCTCTTCCTCTTCCTTACTCCTTTCTCTCTGTTTCACTTTCTATCATTACCTCTGTTAACTTTCATTTCTCCTTGTCAGGCCCAGCAGTATGAAATGGAATGCTGTTATAGATAAATGTTTAATTAAAGAAATAAAATGAATAAACATGATATCAAGTGGAGCCTTATGTTAATAAAGCTCCGCTTGGTAAAGAAAAAAACTGTTCAACAAAATAAAGGAATCAGATTTTCATTCTGCTGCTATGATGCTGGACAGGACAAGTAAAAAAAAAAAAGAAAAAAAAAGAGAAAAAGAAAAAAAAAGAGAGTAACAATCAAACAAACAAAAAAACATACACACACACATACACAATACTGTCAAAAGTATTCGCTCATCCATCCAGATGATGGAATCAGGTGTTCCATCACTTCCACAGGTGTATAAATGAAGCAGCTCGGCATGCAGACTGTTTCTACAAACGTGTGAAAGAATGTGTCGCTCTCAGGAATCAGTGAATTCCAGCGTGGAACTGTGATAGGATGCCACCTGTGCAACAATCCAGCGGTGAAATTTCCTCCTAAATATTCCACAGTCAAAGAAAATGGAAGAGTTTGGGAACGACAGCAACTCAGCCATGAAGTGTTCGTCCACGTAAACTGATGGAGCTGGTCAGTGATGCTGAAGCTCATAGTGAGAAGAGGTGGCCAACTTTCTGCAGAGTCAATCACTACAGACCTCCAACCTTCATGTGGCCTTCAGATCAGATCAAGAACAGAGACAGAGAGCTTCATGGAATGGGTTTCCATGGCGACCAGCTGCATCCATCCATCCATCACCAAGTGCGATGCAAAGCGTGGATGCAGTGGTGGAAAGCAGCCGCCACTGGACTCTAGAGCAGTGGAGGCGTTCTCTGGAGGACCAATCACGCTTCTCCATCTGCAATCTGATGGAGGAGTCTGGGTTTGGTGGTTGCCAGGACAACGGTACCTGTCTGGCTGCATTGTGCCAAGTGTAAAGTTTGGTGGAGGGGGGATTATGGTGTGGGGGGTGTTTTCAGGAGCTGGGCTTGGTCCCTTAGTTCCAGTGAAAGGAACTCTGAATGCTTCAGCATACCAAGACATTCTGGACAATTCCATGTCCCAACTTTGTGGGACCAGTTTGGAGCTGGTCCCTTCCTCTTCCAACATGACTGTGCACCAGCACACAAAGCAGGTCCATGAAGACCTGGATGCAGAGTCTGGTGTGGAGGAACTGGACTGGCCTGCACAGAGTCCTGACCTCAACCCCATAGAACACCTTTGGGATGAATCAGAGCGGAGACTGAGAGCCAGGACTTCTGGTCCAACATCAGTGTGACCTCACAAATGTGCTTCTGGAAGATGGTCAAAGATTCCCAGAAACACTCCTAAACCTTGTGGACAGCCTTCCCAGAAGATGAAGCTGTTCTAGCTGCAAAGGTGGACCAACGTCATCCTGAACCCGACGGATCAGGAATGGATGTTACTGAAGCTCAGATGTGAGTCAAGACAGGTGAGATGATACTTTTGGTAATATAGTGTACATATGTATGTAAAGAAAAGGACTGGATTACAATGAATTAATGACTTCCTCTTGTCCAGTTCAGGGCAGGGAAGCTGGAGTCTGTCCCAGCCTCTAGCAGCCTAACATGCGCGTCCTTCACTCACACATGGGAGAACAGTTATTAATCCCACCAACGACATGAATGAATGAATTAGTCTGCTGCAGCATGATTACAGTAAAATCCACTTGAAAATAGATTTAGGGAACACTTTCCTTAAATAGATCAACAGTACGTACATTATCAGCCGTTTAGGATTTACATGAAGCATCAGTGGAGGAGACTAAGCTGCCCGGGAAATGAGGGACGTGCGCTGTTATTGGAGGACTGGTTGTGATGTCATTAGTACCTTGGCGGCTGCAGGCATCTGTTTGGAGATCATGGTTTGGAACTGGGTGGTGTTCATGGTGGGTCCATCGTCGGCAGCTTTGTGAAACTCGGTGACCAGAGTGTTGATGGCCAGCTCCAGATCTGAGAACTGAGACAGAAGATCAGCCGCTGTCATCAATAATCAATAATCAGCACCGGAAGAACTAAGAGGGATTTTACGTCCCATCAACCAATATTCATCCCAGTAGAACGTAATGATCATATCAGGTGTTTAAACTGACATTTCACCATTTCATGGAAAATATTCACTGATTATGAATCTGATGGCAGCAGTACAGTTCTGGTCTGATGCAGGATTCTACAGTCCTGGACCTGGTAGCTGGATTTCTGCTCTCATGATGCTCCAAATGCTTTCTGTTGGTGAAAGGGGTTTGACTGCAGGCAGACCAGTTCAGCAGCAGGATTCTGGACTGCAGTCAGACCGGTTCAGCAGCAGGACTCTGGACTGCAGGCAGACCAGTTCAGCAGCAGGACTCTGGACTGCAGTCAGACCGGTTCAGCAGCAGGACTCTGGACTGCAGGCAGACCAGTTCAGCAGCAGGACTCTGGACTAAAGGCAGACCAGTTCAGGAGCAGGACTCTGGACTGCAGGCAGACCAGTTCAGCAGCAGGACTCTGGACTGCAGGCGAACAAGTTCAGCAGCAGGACTCTGGACTGCAGGCAGACCAGTTCAGAAGTAGGACTCTGGACTGCAGGCAGACCGGTTCAGCAGCAGGACTCTGGACTACAGGCAAACCAGTTCAGCAGCAGGACTCTGGACTGCAGGCGAACAAGTTCAGCAGCAGGACTCTGGCCTGCAGGCAGACCAGTTCAGCTGCAGGACTCTGGACTGCAGGCAGACCAGTTCAGAAGCCAGACTCTGGACTGCAGGCAGACCAGTTCAGCAGCCAGACTCTGGACTTCAGGCAGACCAGTTCAGCAGCCAGACTCTTTACTAAAAGAAGACCATTTCAGCAGCAGGACTCTGGACTAAAGGCAGACCAGTTCAGCAGCCAGACTCTTGAATGAAGGAAGACCAGTTCAGCAGCAGGACTCTGGACTGCAGGCAGACCAGTTCAGCAGCAGGACTCTGGACAAAAGTCAGACCAGTTCAGCAGCAGGACTCTGGACTAAAGGCAGACCAGTTCAGCAGCAGGACTCTGGACTGCAGGCAGACCAGTTCAGCAGCAGGACTCTGGACTAAAGGAAGACCAGTTCAGCAGCCGGATTCTGGACTGCAGGCAGACCAGTTCAGCAGCCAGACTCTGGACTGCAGGCAGACCAGTTCAGCAGCCAGACTCTGGACTGCAGGCAGACCAGTTCAGCAGCCAGACTCTGGACTTCAGGCAGACCAGTTCAGCAGCCAGACTCTGGACTTCAGGCAGGCCAGTTCAGCAGCAGGACTCTGGACTAAAGGAAGACCAGTTCAGCAGCAGGACTCTGGACTAAAGGCAGACAAGTTCCGCAGCAGGACTCTGGACTAAAGGCAGACCAGTTCAGGAGCAGGACTCTGGACTGCAGGCAGACCAGTTCAACAGCAGGACTCTGGACTAAAGTCAGACCAGTTCAGCAGCAGGACTCTGGCCTAAAGGCAGACCAGTTCAGCAGCAGGACTCTGGACTAAAGGCAGACCAGTTCAGCAGCAGGACTCTGACTAAAGGCAGACCAGTTCAGGAGCAGGACTCTGGACTGCAGGCAGACCAGTTCAACAGCAGGACTCTGGCCTAAAGTCAGACCAGTTCAGCAGAAGGACTCTGGACTAAAGGCAGACCAGTTCAGCAGCAGGACTCTGGACTAAAGGCAGACCAGTTCAGCAGCCGGACTCTGGACAAAAGTCAGACCAGTTCAGGAGCAGGACTCTGGACTGCAGGCAGACCAGTTTAGTAGCAGGACTCTGGACTAAAGGAAGACCAGTTCAGCAGCCGGATTCTGGGCTGCAGGCAGACCAGTTCAGCAGCAGGACTCTGGACTGCAGGCAGACCAGTTCAGCAGCCAGACTCTGGACCTCAGGCAGACCAGTTCAGCAGATAGACTCTGGACTACAGGCAGACCAGTTCAGCAGCAGGAATCTGGACTAAAGGCAGACCAGTTCAGCAGCAGGACTCTGGACTGCAGGCAGACCAGTTCATCAGCTGGACTCTTGCCAAAAGGAAGACCAGTTCAGTAGCCAGACTCTGGACCTCAGGCAGACCAGTTCATCAGCTGGACTCTTGCCAAAAGGAAGACCAGTTCAGCAACGGGATTCTGGACTGCAGGCAGACCAGTTCAGCAGCCAGACTCTTGACTAAAAGAAGACCAGATTAGCAGCAGGACTCTGGACTAAAGGCAGACCAGTTCAGCAGCCAGACTCTGGACTACAGGCAGACCAGTTCAGCAGCAGGAATCTGGACTAAAGGCAGACCAGTTCAGTAGCCAGACTCTGGACTGCAGGCAGACCAGTTCATCAGCTGGACTCTTGCCAATAGGGAGACCAGTACAGCAGCGGGATTCTGGACTTCAGGCAGACCAGTTCAGGAGCCAGACTCTTGACTAAAAGAAGACCAGATTAGCAGCAGGACTCTGGACTGAAGGCAGACCAGTTCAGCAGCCAGACTCTTGATTAAAGGAAGACCAGTTCAGCAGCAGGACTCTGGACTAAAGGCAGACCAGTTGAGCAGCAGGACTCTGGACTAAAGGAAGACCAGTTCAGCAGCCGGAATCTTGAAAAAAGGATGACCAGTTCAGCAGCCGGATTCTGGACTGCAGGCAGACCAGTTCAGCAGCCAGACTCTGGACTGCAGGCAGACCAGTTCAGCAGCCAGACTCTGGACTTCAGGCAGACCAGTTCAGCAGCCAGACTCTGGACTGCAGGCAGACCGGTTCAGCAGCCAGACTCTGGACTGCAGGCAGACCGGTTCAGCAGCCAGACTCTGGACTGCAGGCAGACCAGTTCATCAGCTGAACTCTTGCCAAAAGGCAGACCAGTTCAGCAGCAGGACTCTGGACTGCAGGCAGACCAGTTCAGCAGCCAGACTCTGGACTTCAGGCAGACCAGTTCAGCAGCCAGACTCTTTGACTAAAGGCAGACCAGTTCAGCAGCAGGACTCTGGACTAAACGCAGACCAGTTCAGCAGCCAGACTCTTGACTAAAGGAAGACCAGTTCAGCAGCAGGACTCTGGACTGCAGGCGGACCAGTTCAGCAGCAGGACTCTGGACTGCAGGCAGACCAGTTCAACAGCAGGACTCTGGACTGCAGGCAGACCAGTTCAGAAGCAGGACTCTGAACTGCAGGCAGACCAGTTCAGCAGCTGGACTCTGGACTAAAGTCAGACCAGTTCAGCAGCAGGACTCTGGACTGCAGGCAGACCAGTTCAGCAGCAGGACTCTGGACTAAAGTCAGACCAGTTCAACATCTGACTCTGGACTGCAGGCAGACCAGTTCAGAAGCCGTATTCTGGACTGCAGGCAGACCAGTTCAGCAGCTGGACTCTGGACTAAAGTCAGACCAGTTCAGCAGCAGGACTCCTGACTAAAGGCAGACCAGTTCAGCAGCAGGACTCTGGACTAAAGGCAGACCAGTTTAGCAGCAGGACTCTGGACTAAAGTCAGACCAGTTCAGCAGCAGGACTCTGGACTGCAGGGAGACCTGTTCAACAGCAGGACTCTGGACTAAAGTCAGACCAGTTCAACATCTGACTCTGGACTGCAGGCAGACCAGTTCAGCAGTCGGATTCTGGACTGCAGGCAGACCAGTTCAGCAGCCAGGATCTGGACTGCAGGCAGACCAGTTCAGTAGCCAGGATCTCGACTGCAGGCCAACCAGTTCAGCAGGCAGACTCTGGACTATAGGCAGACCAGTTCAGCAACCAGACTCTGGCGTGCAGGCAGACCAGTTCAGCAGCCGGAAACTGCCAGCAGAACAGTTCAGTACCCGGACTTTGGATTGCAGGCGAACCAGTTCAGCAGCACGTTCTACTGGGAATAAAACTTGTCATTTATATTCTACTGGGAATAAAACATTATGTTTATGTTTTACTGGGAATGAAAGATAAGTTGATGAGATTCCGTTTCATTTACATTTCATGCAGGACTGGGTTTGTACAGCAGACTCTTACCAAAAAGTAGTATATGCAAGCATACTTTAAGTATACTAATTTTAAACTTTAAATAAGACGGTATACTTTTAGTTAACTATTTATTTACTTATCAGAAAATACACTTAACAAAGTTTACTTGGATTTTTAAAATAAATATACTAGAAGTTTAACATATTTAGCCTATACTTATATTTAAACTTATGAACAATATACTTTAATAGTAGTACATTCATAGTACATTTTCAAACATACTGGTTTCTTTGATACTAAGACTTTAAATGTTACTGGACCATTTGGTGGAGTAAAATAAAACACCTAAATCTATTTTTGACAGAAATTTTAAAATATTTTTTTTACTCAGCATTAAAGGTGGAGTAAAAGTATAATAAGGCTGTTTTCAGTATATTTGAAAATGTATTTTTAAACACTAAAAACTATAGGTGTACTATCAGTAAACCCATAGCAAACCTAAAAGGTTACTTTCGGTGGTGGTCAGAGGGGCTGTAGGCGCAGTCTGCCTCAGGGCAGCTGTGGCTACATACGAAGCTTACCATCACCAAGTCTGAATGTGGCTACATACGAAGCTTACCATCACCAAGTCTGAATGAGGCTACGTACATAGCTTACCATCACCAAGTCTGAATGAGGCTACATACGTAGCTTTCTACACCATGTATGAATGAGGCTACATACGTAGCTTTCTACACCACGTATGAATGAGGCTACATACGTAGCTTACCGTCACCACGTATGAATGAGGCTACATACGTAGCTTACCGTCACCACGTATGAATGTGGCTGCATACGTAGCTTACCGTCACCACGTATGAATGAGGCTACATACGTAGCTTTCTACACCACGTATGAATGAGGCTACATATGGAGCTTACCGTCACCACGTATGAATGAGCCTACATACGTAGCTTACCATCACCACGTATGAATGAGGCTACATACGTAGCTTTCTACACCACGTATGAATGAGGCTACATACGTAGCTTTCTACACCACGTATGAATGAGGCTACATACGTAGCTTACCATCACCACGTATGAATGAGGCTACATACGTAGCTTTCTACACCACGTATGAATGAGGTTACATACGTAGCTTTCTACACCACGTATGAACGAGGCTACATACGTAGCTTACCATCAACACGTATGAATGAGGCTACATACGTAGCTTTCTACACCACGTATGAATGAGGCTACATACGTAGCTTTCTACACCACGTATGAATGAGGCTACATACGTAGCTTTCTACACCACGTATGAATGAGGCTACATACGTAGCTTTCTACACCACGTATGAATGAGGCTACGTATGTAGTTTACCATCACCACGTATGAATGAGGCAACATACGTAGCTTACCGTCACTACGTATGAATGAGGCTACATACGTAGCTTTCTACACCACGTATGAATGTGGCTACATACGTAGCTTACCGTCACCACGTATGAATGAGGCTACATACGTAGCTTTCTACACCACGTATGAATGAGGCTACATACGTAGCTTACCGTCACCACGTATGAATGAGGCTACATACGTAGCTTTCTACACCACGTATGAATGAGGCTACATACGTAGCTTTCTACACCACGTATGAATGAGGCTACATACGTAGCTTACCGTCACCACGTATGAATGAGTAATCGACCTACTCTTGGCGCTTTGAGTGCCTTGAAAAGCGCAATATAAATCCAATCCATTATTATTATTATTGTATACTTAAAAGTGTTGGGATCTATGGTTGTTCCTGGTGTGTTCCAGCAGCTGTCCACCAGAGGGTCGTCCAGGAGCAAAGGATTGAATCTCCAGCAGGTGTGCAGCTGCACACCTGCATTCCATTACCTTCTTCAAGAGGAGGATAAGAGGAGTCTGCTGCCAGCTCTTCAGTGCCTGAGTGTTAGCCCTCTGTGGTAACTTCAAGCCCCTCTGCGTTTCTCTGAGTTCCTTGTATTGAAAACCTGCGTGATTCTCCTTTGTTTTTTCCCCTTAAGGACAACATCTGGATTATTTCCTCCAAGACCCTCCATCTCCAAAATACCACCGTCACACATCTGACTATTCCGGATTTCATCTACCACAGCTGGCATCAAGACTCCTGTCCCATCCGTCCTCAAACTCAGCAAACCTGTCTGCCCTCCAACCCTCCACTCCACCTGTCTGCAATTCTCTGGAATCACTACCTACAGACTAAACCACAGGATCCCACTCACCACCTCCTCTCTCACTGACCTGATCACTCCACAGTAAGCTCTTGCCCTTCAGCATCTTCAAATATTGCTTCTTCGTCTCACCATCTCTTCCACTTCTTCCAGTGATCCAGTTTCCCAGCATCTCCGGAACCCACCTTGAATAACATCACTACCCAAAATAAACATCTTGTAAATTCCGTTGTCTCCTGAGAGTGTTGCATGTGGGTCAGGCAATTATCTAAAACCATGACAG
>JALJCO010011165.1:0-10610 GCA_023101725.1 Atherinomorus stipes | reverse complement strand
AGTCCGACCCTGTCATGTGCTGCACTTTGATCACTTCCCCAGCCAGGTAGGCCGACTATGGAGGAGAAAACTGTCAGATGAAAATGGAGCATTCAGTTCTGCGTGGGAAGATTCATTTACTTTCACTGCTGACCAGATTATTTTGCGTAGTTATGTTCATATTTTGTGAAATAGTCTTTTTTTTTTGGCTAGACCGCTTACTGCACTCACCAGTAAAAGGATGACAGACAGGACGGCATGTTTGGTTTGCTGCCGGTAGATTATTTAAGCTGCGTCTTTTTTCATCCTCCATAAATACAACAACTAAAATACATATTTTCTTGGAAGTTACCTTCAACCAGACGTCTTTTTTTTAGTTCAAAATGTTTTTGCTGCATGCAGAAATGTAATTTCGTTCTCTCGTTTTTATGTTAAATGCAACACATTTAACATAAAAGCAAAGGAAAAATTGTTAGAATTTTATTTGATTTTAAATGTCAGAAGTCAGTTGTGGCTCCCAGTGTTTTCTTTATTGTAGGAAACTGGTCTAAATGGTTATTTGACTGGTAAAGGTTACCGATCGGCTTAAATTGAGCAATATAGGCCTAAATGTTTGTTATTTCTGTATTTCACAGGTCACACAACATGATTAGGTATTTATGTGTGTTTTCGGTTTTCAGTTATCAGTATCAGCCTTTAGGAGCTGAAATTCATCGGTACCACTGGGCCTGAAAAAAGTTCTAGGGGAAACACTGGTGATGTTTTGTCTAACTTTGTCCTGTGTGAATAAAAAACTGCAAAGCAGAAAGAAACTTTGGAGAAGGTATCAGCTCGTCTGTCTCCTCTTGCTGCAAGTTGCACTCTGATGTGCACTCTTGGTGTGTCTCATTCTTTCTGGGTTGACAGAGAATAAATTAGCAAGGACGTACAGTGCGAGTGGTCAGATAGCATCCGAGCATCAGTTTGTACAGTGTGAGGACATACATCGCAAGCTTTTGAACTCTGCGACTGATTTGCACAATTTGAGTTGGAGCTGCGAGCAACGATTGAAATTATCAGTGTATCCAGGCTTTAGCAGGCGTTGCCCAGCAGCTGTGAGCCCCATTCTCTGCTAGCTCTGATGCTCATTTCTGCTATTTTACTGTAAAAATGTCCTTTTCATGGGTCAAACGATTATCTGTGGGTGGTTTATTCAATCATTCATGTCACTAAAAGGCAGAAGCTTTTTTTCACTGACCCAGTCATTCTCTGAATCTGCCACCACTGATTTTAGCCTAGCTTAGCTTAGTTGCTGTAATCTGGTGGTTCCAACTAGCACCACTTGGTGAAAGTGAACTAATTAACCCGCACATGCTGATCGAGTACAAAAGCCAATCACATCAAAGGACTGACTAGGCGGCATTCAATAGGGTAACTATATGCCGCGGAAGAACAGGTGAATCACAGGTGAGTCACAGGCGAAGCACCGCGGATAGTCGCAAAGGCAGCACGCATGCGCAGCATCCCCAACTTCTGTAAACAGGGTTGTCACCGGATTCTGTGAAATCGGCTTATCGTTTGTACTTGATCAGAATGTGCAGGCCACGAAACGTAATTGGAAAAAATCTTGAGTTAATTAGTTTATTTTTGCCAAGTGGTGCTAGTTGGAATCACCATATTACAGCAACTATGCCAAGCTAAGCGAAAGCCAGTGCTGCCAGATTCAGAGAATGACTGAGTCGATTAGCAAATGCTTCTGCCCACTTGTTCAACTCAGGGGACTGCAGGGGGAGGCTAAATTTCACCCAGAGGTGGTATATGCCTTTAATGGAATCATCACTAAGGTCCAATGTATTTATTCTGGAACTGACAGACTTAGAAAATACCCTTGTTTCAACTAAATGTCCCAAAGGCTTGCTTTCAAAGTTCTATGCCTCCTTACTTGGTTCTGAACCATCAAGTTTTGACTCTGACGGGCTTCTGTGGGAGCGTGATCTAGAGGTGAAATTCAGTTCTATGGATTGGCTCAGGACTTGTAATGGGACCTTTCCCCAGTGCACCTCTATTCCTATCCACAAACAAAACTTCAAACTTTTTTATAGGTCTTATCCCTGTTCGCCTCCAGAGAATGTTTCGCAACCGTCCCAACCTTTACTGTAAATGTTTGAAGCACTGTAGCACCGAATAATGTAATAATATACTGAAAATGTAATAATACCTGAAAATTTGCTCTTAACTCAATCACAAATGTAATAAAACCCAAGATGAAAGCACAGGTAAGGGATACCTGCGTGGCGTTTCCGCCTGACGCACCTCCGCCAGTGCCAATAAGGTAGCTGCAGGGTCATCAGCCGGGAGCCACCCTTCATTGATGTTTCGCTCCATTATTCCCGGAACATCTCATGGTGGTGGAGCAACGGCAGGGACGTCTCCCTGCCGCCCCCTGCAGCTTTTCAGACCTAAATTTATGGTATTCCACTGCTTTTGTGTGCACCACTTTGTGATTTTATCTGTGAAAAGCGCTTTTCCCTTCTTTACTATTGAAGAGAGAAGCGAGCTGCAGAGCGCCGGTCCGTTCATATCACGTCTCATTCATTTTCAATGACGGGGCTGGTTTGTTCGCATGTCAAAAACGCTCGAGTTCAATTTTTTCAGCTCTAGCGAAGAGGCGAAATATGCTCTATTCACGTGAATAGGACGCCTCATTCGTGCGAGTAAAACGCTACATTTGCGCGGAGGTAGACGCGCGTTTGGGGCTCATCGCGCTGCGAATTTGCGGCAAACGCGCCGCGCCAAGCAAAGGTGCGTCTAGTCGCGCCTGTACATTGACATAACATGTAATTCATTTGCGCAAATAATTTTATTCGTGTCTGGTGTGAACACGGGGTAAGTATGTGTGTGTGTATATACATACATAAAAAAAATAATAGGTTCATAAAACAATGGCTAATAAAACATTGCAACGGTCATCTCATTTATTCTGGTTCACATCTTATCCAGACTGGTTTTTGTTAATAGTAAAATTTGCTAACGTTTGTAGCATGCTAACACACTGCAGCAGGGCAGCGGTAACTCACTGGGGTATCAATGTTCAAAAGGGTTAATGCAGTTCCACGCGGCTTGGAGGAAACTGCTTGAAAGAAAATTAAATTGAACAGAGAACCCAGATAATTTAACCCCCCCCCCCCCCGTTTTTATTCTGACCACAAGTTAGTGGTAAAGAGGTATCACTCCTTTATGTTAAGTTAATCTCTCCACTAGGAAGCTGTTCCTTTAAATAGGCTACGCTCTGTTTTTAGCCTGAAAAATGCACCAGGAGTGGTTATCTTATCTTTACACAATCTTTGGGTCTGTCCCAAACCGCGCACTTGAGCACTTTTTGAGTGTGTAGTGCACACATGGTGTCATTTAAGCAACAAGTCAGTGCACTGGAAGTACCAGGATGTTGCCCTAATCACGGCCAAAAATGAAGTGCAAAACGAAGCACACTACTCGCACTAAACGGACGCCATCTTGCTGACGTAGAGGAAGAGGCGGGACTTTAGAACTGCTTTCAGAGCTGAATAATGGCGGTGAATGAAGCGGTGGCGACCCCTGCTGCATCGGAGGTGGTATTGTACTTGATTTAAGTAACGTTTATGAAATGATTTAGACATAATCACTAATGTATATTGTGGCATGCTACCAAGCTGTTCACTCCCTGATGACAGTTATGATCTGGTCGTGTGTTTGAGGCCGCGGTTATACCTGCTTAGAGTTAGCTCATGTTTGTGGGCAATGCTAGTCCATAACTTCCTGTTAGTGCAGTGCTCTGTCTGGGTCAGCATTTAGCAACAACAGTGTGCACTACAAACAAAGTACACAGTGCGCACTATGCACTGAATTCCAGTGCACTCAGGCAAGTGTGTGGTTTGAGACAGGCTCTTTGTCTCCCTGCTACGTGCTATGCCTGCTGCTACGTCTGTGAAGTTGGAAGAAAACGACTCGAGCTAGATTTAGAGGGAGAAATAAACATTTGAAGCTAATTATGACTATCCAGATTTTAAATATAGGTAGATAACAGACCGGCTGGGAGCTGTGATTCAAGATAGAGCCGTGTGGAACTGCATTAACCCTTTTGAACACTGATATCCCAGTGAGTTACCGCAGCCATGATGCAGTGTGTTAGCATGCTACAAACGTTAGCAAAACGTTGTACGCTGCTTAAGAAAACCTGTAAATACTTTGTACTTTTAACAAAAACCAGTCGGGATAAGATGTGAACCAGGATAAATGAGATGACCGTTGCAATGTTTTATTAGCCATTGTTTTATGAACCTATTATTTTTATGTATGTATATACACACACACACACACACATTCTTATATTTTGTATACATACATCTAGATTTTCTTTGAGATGTGTCCATTGCTGGACTACACGGCTGGCAAACAAGAGAACACCCAGGAGTTGGAGAGGTGGCAGCTGAAGCTGGAGTTAAAACAGGACAAGATTTCTGAGCTTATCAAGGAGAAAGAGAAACAACGGTACACTGACCGGTATGCTTGGTAAAAAAAAAAAAAAAAAGGTGAACTCAAATGAATTATTAATCAATTATGTGTTGATTTGTGTGAAGGTTTAGGTCAGATTACATTGAGATTATGCTTTTCTTTAGTCGTGTAATAAATTACATTTTCAGAGATTTTGTTTGTTTATTGTACAAATCTGTTTTATAATTTTGAGACTTGAGTTTTGAATAACGCCACTGTCATTTTTTCCCTCATTTCTTGTGAGTTTTTACTGAACCATGTTCTTTATTGTGAAAAGTGCAATAAATATTCAATTTATCTGATGTTACTGTGTGCTGTGTCTTTCCTTTTGGGAGAAAATGACCTTTAAATCTCAACTACTTTGTAGTTTATAAACTACTTTATAAAGCATAGATAGTGCACACTTTAGATGAGCTTATGCCATATACTTTATAAATGAGTAGTAAGTGCTTCGTAACTACCTGCAATGATGAATTCCTGTCTTATTAACTGCTTATAAGACATTGATTGGAAAAGAAATTTGTGAGTTTGTATAAAATATTTACTACCATATTTACTAACCATTAGTACATGCCTTAACACTGTAAGTGAAAGCACAGATAGAAAAAAAAACTTATAACTGGTTTGTAAGTGACGCAAATACCATATTATGAAAAGCTGAATCTAACCTATAACGGTATGAAAATAGAATTGTTAAATACATTGTAGAAAAACATTAATAGATGTGTTTTTAAAGTATCTACTAATGAGTACTAATGTCAGATACATGCTTTATAGATGATGAATTCATGATTTGCTACCTCATAACTAATGTGCTTATTAATGATTAATATAACATCTACAACTGTGCTTATAAAATACTTACTAACAAGTATTTCTGTCAGAAATATGCTTTGTAAATGATGAATTCAGTATTTATTAATGTTTAATAAATGCTTAATAGTGTGTACTTATTATAAAGTGTTACCATGAATGCATATAGGCTATACATACACACACACACACACACACACACACACACATATATATATATATATATATATATATATATATATATATATATAGTTTTTAAATGAATGAATGATCATTTATACAGAATCCATTATTAGTAGCAGCCAATATGGTTATTTAAATAATAAATCACAGTAATGGATTAACATTTCATAGATAAATTAATATAAATTAAATTAATGTTTTATTTTTTTTTTTTTATATATATATATACATATATATATATATATATATATATATATATATATATATATATATATATATATATATATATACACACACACACATAGTATCTGTGTAGATACTAATAATGGATTCTGTATAAATGATCATTCATTCAACTTTAAAAAGTCAACATTCTAAACAATCAATCAACTAACCAAACCACCAGTCTCCTAAACTTTCCTCTGACATCTTCTGGCAAAAACACAACCAGATAAAAACTGATCCTGTTCTGAATGTGATGTCATGACTGATTCAGTCTCAGGAGATGAGGGGATGAAGGTGGGACACTCACGTTTAGGTCGTCTTCACGGTTCCCACGTGCCTGTGTTGCTTTTCTGATGCGTGATGATGTCTGATGTCAGACAGAAAACACTCGCCGACATGCTTTACAGTTTCCCTCATCATCTCCACTGACGCTGTCCAGCCAAGGACGGGCCTGTTCCCACTCAGGTGTTTTCTTTAGCAAGCATTTTTGCTTTTGAGATCATTCATGAGTATCAGGTGCGGACATTTTAAAAGGCGCGGGTGCTGAGAGCGCACGTGACAGCAGCACACGCAGGCAGCCAGGCAGAAACACAGGACTGGAGGATCCTGCGTAGATCCCGCTGGTTTTTGCTGGCTTTAAAATTTCCTGTGTTTTATTTAGCTTATTATTACTAAATTTAATGTTTATATATGTGTGACAGACATGTGTATTTGACATTTATGGAAATAAGGAACAAATGGCGTCCCGTACTGGTTCAATATGGGACGCAACGTTTTATTGTCAATTAAAGGACGATTCCGTATCTTACGGGACGGGTGGCAACCCTAGCTCCACTGGGATCAATGGAGAAGTAGATGTACTGGGGACAGGTCACGAAGTCAGGGTCCACACCCAGAGTGACCCCTTCCCGGCGTCTTACCAGATCTACTAACAAGTGACTGAACAGGTTTTAATCTTTCCCATTTCCCCATTGGTGTAGTTTAGTCAACTTTCCTCTGGTAAACAGAAAGTGGTCTGCAGGACACCTTGTTGGGATTTCTTGAGATAAAGTCCTGACTAGTCAGTGTCAGACCGTGTCATTTTGTGGCCATTTTGTGTTTTTCTACAGGTAAGTCCCATTGAGACACACAGTCTCTTTTGCAAGGGAGATCTGTTTCCCAAACGTACATGTCTTTAGATTGTGGGAGGAAGCCGGAGTCAATCCGAGCGAGCCTGGTAGGCTTATTCATGAGCGTGAGAAATAATATGTGTGGTGTGTGAGCATGTGAAGTCGTTCAAATGGGTGTGTCACATGCTCAATGTGTGAGACTTGAGAGCCCTGTTAAAGTACTGTCTGACACCACAACAGTAAGAAATACTGAAGCTAATATATGGAGAACCAACCATCTAAACCTTAATAAATGCTAGCTTACTGGCTGATATGGATTTTTCCCTCCAAAATTATATAAAATTATCACTTAAACATTAATATAATAAAACATTCAGTGAGAAAATTGTATGTGCAGCATACAGTATGTTTATTTAGTATTTACTGTCAGTAATCTGATGGCTGCTTTGTTCCATAGTAAGATATGACAGCACGTGTTTATGTGGAAATAAAGAGACGTTGGCAGAAACAATGGGAGGAAGAGAGGAAAGGAAGGTGGTTTTACAGGATACAACAGACAGTGGGACAAGAGAGGATGACTACAGGACATGGGAAGTACTACAAGGTTATGTCAAGACTGAGAATGGGACATACTGGGCTTAACGGTACATTGTATAAAATGGGCGAGCATAACACAGGACGATGTGACTGTTGCAATCAAACAGAAAGCAGAGAACATGTCATGATGCACTGCAACAAATATAAGACAGAAAGGAAGATCATGGAAGCTAAACTCAGGGAAAAAGTAACATTTGATCTCCCAGGTGTTCTACATATGGCGCAGAAGGGGGGCCAAAAATAAGACAACTGCGCAGCCGGCGGCGGCTACTTCCTTGTCGCAAGAGGCTATGTTTATTCCGAAGCCAGCCACTCATCTCACAAATGATGGGCCTGCAGCAGTAACTGAGCGGCTGGAGCTGGTAAAAGAGAGGGCTGCAACTCGCAGAACTTGGCCGTTCATTTAAATGTTGATCGCTGCAGCTCTTTGGATCATGTATTGTCCTGGACGCGTGTTAGCACCAGAGAGGCTAGCAACTAGCATGCCTCGGCTAGTCACCTATTGGATTGTGTACTCCCTCTGCTATCTATTAGCATGTGTGACAGTGTGGTCCTGTCACTATGCCTCCGACTGATCATGTGTACTGGCTACCTGGCCATAGGGATGTCCCTTTGGCTGAATGGTCAGCGTGCATGACTTTCACCCGGGAGTCTGAGGTTCAAAGCCCGCCCGGGCCCTCGGTTGCGTACCTTGCCACACATGGATAGGCTGGGGATAGCATTGGAGAGGTTCAGGCTAGTGACTAGCACGTGACTAGCACGCCTGAGGTCGTTCTCTGTATTGGTGTGTCTTTTTTTTGTCTCCAAGTTCTCCACCTGTGTACGTGAAGAGTTCAGAGACCTCTTTTTTTTACCACCTACTCACCTCTCCTCATGTTATTTTTTTTTCTTTCTGCAAAGGTGCGCCCTGCAGGGGCTGCGTAACCGCGGTCTGCCTGATCCTGTCTTGTTACATTTTTTTGTGTGTCTTGGACGGGTTGTACTGAAACATGAATTTCCCCCTCCGGAATCAATAAAGTATCTTTGATTTGATTTGATTGATCTCTGTAATGAGAAGGGGTGTGGTCTAATGACATCAACACCCTATATCAGGTGTATAAGGCAAACATGATTATAATTACATAATTATTTGCCAAAGGAAACTTCCTTTTTCTTTGGCAAAATGGGTCAGAAGAGGGACTTGACAGGCTCCGAAAAGTAAAAAATAGTGAGATATCTTGCAGAGGGATGCAGGACTCTTAAAATTGCCAAGCTTCTGAAGCGTGATCATCGAACAATCAAGAGTTTCATTCAAAATAGTCAACAGGGTCGCAAGAAACGTGGGGAAAAACCAAGGCACAAAATAACTGCCCATGAACTGAGAAAAGTCAAGTTTGCAGCTGCCTAGATGCCACTTGCTAGCAGTTTTGCAATATTTCAGAGCTGCAACATCACTGGAGTGCCCAAAAGCACAAGGTGTGCAATACTCAGAGACATGGCCAAGGTAAGAAAGGCTGAAAAACCACCACCACTGAACAAGACACACAAGCTGAAACGTCAAGACTGGGCCAAGAAATATCTCAAGACTGATTTTTCTAAGGTTTTATGGACTGATGAAATGAGAGTAGGTCTTGATGGGCCAGATGGATGGGCCCGTGGCTGGATCGGTAAAGGGCAGAGAGCTCAAGTTCGACTCAGATGCCAGCAAGGTGGAGGTGGGGTACTGGTATGGGCTGGTATCAAAGATGAGCTTATGGGGCCTTTTCGGGTTAAGGATGGAGTCAAGCTCAACTCCCAGTCCTACTGCCAGTTTCTGGAAGACACCTTCTTCAAGCAGTGGTACAGGAAGAAGTCCGCCACTCATCTCACAAATGATGGGCCTGCAGCAGTAACTGAGCGGCTGGAGCTGGTAAAAGAGAGGGCTGCAACTCGCAGAACTTGGACGTTCATTTTAATGTTGATCGCTGCTGCAGCTCTTTGGATCATGCATGGTCCTGGACGCGTGTTAGCACCAGAGAGGCTAGCAACTAGCATGCCTCGGCTAGTCACCTATTGGATTGTGTACTCCCTCTGCTATCTATTAGCATGTGTGACAGTGTGGTCCTGTCACTATGCCTCCGACTGATCATGTGCCCTGGCTACTTGGCCACAGGGATGTCCCTTTGGCTGAATGGTCAGCGTGCATGACTTTCACCCGGGAGTCTGGGGATCAAAGCCCGCCCGGGCCCTCCGTTGCGTACCATTGGTTTCTGCAGGACGTTAATGAAGCAGCAGCTGATCCTCATGAGCTCCTACTGGGAACAACCAAGAGGAAAAGCTGTAGAGACAGAGTTCGACTTAAAAACAAACTTTCTCGCTGTCCAGGGAATGACGTCGTTCACAGCCATCTGTCATAGTGAGGAAACGTCACTTGTTTCACGTTGATGTCTTGTCGAAGCATGCGCTGTAAGAGCGCAACCTCACAACTTTCCGATTCAGCGTTTACATGATACCCCGTTCGGTTTGGGGAAAGGAATATTCTACCCCTGTGAAACCGAAAGAAAATTCATTCGGTTCGGCGCTTTTCATTCGGAAAGAGGCGTTTACATGGATCATTTTAATTCCGAAAGAGCTTTTAAACCGAAAGTAAACCGAAACCCAAATCGGTCTATTTGGGTCCATGTAAACGCAGCTAGTGATACTTAACAAATATGAAGAATTCAGGAACATCATTCCTGAATGATAACACGACATTATCATTAAGGAATGACAATAAATGTCTCCATTTATGCTGCGGCAACACAGTCGCCGCAGCAAAAGCCAGGAAGGAAATTTGGCTGTTCATGCGCAAGTCTGTGCGATTGTGCAATCATGGAACAATATCGGACACTGATCATTTAGTGTTCACCACACTACAGCGCTTCCTCAAGTAATTTGCTTCTCATACTGTACGTATAGATATTTCAGGCTCATATCGTGCACGCGTTGTAACCCTTCACCGTGATGGCATGGGTGGGTGTGCGCTCCATAAATTCATGTTTTCTGCATTTGTAACCTCTTAACCACATTATTTCAGATGCTATCTCTGCGGAGACTCTATGTCGCCACACTCTTTCATATGAATGGAATTTCTTTTCATATTTGTGCAGCCCACAGGAAAAAAGCGGGTATTACAAAGACATGTTTTTGCATACGTTTTCAGTGTCGCCAACGGTGTACACCAAACTACCATTGAAT
>JALJCO010011164.1:0-66120 GCA_023101725.1 Atherinomorus stipes | reverse complement strand
CTGGTATTAGAGCCAGCCTCAGATGGGTAGATGGTTTGTCAATACTACCAGCATTAGTTATGGAGGTTTTATCTGTAGCATTATTTGTTTACTTATTATATGATTTCTGTAACGTATGTTTTGCTCTTTCTAGGGGCAGACGAGGATATCCGGGGACTCTGCCTGGAGGGGCACTGTGGCATTAATCTGGCAGTACATCCTGGGTTTTGAGGCGGAGGGAAAAAAAAGAAAAATGTCTGAAATAAAATCAGTTTAATTTATATTAATAGTGGTGTGGTTTTGTTTATTTTTTTGCTGTCTTTTTTGCATTTACTTATTTTTTATAGTGTCCTCACAGTAACATGCTGTAACACTGATGCTTCAATAACAATGATGTAATATAATTACCTTTTACTCACATTATGTATTATGCTTATACTTGTGTGTTTTTTTCATTTCAAGTATTTCTAGCATACTTGTAATTACATCTGTGTGGACACAAGTTTGAGTTTAAAATTACGTCAGATGTACTAGTAGGTTCACACAAATTACCATCGGCTGCAAACCTGTGCGGCTTCAGCCAGTAACAGGAGGACATCAATTTGCCGGCGCCGATTTCGGCGTAAGGCTTCCCTAAGGATGTTCATGTTTTCCTGATGAGAAATAACCAGAAAAAAACACTTAACGGTAAAAAGCGCCGGCAGAAGATGGCGGCAGTGCGCTGTGGCTGTACGCCGGTCAAAAATTTCCGTAGAAGAAGTCGACACCGGTGTTTCATTTCCGGTGAGTACTCCACACGGGAGTATGCGATTTGGGACAGCACTGCATACTTGAAAGTCACGTACTAAGCCACTAAGTACATAGTATGGTTAGTGTACTCAATTTGGAATTTTGAGTATAGAGTATGCAAGTATGCGATTTGGGACGCAGCACAAGTGTTAAGGGCTGTTTTGTGACTTGGAAATGGGACACCCTTAAATGCAGACACGTCTTTAAACTGTGGGGGGCAGCACTACGCCACAGCGGCGTTCAGTCTGTCAATTCAGAAGAAGAAGAAGAAGAAGAAGAAGACGACACCGCAGAAGAAGAAAAAGAAGAATTTATTTACATTTATTTGCACTGTTAACCTGCCTAACCATGGACATATTCAGCTGTCAGCGCATACCACGGCTTATTGAAAGGTAAACACCAGCTATAACGAAAGTTACGTAGGTAACTGTGGTTCTGTGAATTCCTGGATGACAGCCAGTCAGCTGACCTGCACGTCACCTGACTGTCACTCGGCAGAGACTGATTGTCATTAGGACTTCACCTGCGAAGAGCGCGAGGTGCTCTGTTTACAGATGGAATGAAACAGAACTATCGTTCCATAACTCTGCGACTACGGGAGATGACATCAGCCCGGTTGTCTTATACTGCTATCGGCACAAGCACGTTATAAAACAACGACATTAGCGCCGAGGAAAATGACCATTTTATAACGTTCACTAACAAACGATAGCAACATGGCTTGACCGCACCGGCCGCTATTGACAAAAGATCGTAAAATAAAAATAAATATTATGCAACAATGAGGTAACTAATCCATAACATGGGCCTAAACTAAGATAAAACAATGGTTTTCCTAATATTTATATATCCATTAACAAAGAAAATGCTTAAGATTTGTAGCTCACCTTCTTTGCTGCGTGCATTCTGGGTAGCCCTTACTCACAAGGGTGGTGTCGGATAATCTCAATATTGAGGGCGATTCAGCCCTCAAACTTGCCCCTTAACTTAACTTTCTGAGAATCGGGACAGCATTTGCACTTCGCGGGAGTGCATTTTTGAGATTGAGGGTTAAGATTGAGGGTTAAGACAGGAATTGGAATTCACCCTAAGTTTTTACTGATTTCATATGAAGAAACACCAGCGATCGGCGTGGATCTGTACATCACCGTGTTAAAACTGAACACATTCGCTGCAACTCCCGCTCTGCAGCCTCCTGCTGGCGTCTCACAAAGACATGGAATATACTGGTAATCTGTTTGTGGAGATAAAGACGACAAGAGACAACAGCTCCAGTAAGAGGTAAAACAGAGTCAGTCGCCAGGAAATTCTGAAAGTAAGCACCTGTGTTCAGTCACAGTGTCAGGTCGGCATAATGTAGCTCGTGTTTAACTACGGCAGGCAAGCTAGTGGTACTGTCTGGGTCGCGGTTCTTAAGCACCAGAAAAGAAAAGGAGGAAGAAGAGAAAAGAAAAGAAAAGAAACAAAAAAAAACCTGGAAGCGCCCACCAGACTGCTAACAGGGAACTTTTAGCCGCCGCCATGCTTACCTTAATTCCTTGCCAACTGACTCGGTTCTGCCTCCTGCTCATGCCGTTGTCTCTTGTCGTCCCACAGCATTTCCACAGAAAGATTATATTCCATGTCTTTGTGGTCATCAGACGCTGACAGGAGGCTGATGGGCAGCTGTTTAACACAGTGACTGAAAAAATCCAGGCCGATCGCTGGTGTTTCTTTCACGGGAAAAAGCTGGAAAAACTTATTCCCCATCTAGAAGAGGTCTCCCCTCGTCCATTAAAGCAGTCAGGAATACAAAAAGAGTCTGGCATCATTGTGATTAACCCTGTAAAGACCAGTCCCTATTCTATTCCAATGGGCCTCCAAAGCTTTCTGACCTTCAGCAGCACTTGGGAGCATGCGAGTGACGTATGCATAAATTATGAAAAGGGTCCATAGACTGTTGAATGTTGGTCCTCATCCACCAACCATTACCACAAAAGAATCATCCTGAAAATCCTTCTAACCAACATTTTACAAGGACTGTGGCATTCACAAAAATCTCTGCATCTACGAGCACTCAGGAGTGCTCATACTACCATTTGAGAGCTGACGTTGAATAAAGTCAACAATTGAGCTGCTCTTTGTTGTTCAGTTCATTAACATATAACAATGGTATTACAGGAATGTTTGTCTGATTTTTAAATTACTTTTGCCAATTTACTGAGCATTTTGTTATTGTAAAAAAATGCATACATACACACAAACATGTACATACATATATATATATATATATATATAACAAACATACATACATACACATATATATATACATACATACATACATACACACACACACACACACATATATATATATATATATATATATATATATATATATATATATATGTGTGTGTGTGTGTGTGTGTGTGTGTGTGTGTGTGTGTTTATAGACGACTGCTCTTACACCTGAGCTGCAGCCGCCCTGATCTACGCGTTTCATTTTCTGTAATTTTACTCTTTTCTTCTTCCTTTTTCTGAAAATCTTGTCTCATTTTGTAATTTTATGCTTAATGTTTTATGCTTTATGTCCCGTTGTGCTATTCATATTTTCAGATGTGATTTTTTAGAGCACTTTGGTTCTCTGTGGTGTTTAAAGTGCCAACAAATAAAGCTGGATTGAACTGGACATTTCTGGACCGTCTGTGTCTGCACACATTCTCATGGCCTTTCATCAGCATTTTCAGCTTACAAACAGATTGGCATTCATTAGTCTACGAGGAAAGATATAAACAGCTTCATGGTCTACAAACATATCTGTTAATCTGAGGAAGACTTTTCTTAAGAAATTTTCCACGACTTACTTTAAGCCTAACAAGATTTGTAAGAAGATGTTTGTGAACGATGTCTAATGCTTGTACCTGCTATTATGTTTGCATATCCTGCAGAGGAGCATTTGTAATAGACAAAACTGCAGAAAAGGATCAGTCATTAACCTGTAAATAATTTCTGCGGTATTCAGGGTTCCTCTAGTATGAGGAAAATCAAATGTTTCAGACAAAATATCCATCCAGTGGTGGTATACTTGTTTTTTTCCCCTTTACATTCACTCTAACAGTAAAGTTCTCATCATCTACTAGAGGAGAAGTTATATTAGCTCATAAACCTGAAGACTCAGATGGTTTGGATTGGTACCACACTGCACTGTTTAGCTGACATCAACGCAATCTTTTTAACACATACCCAGATGCACTGGCCTGCTTTTTTTGCTAGCTTTTCCTTGCCATTAAGTTGAGTTGTACAGCACCTCGGGCTCCAAAAGGATGTTGTTAGTGTGCTCTATAGATAAATTGAACTTGAACTTGAACTTGAACTCACACATCAAACTGCAAGTGTGTTTTTGCGCACCTTCTCCAGGTCCAGCACCTTGTCCTGCATTTCCTTCAGCGCTCCTAGAAGTTCAGCTTCCCGCAGCTTGGACTGCTCCAGCTGGGTCTGCAGATTGCTCACAAATGCTTCTGTGTACTAAAAACAAGCATTATTTAATTAAAATACACATCACACAAGCTGGTAACTGGCTCCTATCTAATATCATGCTGCTTATTTCTACACAGTCACCTGCGTCTGCCAGTCATATCGGTGGAAAGGCTCATTTGTGATACTTCATTTTAAAGGCATATGCCACCCCTGGGTGAAACTGAGCCTCCCCCCTGCAGTCCCCCTGAGTTGGCCAAGTGGACAGAAGCGTTTTCTAGCTGACCTAGGCATTCTCTGAATATGGCAGCTCTGACTTCAGCTTAGCTTAGTTGCTGCAATCTGGTGGATCCACTAGCACCACTTGGTGAAAGTGAACTAATTAACTCAAGAATTTTTTCCAATTACGCTTCGTGACCCGCACATTCTGATCAACTACAAACGAGAAGCCGATTTCACATCAAAGGACTGACTAGACGGCATTTAATAGTGGAAATATATGTCGCAGAAGTACAGGCCAATCACAGGGAAGCACCGTGGATAGTAGCAAAGGCAGCACACATGCACAGCATCTCCAACTTCCGTAAACATGTTTCTCACAGAAACCCTGCTTTGGTTCCTGTGGAGGGACCCAGCTTTAGTGACCCATGTCACTAAAGCTGTAGAGCGCATCCACCATTGCAAAGTGTTTTATTTTTAAAATCAGCCAGATCGACTTTGCTTTTCATCGATTTAATTCCATCCGCTCTGCTCTGGATGGACATGAGTTTCAAAAGCAGCAGAATACAGGACAAAGCAGTCTCCCCACCATTGTCTGGTGATCTGGCCTGGACGTGTGTTTCTTACGGCAGGGATGTCCAAAGTCTGGCCTCAAGGGCCACTATCCTGCAGGTTTTCTTTCCCTTCCTGCTCCAACACACCTGAGTCAAGTTAACTGAATCTAACAGCCCATGAAGTTCTGCAAAATGACTCATTAATATGAGCCAGGTGTGTTGGAGCAGGAAGGGAAAGAAAACCTACAGGGTTGTGGCCCCCGGCACCACAAGCTGGTCACTTGTGGTCTATGGTGTGGACCACCATCTGTAATATTGTTCTGAATTATGTTTTTCTTACAACTGGCATTTTTTGTTTAAAGGTAGAGTCCGAAGTCCCCCCACTGTTTCTGTTTGCAAACAGAAACGGTGCCTCTCTCTCAGGCAAATGGCCGCCTCGTTCTTCAAACTATTCAGCTTCAAGCCTCTCCCTCAGAGCTCAGAAGCGGGAAAAAGCCTAACTAATATTAGCCCTGGTTTTCCAACTTGCATTATCTAAAGCTCTTACCTTTTCTTCAGTGCATTTGCCATTTTTTCTTTCTTTCTTTCTTTTTCCTTCGAGAGTTCGAGTGACTGGCATTTGCGCCAATCGTGAGCTTATTCCCACACAGCGTTATGCTCTTAGCTCTGTCATTGGCTGGCGATATAAACAGAAATCTCCACCCAGAAACATCCCAAACACAACAAAACAGCTAAAGAGCGAATTAAAGGCAGGCGGAGAGAGAGTTGCATTCAAACGCACCACTACACGCGAGTAGAGGCCCAAAGGCGCAGTTTGACGAGTCTAACATTTATTTTCAGGGGGGGAAACGTCAGACTCTACCTTTAAACTGGTTCCACGTTTTGCCTTCAATATGTTTAAATGCATAAAAGTGTTCAAGTTTTCAATTACAACGGAATACATTGGCTACATTTAATTGTTTTATACACTTTATTGGAGTTAAATTTGTGTAAATAATAAAATCGGAATTTTTTAAAAAGTAAAACCTGGAAAACACAGAAAATGGGAAAAATTAAAACAAAATTTTAGAAAAAATAAAACGGGCTCCACAAGTCCAGTATAACTGGGTGAAAATCCAACTCAACGTTTCTGTTGTGTCAACATCTGGGAAGAAACCTTTGGCAATGGAGACTATTCATTTGGCACCCAAAAACCCTCTGATTCAGAGTGTCGTCAGAAAATAGAAAACCACTGCAGATCATCACATCACCACATCAAAGTGAAACTACAAAGCCGAGTGTGAGAGCAGCAGACAGACAGACACAGCAGAGTGGAAAATACTTTCCTATGAGGTAGAATACAAACCTAAAATTAGTCAAGTACGTAGCGTGAGTAAAAATTCTCGATTTGTCATTCTGGGTTTTCAGTCTTTCTTATCAAAGGCAGCTGTGACTGTGTGGATGCGTGTGAACTCTGGTGGATGAAGGGTACCAGCAATCTGAGCTGGAAGAAAGATCATAATCCTCACTGACATCATTTAGAGTTAAATCACTGAGGAAACAGGAGGAAAACACCTGACAGTCAGTTTAACAGGCTTGTTTTTGTTCGTGCCTTTTCTGTGGCTTGATCTTTACACCCTCCCCCCACACACAAGACGTAGCTACTGAAGCGAGTGTGTGAACTCTAACTGAGAATCAGTGGTTAGCGGTGCTGTCAGTGCTTTCTTTTTCTGTTAGCTGGACAAAGAAAAGAAGAATTTGGAAAGGAAGATATGCAGAACTGTGTAAAAGAGTTGAGCTGAGTTAAGATGGTCCTGAGTGGCAGCTCTGCGGGCTTCCTGGAGTTCATCTTTGACATCGACTCCGTCTACACGCATCTTCAGTTGAGTCTTGGTACCCGGCAGTTTTCAGAGGAGTTCTGTTCTTTTCTAGTGAAACCACTTAATGCTGACCCATAAATCATGACAGCATAGAAAAGCCTTCTTCTAAATAATTAAAAGACCACTCTGCAACTGTTAGAAACCGCTAAGGCGCGAGTGTTTGTTACTGTGCAACCAGGAGGAGAAATCATAGATGCAGGTCCGAGAAGTGCCTCACAACTATCTGCCATTGTGTTTGCCTCTGACCTCCTATCCAGGCTCTTGTTCCCGTGAGCACCTCGAGCATTTAAGTTGATAATGCAGCATGGCTTACGTGTCAAATGTGACAGCCGTGACACGTACAGACGCGTCGCTAATGGCTAGCATATCCCAGCCCTAACAAGAGATTCAGCAGTGGTGTGCCTTAGCTTAACTCCTACATTCAGCTTTGCTCCGGCCAGCCTGTCACACACATCATGTGGTCCACAGGACCAGAGTTGATCCATCTGCCTCTTGCGACATCAGAAATGGTCTCCATGGAAGGATGGGTGTCAACGGGGAAAAACCCATGGAGCTGATAACAGGACTCTCCAGAGCCTGAATCTTAACATCACTGATTATCACAACACAAAGCAGCCAGCATTATAAAAGAGCTTAGAAATGTTTTGAAGTGTTTACGTTACTTTAAGAAATGATAAGAAAGCCAAGCTAAAAAGGTTTGGGCTGTGTTGAAGAATATATATTACCCACAAAAATCAGGGACATTCTCAGATTTGTATTCTGCCAGCATGCAGCAATATATGCACCAAAACAAACGTGTACTACTACACGTGTGTACTACATTCAGAGGTACTACTGTTCAATGTTGAAGTACTTACTGTTCTCGTTCTACATGATTAACCACAAAAATGCAAAATAAGTGTCTGAACCATGAACTGACCACTAGATGTTCTGTTGTAATAATCAGTCCCCTTCATCATCCCCATCATCACCAGACCAGGACATCTGACACACGATGAGTCATTCTGGGACTGATGTTTTCTCATGTGGTTGTTGGATTTAATATGAAGGAAGTACTACGAAATGATGACTTGTGATGATCAGTGTGGCACAAGCGTTCACATGTTCTACTGTATGAACTTCACCTGGAAGGTGAACATCCGTCCTGAATGCTGACTGTTTCCATCCACGTGACATCTCAGGCTCAGAATGTGAGCGAGTGGTGAAGGCAGACTGAGGTAACACGGATTTGCCGCTACAGACTCCAGATCTTAACCCTACTGGAAATCTGCAGGAAGACTCTTCACATTGGCCAAACTCGACTTTCATGAACACAGCTCTAAACCAAAATTCACGTTCTGCCTACTGAAACGATGCCATGATGACATCATACACAACAGCCTCATACTGAAGAAGTGAATAATACGCTCATCCTCCTCTACGTTTTCACAACCTTTATGTACAAAGCAGCAAATCTGATCATTAAAATGAGTCAATGAAAGTGCAGCTCCCTCAGATGTCAAGTCCACTTAGCTAAATTCTGTTTTTTAAAAAAAGAAAAGCTCACAAGACCCTTTATGAACATGCAAAAGCGTGTCACATGATTTACAAAAAGATCTGAAGCATTCAAGAGAGTTATGAATAAATACATCTAATAAAAGTCTAATAGAACCATACCAACACGCTTCAGCCAGAGAAGACGTCAGGACACGTGTTTGTCAGTCTGCTCAGGTTATCATTAAACAGGTGATCAAAGACACCTGCTCAGTGAGAGCAGGTCAGCGGTCACATGACCAGCTAATGTCCGGAAACATCCTCAGCTGTGAGGTGTAGAATTCCCTCCTGCTATACAATGTCTATCATAGCTTCTAGGGCTGCAACAAACGATTATCTGGATCATTGATGAATTGGATGGGGTCTCAACTCGATTAATCGGAATAGCATGGAAAAATGCCAAGTGCCAGGAAAACATTTTTCTCTTCTTCCATCAGTTAATCTAACAACAGAACATTATTGGAAATCATGTTCTCACTTCAAATGTCCTACAGCTGACGAAATATCAAATAATAAAGAATTAAGAATAAAAAAAGGATTGTTTTAAATTGCTTTGCTTACCACAGTGCTGTGAGGACAAATTTGTCATAAACCAACATAAAAGCACAGAATGTATGTGTATTGTATGGCCAGAAATCGATTTGATTTGTGGAGAGATGCATAGAGAGATATTTTGTCACTTTAAGTGGCTTGAGCCATTAGGAACAACAAATTAACATGAAATCTAAATTTTTAAAAAAGTAAACTAAGGCTATTTTTAAAAACATTCTCCGTAATTAAGCAGTGTAAACTACGAAGCATTAAATAATTCTATTATCTTGAAGAATTTATTCATTTATTTTTTGCAACCGCATTGGTAATCTGTTTATTCTTTACTAAGCTTGAAAGGCATATGCCACCCCTGGGTGAAACTGAGCCTCCCTCTGCAGTCCCCTGAGTTGGACAAGTGGGCAGAAGCATTTTCCAAACAACCCAGTCATTCTCTGAATCTGGCAGCACTGACTTTAGCTTAGCTTAGCATAGTTGCTGTAATCTGTTGTTTCCACTAGCACCACTTGGTGAAAGTGAACTAATTAACTTGAGATTTTTTCCAATTACATTTTGTGATCCACACATTCTGATAGAGTACAAACGACAAGCCGATTTCACATCAAAGGACTGACTAGGCAGCATTCAATAGGGGAATTGTATGCTGCGGAAGTACAGGCCAATCACAGGGAAGCACCGCGAATAGTAGCAAAGGCAGCACGCATGTGCAGCATCTGGTGGCAACCATGTTTACGGAAGTTGGGGATGCTGTGCATGCATGCTGCCTTTGCTACCATCGGTGCTTTGCCTGTGATTGGCCTGTACCTCCGCGGCACATACAGTGGGTACGGGAAGTATTCAGATCCATTTAAACGTTTCACTCTTTGTTTCATTGCAGCCATTTGCCAAAATGAAAAAAGTTCATTTTATTTCTCATTAATGTACACTCAGCTCCCCATCTTGACAGAATAAAACAGAAATGTAAAAATATTTGCAAATTTATTTAAAAAGAAAAACTAAATTATCACATGGCCATAGGTATTCAGTACTTCGCTCTGTACTGAGTAGAAGTACTTCTGAGCTCGTACATCCATGAATCTTCTTGGGAATGATGCAACAAGTGTTCCACACCTGGATTTGGGATCTCCTGGTTCTTCTTGCAGATCCTCTCCAGTTCTGTCAGGTTGGATGGTGAACGGTGGTGTTCAGCAATTTTCAGGTCTCTCAGAGATGCTCAGTTGGGTTTAAGTCAGGGTTCTGGCTGGGCCGGTCCAGAATGGTCCAGAGCGGTTCTGAAGCCTCTCCTTTATTATTTTAGCTGTGTGTGAGGGTCATTGTCTTACTGGAATGTGAACCTTCGGCCCAGACTGAGCTCCTGAACTCTGGAAGGCTTTTCTTCCAGGATCTCTGTACTTGGCTGCATTCATCTTTCCTTCAACTGCAACCAATTGTCCTGTCCCTGCAGCTGAAAAACACCCCCAGAGCATGATGCTGCCACCACCATGCTTCACTGTTGGGATGGTATTGGGCAGGTGATGAGCAGTGCCTGGTTTTCTCCACACATACCGCTTAGAATGAACTCCAAAAACTTCAATCTTGGTCTCATCAGACCAGAGAATCTTATTTCTCTCAGTCTGGGAGTCCTTCATGTGTTTTTTGGCAAACTCTATGCGGGCTTTCATATGTCTGCACTGAGGAGAGGCTTCCATCGGGCCGCTCTGCCATAAAGCCCGACTGGTGGAGGCTGCAGTGATACTGACTTTGTGGAACTTTCTCCATCTCCCTACTGCATCTCTGGAGCTCAGCCACAGTGATCTTTGGCTTCTTCTTTACTCTCTCACCAAGGCTCTTCTCCCACCATTGCTCAGTTTGGCTGGACGGCCGGGTCTAGGAAGAGTTCTGGTCGTCCCAAACTTCTTCTCTTTCATGTAAGGACTATGGAGGCCACCGTGCTCTTAGGAACCTTTAGTGCTGCAGAAACTCTTTTGTAACCTTGTCCAGATCTGTGCCTCGCCACAATTCTGTCTCTGAGCTCCTTGGACAGTTCCTTCCACCTCATGATCCTCATTTGCTCTGACATGCACTGTGAGCTGGAAGCTCTTATATAGACAGGTGTGTGCCTTTCCTAATCAAGTACAATCAGTTTAATTAAACTTCTAATGTTCTGTCTGCTGCCGTCTTTACTGCAGCTTTTAATTTGCACCTTATATGTTTTGTGTCTGCTGTGCTGTTGTATTTTACTCTGTGAGCCCTTTGTTTACCTTTTGGCTATTGAAAAGGGCTATATAAATAAATTTGAATTGAATTGAATTGAAATTAAATTAACTGAATTAAACACAGCTGGACTCCAATGAAGGAGTAGAACCATCTCAAGGAGGATCAGAAGGAATAGACAGCCTGTGAGTTAAATATGAGTGTCACTGCAAAGAGTCTGAATCTTATGACCATGTAATATTTCAGTTTTTCTTTTTTAAAGAAATTCGCTGAGTGTCCATTAATGAGAAATAAAATTAACTTTTTTGATTTTAGCAAATGGCTGCAATGAAACAAAGAGTGAAAAGTTTAAAGGGGTCTGAATACTTTCCATACCCAGGGATTCAAGTTTTCAGTTTATGGACGGATTTCCGTCAATTAGAAAATGAGAGGAAAAAAATTAATAGATCCACTTAAATTTAGACTTTTTTTTCCCTAGATATTAAACTGATGCCACTCTTAACCAATGAAACCTGGTAAACCCGCAACATTAGCCAATCAGAAACGGCGAGTCAATGCATCCTCCAGAGTGGTGCGTCACTCTTCACATGGAAGTCAGGAACGTTGGTCTGCGAGACCTGTCTAAGTTTGGCTAAAACACCTGAGACGGAGGAATGGTTGCATGGGTGGGATTACTGCAGCTGCAGGCCTGCTGTTGCCTGAATTATCCCCCCCCCCCCCCCCTCCCCCCCAACTCTAAAATGACCGCTGGTAATGTCGTCAGACAGCAGCTTTGGTGAGTGTCTTATTAATGTTTTAATGAATAATTAATCGCTTGTTATTAATGTTGCCATTAAATGATGAACTGTTGAGGTTAGAGTTAATGTGAATGTAATGAAAGTTCAACGTTATCCTCTGTCTGGTTTCATCATGTATGCTCGAAGTTAACATGCTTTAGTAATATCTGTTATATCCAGTAATATCTGTTACGATTACAAATGTCTTTGATTTACTAGTCAGAAAAAAAATACCAAGCTACTGTCTTGTAGCTTTAAAATCGACCTCTTCTAGTCTGTAGAATGATTATGTTTATAACAGCCAACCATAAAGTATTTAATGGAAGATCTACAAACATTTAAGACAAACTGGTGAAGATCGACACTGATAATCCATTAGATTTACATGCTGCTGACTTTTGTTTTCACTGCAACTAAAACTGAATTTACAGAAGTACTGATATATCCAGGCCTCTTTCCTGGCACAGCTGGCACAATTACACTCATTTCTTCTGATTTGTTAGGTGTTGTAAGATGAACAGAACTTTATTGAAAAGATTTATAGATGGGTAATTATTTATAAGAATACATTACAAACTGAGTAAAATTAAAAATCTGTTACATAGTTCAAAAACATTTTAGATAGATGGAAGGGAAAAAGGAATACTTTATTGATACCACAGGTGTCTCACTCATCCAGCTAGTTAAAAACACACAAGACACTGGACAGTAATGAATTACCTCATAGTAAACTGACAAAAACTGTCAAATCTTATTCTTTTAAAATGTTGTTAGTCCTGGGTATTTAGATGGTGTACACAAGAAAAGTCTTCTTACAACCTAAATGTTGCATACCAGAACCGAAGGGCTGATGCAGCATTTAACAGGTTTACTTGGAAATTGTGGAAAGCGACCAAATGGACGTTCTTGAAGCGTGGTGTGAAGGGCACATAGTTGGCTGGGAAATATGAACTGACCTGGGAAAAATTTTCAGTCAAACAAATTTCTTTTGGTTTTATCCCTGCGTACCCACTGTAGTTCCCCTACTGAATGCCATCTAGTCAGTCCTTTGATGTGAAATCGACTTCTCGTTTGTACTTGATCAGAATGTGCGGGTCACGAAACGTAACTGGAAAAAATCTCGAGTTAATTAGTTCACTTTCACCAAGTGGTGCCAGTGGATCCGCCAGATTACAACATCTATGCTACGCTAAGCTAAAGTCAGTGCTGCCAGATTCAGAGAATGACTGGGTCGGTTAGAAAATGCTTCTGCCCAGTTGTCCAACTCAGTGGACTGCGGGGGGAGGCTCAGTTTCACCCAGGGGGGGCATATGCCTTTAAATCAACTATTCTCCTCCTCTTCTTTACATTTGGAGTTTGTGTCAGTGAGAGGTGAAACCAATCAGGACCCAGAGCTCTAGGGGTGTCACGATTTTGATTTTTTAATCTAAATTGATCAAAATGACGTCATGGTCTCGATCATCAAATAGCAAAGAGTTAAAAGCACATGATGACGAAGTGTATTGCAGCTGATGTCACCAGTTAGTGGTGTCGCCACCAGTGTTAATGTTGTACTGTTGGTACCTATGAATGGTACTCCTATGTCTGGCAGTACCAGACGTAGGAGTGGTGTCCATCTGCCATCGAAACAGTTCTGTGACGGTGTCTCCTCAGAGTGCAGCGGGAGCTAGCCTGGTACACCAGCCTGACCAACACCATGTATGAGATACACCACCAGTCAGTCTGGGTTCCCTCCACTGGGAAGTGATTTTTCTCTCCAATGAAAAATTGACCTGACCAATCACAGTGCTGCAGGCGGGACTTTACGATGCGCCTTTTTCAGCGACTCAGTTCTCTAACCATACACAGTCAGAATGGCAGCCGCAGAGGAGCGACTATATAACGATGCCCTTTCTGATGTCTTAATGAGCTGCACATCCTTAACACCTCCCATCCATTGCTTCCGCTCCGATGCGCTCCGGTCCGTCTTTCTGGCAGGCAGCAAAAATCCCCACACATTGACTCACATGAGTCTGTCAGCCTCCTCTCCGTTGAGCCGCAAAGCAGGCCAAAGAGCAAGTGTGAGATGTCCAAGTTCAAGTGGATAAATAGATAAAAAGTGCAGATAAACAGCAGCAACATAAAACTTTTCATTCATTGCAACTTCAAAGGAAACATCGCGTTGTTCAACTCAGGTTTTGATACGTTTGACGTCAATTATGGGTAAGTACATTGTCCACAACAAGTTTTACGCATCAATCAAGTATTTCTGTAGTCAGTGTAGAAAAATTCAATTCAATTCAACTTTATTTGTGTAGCCCAGCTACAGATGTCCTGTAATTTGGGATTTTAAAAAAAGCTTATAAAAACAGTAAATTGTTTAAAATTGTTAAAATGTTTAAAATGGGATTTAATTCATGTGAAGAGTTTAAAAATGTATGTAATTTCATAAAAAATATGTAAGAGGTTAAAAGAATGGTTACTTATAAGTTCGTCTGTGTTAAAAATACTTAAAAGGGAAAAGAATGTAAAAGCTTGATCACAATCTAACTTGCTTGAATGTTTCCCGTGTTAGTAATGTTATTGGTTAACTGCAAGCTGCCTGACCAATGCTGAGTGTGAAGGGGGTGGGATTAGACAGCACTGTTGTATGCACTGAGAGAGACACCATGTAGAGCAAACATACTTTGTGAGAGGAAAAAGCTAACAGAGAAAGAAGAGTTTGTCTGCAAATACCGCGGTGGATGCTGAGTTTGCCGGCTGGTATAGGACACTGTGACTCTAGCAGAAGGTAAATGTTTCTGTTTTGTAATAGTACAAGCTGTTTTAGACCGAGACAGCATTGTAAACAGTGTGTAAGCTAAACGCGGCTAGCTGATTAGCCCGCTAACGTTTTGGCACGTGATGCAATGTATAATGGTGTGTGTGAAGCATTTCGGTAAACTATCATTGACATCTGAATGAACTGGAGTGAGTAATATGGGACACTAGACAAGTAAATTGATTCAGAGTGTTTACATGCTCACTAGAAGGAGAGGCCAAGGAGGTTTCCCTCGGACTTTGTGTGGATGCATCAGAGCTTGGTTCTACATGAGAACGAACGCCACGTGGAGGTTTCCCCCAGCTACCGACGTCTGTCCCCATCGCCAAATCTTCAGTTTTCCCCCCTCACATCCCTCTGCTGATCTCTTCAGTTCCCGGTGGTTCAACTAACATTAAGAGGTCGTGAGTAACACTGTTTGCACGTGCTATATTTTTTTTTCTGCTTGCACAGCAAGTGAACGAGTCACTCAGTTTTAGACTCCCACGTTCCCAAGCTTCGAATCAGGCCTGCAACAAAAGGTTTATTTATTTTTTGGGGGTTTATTTAAAGGACTGAGCTGAAACAGCCCAAGAGAATTTCACTATATTGTTTCGTTTTATTTTGTCTGGGACAACAATTTATGGAACACCTGAAGTGTTAAAGAGCCGTGATTTATACTGAATTGTTTTATTCCCATTTATTATTTTGTGTGAGAAGCACATATTCATTTTTTTTAATTTACTAAAATTCATGTGAACACTCTAATAGTGTGTTTGTTTATCTTTTATTCTTAAGCTGTCTGATTAACCCGAGTTGTTACATTTTTGTTAACAGTTATATAAGTGGAGGCACCGAACTATTTGATTTAACGAGGGATAAAAGATCTAAAACTTAAGTTGTTAATTATATTATTATTTAAAGAACCCAGGGCCCCGCCCATAGTATCATAACACTTATTTTTCTCCGCGTTACATGGGACAGGTGCTACATAAATGGGGCACCGCTGGGATACCTGTAATAAGCCCTATAAATGTATGTTTTAGATGCCTGTAGAACAGTGGTTGACCGTATATTGCAATAAGTGTAAACAATGGCAAGCTTGAGTAATTCCTTACATTTGGAGCTGAAGAACTGGTGCAGAGGAGAGGGAATAGAGCTAACACATGCCCTTATGATATATGGTGTACCTGAAAATGTACCCATCTCAGACATCGAGCAGGTGCTAGAAACCATAAAAACCTTGGGTAAAGTTAGAGTAAGAGGAAAAATGTTTGATGCTGTACACCAAACTAAAAGTTTTGTGCCAATGCCGTGAGGTTGTGGACCACTCTAGAGTTCCATCAGAAATACCATCATTAACAGAAGGAGAAAACTGGAGAATAGTAGTCGCTCACCCAGATGAAGCTAGCTCAGATGGTTTTTCAGAGAGATTAACAAAGTTTCTCCAAGAGGAAGGAAAAACAGTCGAAGATCTTCAGCAGATGTGGAATCCTGGACCTTCGTGGAACAACAACCCAGAGTCTATTATCAGAGCAGTTGGTGATGTGCTACACAACGCTACAAGACCCACTGAAAGTAATAACTATCGACGTTTAAGGACCTTCTCAGGCGTTAACCCCACCCCACAGGGAGAAGAGTGTTTAGACAGTTGGCTTGAGCAGGCCAAGTTCATGACAGAAGAGTATGAGTGCTCTGAAAAAGAAAAGAGACGCAAAATAATTGAGAGTCTCAAAGGTCCTGCTTTGGAAATCGTTCAAGCCGTCCGCTTGTCAAATCCCAATGCCAGTCATGTAGAATACATACAGGCAATAGAAAGCACATTTGGTACCTCTGAGTCAGGAGAAGATCTTTATCTGCATTTCAGATCCCTTCATCAGAGATCTGGAGAGCTTCTATCTGAGTTCTTGCGCAGACTAGAAAGATCCCTCTCCAAGGTAATTCAGAGAGGTGGTCTTCCATTGAGTGAAGCTAACAGAGTCAGGCTAGAGCAGCTTATTAAAGGTGCAACCGAGTCAGACATCATGTCACTTCAGCTAAACTTAAGGGAGAGAAAAAGCAATCCTCCCACATTCCTAGATCTACTGAAAGAAATCCGAGCAGAGGAAGAACATGAAACTGCTAGGCAAAGTCTTAGAAAGCCTGTACGTCGTCAGTATGTAAATGTTTTCAAATAGACAGAGAACATGAACTAGACCATTCTATGCAAACCAACCGTAATACTGAGTGCCATAAAACAAAGTCCAAGGAAAAGAAGAAAACAAAAAACGAATCTTGCCAGGACGTGCAATCCTTAAGGAAAGAAGTGGATGCACTTAAAGAACAGATAAGTGTGATGACAGTGAAATCAAACCCCAGCTACAGAGATCCAACTGGTTTCCGCAAAAACACTTCTGTACAAGACCATAAACCTCCTAAGGCCAAATATCATTCCACCGATGAGCCTATTGAGTTTTTCTGCTACAAATGTAGTGAAAATGGGCACATTGCCTCAAAATGCACAGGACCTGAAAACGCACAAAAGGTTATTGAAAAGCTTATACGCCAAGTTCGTGGAACACCAACTGGACAAAAGGAGGGTAGTAAGAACCAGGATGATGTCATTGCCAAAGTAAATAAAGTGGAGACTTCTGAATCGAACACCGACTTACCTGAGGGCCTGGTGGGACCATCCTCAGTTGTTAAAGTTAAGGTTGATGGCCAGAACTGTGATGCTCTTATTGACTCCGGTTCTACAGTAACAATCATCTTTGAAGACTGGTACAAAAATCATCTGTCTCACATTCCTATCCATCCCATTTCCCGTCTCGCCATTTGGGGACTGGCTGACTCTGAGTATCCGTACAGAGGTTACGTGGTGATTGAGATGGAGTTTCCAGAGGACATTGCAGGAGTGAAAGGACCAGTTACTGTGCTTGCTCTCATATGTCCAGAGCCCCAACACTGTCAGCAGGTACCTGTTATTGTTGGCACAAATGCATTCTTATTTCGCAGATTGTGAGACCTTTCAAAAGAGGAAGGAAATCAACACAAAGTGCACTCAATGAGGATACAAGCAGTGTATGAACAGATACAGTCACAAAGTCAGATCTACCCCTCCACAGAGGATGAATCACTTGGGCAGGTGAAATGGCAAGGTCCTGGTCCGCTTTGCATTGCTGCAGGAGAGAGGTGTTATGCTACTTGCAAAATAGAAAAGGGATCATTCACACCCAAAGACATTGTCCTTGTAGAAGCAGCCGTCACACAACAGCTTCCTGCAGGTGTATTTGTACAACCAGGAATAGTCCCTAATGCTGACATAGACACTAACAGTTTTGTAGTGTTGTTGCATAACGAGTCTCAAAGAGCCACTTCTATTCAGGCAGGAACAGTTGTAGCTGAGTTGTATGCTGTAGATACAGTTGTTTTACCCCAACAGTCTAGTCCAGCTACAGACAGTCTTGACCAAGAGCTATTTGATTTTGGAGACTCACCTGTACCAGAGTATTGGAAGCAACGTCTTCGTGAGAAACTAGCTAAAAGACGAGACGTTTTCTCTCTAGATGAGTGGGACGTTGGGCTAGCGACCGGAGTGGAACACAAGATACGGCTGAGCGATCCCACTCCATTTAGAGAGAGGTCGCGACGTCTAGCCCCAGCTGACATTGATGATGTGAGACGTCACTTACAGCAGTTAATGGCTGCAGGTATAGTGAAAGAGTCCCGAAGCCCATATGCTTCCCCCATTGTAGTAGTTAGGAAGAAGAATGGGTCCATCCGAATTTGTATTGATTATCGCACTCTGAACAACCGAACTATACCTGATCAGTACACCATGCCACGTATTGACGATGCCTTGGATTGTCTTACGGGTAGCTGCTGGTTTTCAGTACTTGATCTTCGAAGCGGATACTACCAAATTGCCATGGCCGAGGACGACAAAGAAAAAACTGCCTTTATAGGCCCCCTCGGTTTCTACCAGTTTGAGCGGATGCCCCAGAGAATCACGGGAGCTCCAGCCACTTTTCAGCGGCTTATGGAGAAAGCCGTTGGGGACATGCATCTTCTCCAGGTTCTGGTCTACCTCGACGATACCATCGTTTTTGGGAAGACTCTTGAAGAGCACGAGCAGCGTCCCTTGAAAGTCCTTGACCGTCTTCAAGAAGCTGGTCTTAAGGTGTCCATTGACAAATGTCAGTTTTGTCAGCCGAGAGTTAAGTATGTAGGCCACATTGTCTCTGAGGCCGGCGTCTCAACAGATCCGGAAAAAGTAAAAGTGGTGAAAGACTGGCCAGAACCCACAAACCTCAAGTCTCTGAAGTCATTTCTTGGCTTCTGTGGCTATTACAGACGGTTTGTTGCCAATTACTCCAGCATTGTTCGTCCACTCACTGAACTCACCAAAGGCTACCCTCCAACCCAAAAACATAGGAGAGCCCAACCAGCTGACCCTAACAAAGTGTACCTCAGACCCACAGAACCATTTGGGGAAAGGTGGGATCAGTCCTGTCGAGAAGCGTTCAAGAACATCATTGAATGCCTCATAAATGCCCCTGTGTTAGCTTTCGCTGACCCCTCAAAGCCCTACATATTGCATGTTGATGCGAGCATGAGTGGGTTAGGCACAGTCTTAAATCAGGAGCATCCTGAAGGGCTTAGGCCGGTCGCATTTGCGAGTCTGAAGCTTAGCAACTCTGAACAGCGATACCCTGTCCATCAGCTAGAGTTTTTAGCTTTAAAATGGGCAGTGGTAGATAAATTCCATGACTACTTGTATGGAGCCAAGTTTACTGTAAGGACAGACAACAATCCCCTTACGTATGTGCTCACATTTGCCCGACTAAACGCAACAGGACATCGTTGGTTAGCCACACTTGCGACTTACAATTTCAACCTGCAGTATCGTCCCGGTCGCCATAATGTTGATGCAGACCTTCTCTCTTGACAGCATGCCAACGAGGACAGTGACCAGTGGACCGATATTCCACCATCAGGCATTAAGGCAATCTGCAGAAGGGCCTGTGTAAATGAAACAACAAACGTCCCTTCTAGACTCATAGACCAACTAGGAGTCCCTGCCTCAGCAATACCCGAAGCCTATTCTTGTCCTGTGAGTTTGAACTCAAGCTTCATTGATCAGTTGAGCCCACAAGAGATCAAGGTTGCTCAGGAACTGGATGCTGTTATTGGCCCTTTAAAAATCTGCCATGGAGAAAGGCAAGGTACCAGTGTCATCCAAGTCTGATCCGCCAGATGTTGCACTTCTCTGTGGGGAAAACCCAAAGTTGGAGATTAGGGATGGGATACTCTACAGAACTAAACAAAGACAGCCCGGTGATGAAATCAAACAACTCGTGTTACCTGAGAGATATCGAGCTGTAGCTCTGAAGTTCTTACATGATGAGTGTGGTCATTTAGGAATCAAAAAAACCTGTGAGTTGCTTGAAGATAGATTCTTTTGGCCACGCATGACCACTGATGTGGAGCAATATATCAAAACTTGTGGGAGATGTGTTGCACGAAAGACCCTCCCTCAGCGTGCAGCACCTTTAAACCAAATCACAAGGAGTGGCCCATTAGATCTAGTCTGCATTGATTTTCTGCAGATTGAGCCAGATAGCAAGGGGCTTGCTAATGTTTTAGTTGTAACCGACCATTTCACGCGCTATGCGCAAGCATTCCCTACTAAGGATCAAAAAGCCGCCACGGTAGCAAAAGTATTGTGGGAGAAATACTTTGTCCATTACGGCTTTCCAGTGAGAATACACTCTGATCAGGGCAGAGACTTTGAGAGCCGTTTGATCAAGGAGCTGTTCTTGATACTTGGCATAAGAAAGTCTCATACATCCCCCTATCATCCCCAGGGTGACGCTCAGGCAGAGAGATTTAACAGAACCCTTCTATCTATGCTTGGTACTTTAGAGTCATCCAGAAAACAGGCCTGGAGCCAACACATTTGTCAGTTGGTACACGCATACAACTGCACCAAAAATGATGCTACGGGATTCTCCCCGTATAGCTTGTTTGGGAGAGAGGCCAGACTGCCAGTTGACATTTGTTTTGGCACTACCCTCAACAAAGACCAGTGTTGTTTTCGTTAACGGTGACGATGACGAAATCATTTCGTTGACGCCCCTTTTTTTCATGACGATGACGACACGATGACGAGCTAAACATGTCTCTCTGATGACTTAAACATGACGGGACGTGTGTAAATTTTCATTGACGAGACGAGACTGGACGAAAATGTGAATCTCTGGTCTGTCAGACGTTCATAATGCAGGAAATGTCTGCCTATTCTGCATTAATCTGTCTGTCAAAAGTTAAAAAGTAGTTGCATCCTTACTCGCATCCGCCCGAACCGAGACCCGCGAACCGCGGCTCTTCCTGTCAAACCTGACCCGCATGTCGCACATTAATATCTTAACTTCACAGCAGTCTCTGTCATTTTGCCACGTAGGGGCTTTATCTATGTGATTCAGAGATTCCAGCATAAAAGATCATCATTCCTGGTTGTAACAGTGTTCGCTGTTCCCATTACCAGCAGCGCCTCTGTCTCTGCCTGATCTGGAAACGATCCCAACGTTTGATGTTTAAAACACGTCTTGTCCAACGAAAAAGAAACATATTCTCACCGCCACCCGCCCGAACTACATAAATATCCGCCCACACCTTAACCATGATATTAATCTTTGTCATTTCTATCTGCTAAACAGCGTTTTTGCGTGTTACCGTCGGGTATCTGAACTGCTGCGGGACTCTGGTGAACACCTGCGGTCAGACACGCAGCTGCTTGGCTGCGCTGTTCAAACGGTGGGAAGTTCGTCTCTTTTCAGAGAGCCGGTCTTTTTGATTCGGATCCCAAAGAGCCGGCTCTTTTGATTCGGTTCCTAAAGAGTCGGCTCTTTTGATTCGGTTCCCAAAGAGTCGGTTCCTAAAGAGTCGGCTCTTTTGAGTCGGTTCCTAAAGAGCCGGCTGTTTCGACTCCCAAATGGTTAGTAATTTTAGATATTTGCAGCCCTATATTTTACCTTAATTTTGCAATAAATTGATGGTTTGTGTGTCAAAAACGTTTTTGCATTCAGTATTTTTATGAGAAGCTTTAAAATTTATTCTATCTTCAAACTTTTTTATTTGACAGGGACAGTACATATTAATGAACATATAGCAACATGTTGAATTGTCATTAGTAAGCTAATTAGCATCAGCAGTCCCTTGGCAGGTAAAGAAAAGATACACAATATAATAAAACAACAAAATTAAACTTTCAGGTGCCACATGATTATAATACAAGACAATGCAATACACTCCCCTCACCATTAACTGCTGTCTTCACTTGCAATGGAACGTAGTCTTTCTTTCTGTTTTCATATACAAACCTATATGCTCAAATGTAACCGGCAGCATGGTCTCCTTAGTGGCCAGTTATTCTTTTTTTTTTTTTTTTTAAATATAACCTACCTGACAAAAACTAGACTAAAACGTTTTTAATTTCTTTGACTAAAACTAGACTAAAACCTTTTTGATTTTCGTCGACTAAAACTAGACTAAAACTATCAGATACAGAATTGACTAAAATATGACTAAAACTAATAAGCATTTTCGTCAGAAAGACTAAGACTAAGACTAAAACTCAGATAGCTGCCAAAAACAACACTGACAAAGACAGAGTTATCTCACCTCAAGTATGTTGAAAAGGTGAAACAAGACCTTCAAAAAGCATACAAACTTGCATCTGAAGCAGCTACCAAAAGTCACCAAAGGAATAAGACTTTGTATGACCATCGTGTGAGAGATCAGCCATTGGCTGTAGGTGACAGAGTGTTACTGAGAAACGTTGGTCTTACAGGAAAGCACAAACTTCAAGATCGTTGGAAGTCAACACCATATGTAGTCATCAAAAAGTTGCCCAACTTGCCTGTTTATAGGGTGAAACCTGAACATGGCCCTGAAGTCATTAAAACCTTGCACAGAGACCATCTGTTACCGATTGGCTATCTGGTCAGATTACCAGAACGGTTAGACAACACAGACAGGGTCCAGAAACCACGAGTCACCAGGATGCGTCAGGCTCAGAAACGCCAAGGACAAGCACGTTCTCCCTCAGCTTTTCAATCAATGTCAGGCAGCTCTTCTGAAGCAGAGGCTGAGAATGCATATGAGTTTCAAAGGATTGACATGGATGAAGTGAGAAAACATTTAGTCTTTCACTATACCTGAGAAGTTAATTTTTTTTTTAATATCCTGGATGATATATATTGGCTGACATCGGATATCGGCCGATATCGGATATCAGCCAATATATCAGATATCGGGTTTTTTAAAGCCCCCAATATTGGCATTGGAATCGGCCTCAAAAATCCCATATCGGTTGGGCTCTAGAAGAAACTCATGAAATCGTCACAGCTGAGTGTCGGGGAAATGCATGGCTCAACTGCACTACGGCTCTTCGTCAGCCTGGATACAGTGCTGAAAAGTAACCTGGTATTATTCCTACTTTCTTCTATCAATGATGAATAGTAAGCTGTTCTAGTCTTAGTCTTTTTTTATAAACAATTAGACTCTCTTTCCAGATTAAGCGAGACTCCTCTAAGCCAGATGCGCGCCATTTCCTCTCATAACGTCTAGATGTCTGTTTTAAAGCTCGTAGCTGGGAATTAAACCAAGGAGCTTCCTTCTTCTGACAGATTTTCTTCTTTTTTAACGGAGCCACATCATCTAGTACTGTGCGTGTTGAAACTGCTATTTTATCAGCAAGCTGATCAATCTGAACTGGAGTAAAGCTTGAATAGATGCTTTCTGTGACGTTAACATCTGGCATTGTAGGAAATAGTGATGAAATAGATTCTTTAAACTTGGTAACAGCACTATCTGATAAACATCTACTGTAATGGAATTTATTCTCAGCCATCGTGTGGTCAAATAAAATAAACTCAAAAGTGATTAAGAAGTGATCAGACAGAACAGGATTATGGGGAAAAACTTTCAGTTCCTCACTGTCAATACCATACGTCAGGACAAGATCCAGAGTATGATTATGAGAATGAGTGGGTTCGTGAACATTTTGTGAAAAACCGATTGAGTCTAGCATAGACTTAAAAGCAATATTTAAGCTGTCGTTGTTATCGTCAACATGAACATTAAGGTCGCCCAAAACGACAACTTTATCAGTATTCAACACTAAATCTGATAAAAAGTCTGAAAATTCAGTCAGAAACTCTGAGTAAGGTCCAGGTGGACGAAACACTACAGCTAACAAGATTTCTCTGATTTCCAGTTAGGATGAGAAAGGCTTAGAATTAGGTGTTCAAAGGAATTATGACTAATCTGAGGTCTGGGATTAATAAATAGCCCTGATTGAAAGATAGCAGCCACACCTCCTCCTCGGCCTGCAGTTCTAGGAACATGAAAATTTAAGTAATCTGGTGGAGTAGATTCATTAATAGTAACATGATCGTCCTGCTGCAGCAGGTTTCTGTGAGACAAAATAAATCAACATGATGATCGCCAATCAGATCATTAACTAACAGAGATTTTGAAGAAAGGGATCTGATATTTAATAATCCACATTTAATGGTTTTATTTTTCTGTTTTGTTATGTTTATTGTTTTAATTTTTATTAGGTTATTGTGATTTACCTTAGAGGTGTTTTTGGATTTTATTCTAAGGGCCCGGGGGACAGACACAGTCACTATGGGGGTGTGGGAGGGCGGCAGGTGGGAAACTGCAGAGAGGTGTGTAAGACTACAACTCTGCGTCCTGGTCTCAACCCTGGATTGTCAATAGTTTGACTGACTAACAAAATCGTCCAGATTACGAGAAATGAGAGCTGCTCCGTCCAAAGTAGGATGGATGCCGTCTCTCCTAATAAGACCAGGTTTGCCCCAGAAAGTTTCCCAGTTATCTACAAAGCCCACGTTGTTTTCTGGACACCACCTAGACAACCAGCGATTAAATGACGACATGCGGCTAAACATGTCATCACTGGTCAGATTTGGCAGGGGGCCAGAGAAAATTACGGAGTCCGACATGGTTTTAGCAAAAGTACATACCGAAGCAACATTAACTTTTGTGACCTGCGATTGGCGTAACCGGGTGTCGTTACCGCCGGCATGAATTACAATGTTACGGTATTTACGTTTATCCTTAGCCAGCAGTTTCAAATAAGACTCAATGTCGCCCGCTCTGGCTCCTGGGATACATTTAACTGCGGTCGCTGGTGTCTCTAAAGCCACGTTTCTGACTATGGAGCTGCCAATAACCAGGGTTTGTTGCTCAAAGGGTATGTCTTTGAGTGGGGCGTATCGGTTAGAAACGTGGACAGGTTGGTGGTGACCCGCGGGCTTAGCTTTAGCCTTAGAGCTACGTTTCCTCACAACCGTCGCCCATCCCTCCTGCTGTTCCGGCTGCTCGGAACCGACTGCGGAACCACTAGGGTCAACCTGTCTACGAGGCTCCGCTCCGCCTAAAGCTAAAGCAGGGCCCTGGCTAGCTACTGGAGGCTTTTCCATGGAGCGGAGCCGAGCTTCTAATTCGCCGAGCCTCGCCTCCAAGGCTACAAACAAGCTACATTTGTTACACGTACCATTATCACTAAAGGAGGCAGAGGTGTAGCTAAACATGAAGTACACCGAGCAAGAAAAGAGAGTGGCAGAGGGAGGAAGAGCGGAGAGCGGAGGAAAAGCGCTAGCAGCGATGCTATCAGAGAGAGCTAACAGGCGTAGCAGATAACAAGAACTAGAGAATCCCAAAAACAGAGAACTAGTGAGGAAGTGTGTTTAAGCGTTATACGTTGTGAAAGGCCAAACGGTGAATGGTATAAGAAAAATGCAACAACTTGTTGCTCTGAGGACTTTCTCTGAAAGACTTTTTCGTCACTTCTGTGTTTCTCTCTGGTTCACTGTTCCTGTTAGTCCCGCCTCTCGTCTCGAGTTGGAAATCAGTCTCCAATGGAGGGAACCCAGATTGACTTGCCGTGTATCTCATATATGCCGATAGTCAGGCTGGTGTACCAGGCTCTCCTCTCATTGGAAAAAAAAGGACCGAGCCATATATGGAATAGTTTCCTCTACATTCATTTAGGAGCGGCAGGTCAGCGTTCATAAATCCCACGTGCTCTGCCTTACATGCCACAGCTGTGCTGAGCATGTCAGATTTCCGTGGATCTCGCATGTTGTAAGCACGTGGACTGTGGACGTCGAAATGAAACTGCAGTGCAATGAATGCAGCAAAAGAGGTGCGTATGGGCCTGGTGGGAATCTGCCATAAGGCTTTGAAGACAACTTTGTCAGTAGTATTCACCATCATGTCCACAAATTAATATGATGTAACCTAAAACTGCTTCACTCCAAGTGTGTGTGCTGCTTTGTCCAATAATTTCTCGTTGTGTTTTATGAAACTTTGCTCATTATTCATGTAAAAATGTTTATTTCTCTGGTCTGCTGGCATTGTCAATGAAAAGCACTGAGCACAATGTTGTTCCTTTCAAACAATTGAAGGTATCATGCCAATATAGAGCAATTTTATTATTTATATTTATTTTCTAATCATTCATTTTTCCATTTCTTGAAAAATTTAATGAATAAACTAATAATTATAGTCTAGACTAATCTAATAATGACATAGGCCTGTCTGCTGTCAGAAAAAGAAAAAAAAAAATCAAGGGTCAAATCAAATCGGGACCCTAAAATCAAAAATTGAAACGAATCGAGGATTTGGAGAATCGTGACACCCCTAGTGAGCTCTGACTGCAGGTCAGGCAGCTGTTGCCATATTTCATGGTCATGTGGTCTGGTCGCATACTCCACTGCAGTCTTCAGTCGAAGTTTCTAACTCACATGCATGACCACAATCCCTCGGTGTCGCATAAAGCCAAAGTCGAACAATCCCACTGACAGGTCCAACCTGATCTTACAAAAATGTGTGTCATGAGCATGGACAACTGCTGTGTGTCTAAGTCTATTTCTCGAGAGCCGCTTTCATGCAACCGTTTCTTCCCAACGTCACCTGAATTACCTCAGGCACTGTCATTCATCTTTGTAGAGGTAACGAGCCAAGTTCCAGGATAGCAGCTCATGGAGGAATAGACTTGGACACAGAGCAGTTGTCTGTCATCCAGATGATGTTCAGGAGATTGATTCCAGGTTTTCCAAGGCAGGATGCAAACAAAAAAACTGAAAGAATGTAGGCTACGTCAAAACAAAAAAAACTATGGATCACATATATAAACTGACTGCATATTAAAAATGTAATGTAGTCTGTATGTTTGTGCACAAACGACCTAATATGGGTGATTTTTTTGGAGGACTTGTTGATTTTACATTGCACAGTTTTACATGTCAGCAGTACGTAATTTGAAGCAGAAAAGTTTGTGTCTGGGGACACCAAAAGCTTCACCATTGACTTAACATTGTGCAACTTTACATGTCAGTGGCAGGTAATTTGAAGCAGTTACGTGTCTGGGACACGTAAACAAGAAAGGCTATCCGTGTTCGTGCTTTTGTCACGAGATCAGGTTAGCCAGGTCATGCTGATCATGTGACCTTTTCACACAGAGCAGCTGTCATGGATTACCCATTTAACAAAGGACTGAGCTGACTGACAAACATCTGCCCTGACAAAGGCCTTTTTGGCTAACATGTATTGGCATGTTTTTATTAGCCTAGCCGTGTATAGATATCATCACCCTCTTATGCCAGGGACACGCTACACCTCTGTCACAGTTTTTGTCAATTCTGAAAAGACTTGAGGAGTTCACACAAACCGACTGGATTCTGTGGATTCATTCAAGATGGGGGATAACACATTTAACAACTGTATCCTCCACGGGATCGCAGAAAACAAGATCGTTCAACCCAACCGAAGTCGCAGAAATCACCAGCTGGTTGTGTGCCAACTGCCGTTATACAGAAAAGAAGAAGACACAAATATTCGTCCAGATTCTCTTCTCCACTGTGTAGTAGCAGCCTACTTACTGTCGTACATCTGTGGTAGCCACTAGATACTTTGAAAAAAATACTATTATCATGGCTGTAGGGGGTTCAAGTAGCACTTTTAAATACATTAAGATACTTTCAGGAAGTTTACAACAATGGATCTCCTTTCATACATCTTGTTTGTAAAATCTCAGCTTGCTACACATTAATCAAGTTCAAAAGTTTTACTGTCATATGCACAGCAAAACAGGTAGTTGTACTACGCAATGAAATTCTTATTCTGTTCATTCTCCCTAAAAGACATAAAATAGAATGGAAAAAACAATAATAACAATAAAAACAGCAATAAACGAAAGCAACAATGAATCAATTTCAGTGTGATGAATATGTGTGTGGGTTGTGAGAGATTTACTGAGAAACCTGATGGCCTGTGGACAAAAAATAACCACAGCAAAAGAGAAATGCGATGACTTCCTTTGAGCCGGTAAGAAACACTGCTTAGTGAATCGTCTCAAAACTTCATTTTCTCCTGAACTTAACAATAAAAATTAAATAAGAATATTCAAGAAGCCATGCCAAATGATTGTTTTAAAAAAGGACTAAGCAGGACTCAAAAGTTTAACTTGGCTGGTTAATGCTACTGTTCAGATGTTTAGGAAAAATAGTTCAAAAAGTTTTACATAAACATTTCATGTCATGAAGCTGGAGCTAAGAAACAACTAACTTTCGACCAAAACTGAAAAGAGGAGGAAAGAGAAGCGGTGCTGCTCCTCTTCATCCATCCAGCCAGTTACCTTGTGCTGCTGCAGCTCTCTGATGGTGTCCTGGGCTTTCTCCAGGCTCTCGCTGGCCGTGTTGCACTGCTGCCGCACCACGGCAAGCTCCCGCTTGATCACGTAGTTCTCCTCTGCTTCTTGTGCTCTCGTCACCTGACCCTGTATTAGCGAGCCAGAGGAAGATGGAGCTCAACCCATACATGATGTCTACTTTAAAAGCAATGTAAGAATGAAGAATAACACAGGGGACATGGTGTCTCCAAGGTTAAGGGGAATTTTACTATGTCATGGTACATTTTTATGTACTCTAAGTAACAACTTGGGAAAAAGGCTTATTATTTTTCTTGCAAAATTTTTAGATAAGAAAAATCTTTGCCAACCAAACTGGTTCCCTGGCCACTGCGTGAAAAGGTCCAGAATCCTACATATCTGGAGATGATACTTCGCTAGATATCTGAAGAATCCGGACCATGTCTGGTGCATATTGAGACAGGAGGCATATCTTGTGAAATACAGACAGCAGATTCTGCATGAGGGCATATATTGTGTCTAGATATCAGATATGCCTGACTTCTGCCATATACGGATTCTGAATATGACCTGCACTCATATCTGGAAGTATCTGAGGCCAAGATACCGAAAGGGGACAGAATCCTGAAATGTCTGGAGGTGATATTTCACTTGCTCCTGGAAGAATCTGGACCATTTGTGATGCATATCCTGAGTGGTTGATATGTACCATATCTGGTGATATACGGAGAGCAGATTCTGCACAATATATTGTGTCTGGATATCAGATGTGTCTGATTTTTCTCATACACGAACTCCGAATATGACCACAGACCATATCCAGAAGGATCCGAGGTCATGATACTGAAAGGGAAACAGAATCCTGAAATATCTGGAGGTGAAATTTGTCCTGCTAATCTAACAATCTGGACCAGTTCTGGTGCATATTGAGACATGAGGCGTATACAAACGACAGATTCTGCATGACAACATATATAGGGGATAGGGGATTATCACGCTTACCGGAACTTCCCGGTATTTGGACACTTCCTCTTCCGGGCCATGTTAACAACAGCCGTTCCTGCTCTGTTATACTGTTTAAATCGTATAAACTCCAAACATACTTAAGTTTTCATTCTAGACTGAAGTGATACTGGATCAAAAGCTGGATCAAAGCGATCGATTCGCTGCGGTGAAGGGCCGAACTTTATAATAAAACACACGTTTGTTTGTCGCCGGTGGGGCACAACACCGCACGACACCGGCACTTCACAGCATGCTAGCATTAGCCAGCTAGCGTTTACTGACGTGCTTAACATTGTGCGTCTTAAAACACACAAACATCTGAAAATCGGGTCTGTACCTCCCCGTTTCCAGTGGAACAACTGGGGACTGCCAAGAAAGGAGACGTTTTCAGATGCTTGTGTGTTTTCAGCCGCACAAAGTTAGGCACGTCATCGAGCTGGCTAATGCTAGCCTGCCAACACGACTGCGCAGACTGCCGGCTACAAACAAACGTCTAACGTTTTATTATAAAGTTCGGTCCCTCACCGCGGCGAATCGGTCATTTTGATCCACTTCTTCCTTAGCATCACTTCAGTCTGGAATGAAAACTTGGCATTGGCGTTTATCCGATTTACAAAGTTTAACAGAGTAGTAGCCGGCAGACTACTGTTAGCAGGCTAGCATTAGCCAGCTTGATGACGTGCCTGACTTTGTGCGGCTGAAAACACACAAGCATCTGAAAGCGTCTCCTTTCTTGGCAGTCCCCAGTTGTTCCACTGGAAACGGGGGGGTACAAACCCGATTTTCAGATGTTTGTGTGTTTTAAGACGCACAATGTTAAGCACGTCAGTAAACACTAGCTGGCTAATGCTAGCATGCTGTGAAGTGCCGGTGTCGTGCCCCACCGGCGACAAACAAACGTGTGTTTTATTATAAAGTTCGGCCCTTCACCGCGGCAAATCGATCGCTTTGATCCAGCTTTTGATCCAGTATCACTTCAGTCTAGAATGAAAACTTAAATATGTTTGGAGTTTATCCGATTTAAACAGTATAACAGAGCAGGAACGGCTGTCGTTAACATGGCCCGGAAGAGGAAGTGTCCAAAATCCGGGAACTTCCGGTAAGCGTGATAATCCCCTATTGTGTCCACATATCAGATGCGTCTGATTTTTTCATGTATGGACTCCGATAATATGACAAAAAAAAAAAAAAAAATTGTGGTTTTTATTGTACAGTTTCTTATTTTTTAACTGTTTTGGGGTTCGTGGTTCTCCTCTCTTCTTTTTTTTTTTCTCCTTCTCTTCTCTTTTTTTTTTTCTTTTTCTTTTTCTCTCTTCCCCCCCCCCCCCCCCCCTCTCCCCCCCCCCCCCTTTCTTTCTTTTTTTTTTCCTTCCCTCCCTCCCTCCTTTTTTTTTTCAAAAAAATGGAAGTGAGCAGGAAAGTTCTTTTACAGCAAAGACATCTTACTATACAAGTTTGGCCATGACATGTACGTGGCAAATAATTTCCCATGGTTTAACATGTTTTCCTGTCAATCTGACAAGTGTCAGATTGCATCTATAAGAGTTTTAAACTGTATTTTTTGTTTGTTTGCTTGTTTTTTTTACTATAAAGTGATGCAATGTGTTTGAGGATATTGGCTTGAGAGCTTAAATTGATAGCCATACGTATGATGCTACGTTACATCAATAGTGCTGTTAAAAAGCAGCAAGAAAGCAAAAGCGGCACTATTTTCACTTCATTATTAAAGGGACTTGAGGCAAGATTAAGAAACTAAACTCGCGACTGGCGCTTCAGGTAACTGCAGCCACGAGCCAAGCCGTCACGGGTGCGTGCACAAACTGAAGCTATAATGTTGTTTACGCACCTTTTTCTTTGTAGTTACACTTTTTAGTGTCTTTCAGTTGATCTGGATCGTTTGCTGACGGCAGAATAATCCATAACTATCGCTTACAGTGTTTGAATTTAACGCGACCGGCTTCTTCCTGTGTCAAAACTGCGGATGTAGCGTCATTTGACATCACGTCTGCAGGGAAATTCGGACACCGAATTGCAGCGCATTTTGCAGCACACAGCCTGTTCAAGACAACGGAGAGAAACGTGGGTGGAAACGTTCTTTTTAGTATTTAGCGCTTCATCACCCATTAGTATTAAAAAAAACGGACATGTATGTTTGTTTGTTTTTTAATTCCTGCCTCTAGTTAAATTGGAATGATTGTAGTAACTAATTTTATTCATTGACCAGCACAAGAGACTATAGTTTACATTGGTCTAAATGTATTGAGGGCATATATTGTGTCTGGTATAATGGGATTTAAGCACAACTGCACTACTAAGCCAGCTCCTTTGTCTTGCATTACTGGACAAGCTGATTAATCCAGATGTGTCTGCCCTCAGTAACCAGGACAATGGCCAGACACACCTGGATTAATCAGTTTGTCCAGTAATGCAAGACAGGAGAGGCTGTGCATATACCCCATTGAATGCATGCATATATGACAGGCTGTTTTGTTTGTTTTGTTTTTAGCAGTCAGAAACTTCTCTTTTCTTATACCATCATATAATTTATCATTTATCACAATGATGCTCACATCTCGAGCTGCATGTCTAAGTAGGGTTGGGCATTGTTTGAATTCTAACAATTCCAGTTCCGAAACGATTCCCTTCTTTCGATTCTGGTTCCCATCAATTCTCGATTCCGATTCTTTGAAGGGTTAGGGTAAAAAAAAAAAAGTTTACATTTTCTTTTTTGTAGGCAACTAAATCAAATAACAGATAAGGACATTGATATAGTAAACTCCAGGTCTATTTGTTTGATTTTTTTACCAAAAGCATTTAATTGCAGTTCAACTAAGAAAAAAAAGTAGAAAAAGAAATAAAAATGATCCCTGGCCAAACTTATAGACCTTATCATTTCACCAGTTCACCATTTTAAGAACTTTAACTGTTAAACTGGCTGTTTTCTAATTAAAAGTCTACTACATGTTACAGTACTTAAAATGAAATGTTTCTGTCCACATTCTTTACTTAGACACATCAATATCTGAAATTCAGGGGCAGCTTTTGAGTTTTTCAGTTTGGTTTATGGAGCAGAGGTGAACATCTCCCGCTGTGTCTGAAGCTTCCTGCAGCCTCTGTGTGCTGTGAGAAGGGGGAGGGGCCGTGACAGCGGGCAATAAATGAAACATTTTTTTCACATCTGTCTCAAAAGTCTCCAATAAGACCAGAAAGTGTCTCTAGACTTGTTGCTAGTGGTTTTATTAAAAGAAAGTTAACAGAGGGTCTGAAAACACGCTAAATATAGGGGGAAAAAAACACTGAGTTGCGCCGTGTGCGTCAGAGTAATTGGCTGTACCAGAAACTCGGTAGAAACAAACGTTCCGCTTCCGGCAGATTCTATGGTGTTTAGCGGACTGTGCATCAAAAATAGGAATTAAAATTTAAAAATTTGAACGACTCCGGGAGAATGGGAGAGTTAGTCCTGGCTCCCGTCGATTCTCGATGCCCAACCCTATATCGGAGAGCCACAGTATGACGTGTTTCGTGACGCATTTCCAAGGATCAAGCAAAGCAAAATTTTATTGGTTGCATCAGTGGCGCGTTACTGTTCCATTGTTTGGACTGGGCTGCGAAGTCACATGAAAGGACTTTTGAAAATAACCGCAGGAATCTGGAAGATGAGGAAAACGACATCGCCAAAACTTTTAACAAAAAATTAAGATAGAAATTACGAAGGAAGACCAGGAGCAGGGCCATTGCAACAAGGCAAGCAAACCAAGCAATTGCCTGGGGCCCCGAGCTGGACTGGGGCCCCCAAGACACAATGGCTTTAACCAGGCAGCACTCAAGCAGTTACAGAGACCCCAAGCTGCTTCCAAACTACTTTTCTTTCTTATTTTGAACACTAGCTACACTATACTGTTGGAATTTTTAAGATCAGACATGCAGAAGTTAAAAATCCCACTTTTAAGCTTTTCTCGCTGAGATATTGCGATTGGGGAAAGAAAACTTTTACTTCACAGGGGAGGCCCAAAACCTGTTTCCAAACCATATTACCTTCTTTTTTTCGTCACGAACTACCTCATGCAGTTGGAATTTTTAAGATTGGACATGCAGAAGTTGAAAATCCCCCTTTTAAGCTTTTCTCGTTGAGATATTGCAATCCACTTGCAACTGACAGTAGTCCGCTAGCGGTGGAGGGTCAATGACAGGGCCCGTTTCGACACGTGTCCATTCCCATTACGGGGTGTCCATCAGAGTGTGTTCCCCCTGCTATGACTGACCATTTATTAAAAAGTAATCCTATAATTTTTTTTTATTATGGTATGGGGGTGGTTGCATCCTTTTTTCACATTTTTAAAATGTAAAAAATACTGTTTGCAGCATTCTTTTTTTGGGAGGGGGTGGGTGGGGGGGGGCCTTCAAATCCTTTTTGCTTGGGGCCCCATAATTCCTTGAAACGGCCCTGACCAGGAGACATGGAAGAGTACAGCATGCAAACAGCATGCACACACCCTGCAACAAAAGGGAAGGACGCAGATTTTGCCAAGACCAGACCACCAACAAACTCTCAGAGGACGCCACGAGATTTGGGGCTGTGTCAACCGTGCCAACATTTTGAGGTAAATCCATATTGTTGAACTTGAACAGGCTGTGTGCTGCAAAATGCGCAGCAATTCGGTGTCCAAATTTCCAGCGCTGCCCTGCAGACGTGACCTCAAATGACCTACATCTGCTGTTTTGATGCAGGAAAAAGACGGTCGCATTAAATTCAAACACTGTAAGCGATAGTTATGGATTCTTCTGCCGTCAGCAAACGATCCAGATCAACTGAAAGACACTAAAAAGTGTAACTACGGAGAAAAAGGTGAGTAAACAACATTATAGCCTCAATTTCTGCACGCTCCCGTGACGGCTTGGCTCGTGGTTGTAGTTACCTGAAGCGCCAGTCGCGGCAGTCGCGAGTTTCGTTTCTTAATCTTGCCTCAAGTCCCTTTAAATGTTTTGGAAAGATCTTGAATATAGGTGACAGTAATACACATAACTTCAAGTGTAATTTTAACCTAATATGAAAAAAAAACTGCTGTTTTTTGTTAGAAATAGAGCTTAATTCAACAGGTCTATTCTTGTTCCACAAGCAAAGAACAACTTCTTTGCTCGCTTTGAGGCAGACAACAGCACTCCAGCACAGAGGATCCCTCCACCCTCTGACGACCAGGTGTCCGTCACTATCTTCAGACAGCGTGAGGAGAACACTCAGGAGGATCAACGCCAGGAAAGCCCCCGGTCCCAACGAGATTCCTGGTTGCGTCCTGAGAGACTGTGCTGTGGAGCTCAAGGATGTCTTCACGGACATATTTAACATCTCGCTGAGACAAGCTGTTGTCCCGACATGCCTCAAAGCCACCACCATCATCCCGGTACCAAAGAAGTCGTCCCCCACCTGCCACAATGACTACCGCCCCATCGCGCTCACCCCCATCATCATGAAGTACTTCGAGTGGCTACTCATGGACCACATCAGGTCTTCCTGATGCGACTCTACTTCCTGCAGAAACTGAGAAGAGCAAGAGCCCCCTCCCCCGTCATGCACTCCTTCTACAGGGGCACCATGGAGAGCATCCTGACCAGCAGCATCACCGTGTGGTACGGAGCCTGCACCGCATCCTGCCGCAAGACCCTGATGCGCACCGTGAAAGCAGCTGGGAAGATCCTCGGTGTCCCCCTCCCCTCTCTATTGGACATTTACCACTCCAGCCTCACCTACACAGCCACCAGGATTGCAGGTGGCCCCACCCACCCCACCCACAGTGTCTTCACCCTGCTGCCGTCAGGGAGGAGGCTGCAGAGTCTCCGGGCCAGAACCAGCAGGCTCAAAGACAGCTTCTTCCACCAGGCAGTGAGGAAGTTCAACTCCCCCCCAACCCCCACTGACTACATATTGCACCGTTGCATCCATCAGGACTGCTATTCAGTTTACTCTGCCATATGCACTACTTGCACTATTGCCACCGAGCGGATTACGATATTTTCATCTTTTTTTTTTTTTGTCTTTTTTTCTTACAGTTTATTATATTTTATTAAATGCACTGTGGGGCTGAGAGAAATTAAATTTCATTTGTGTTTTATGTACAACGTGCAACACACTTGACAATAAAGTTGGACTAAATTGAATTAAGAAGCAAGTAAAAGTAGGAGAGGAAGTCCTTTAAAAAGAGGACCGTCTGTACCAAAAAGGAGCAAATGCGAACTTTGTCAGTAACGAAGAAACTGATGATGAAAATATTTCCTACAAGTACTCATCTCCAAAGTGGTGCTCTTCTCACCTAACCAGGATCGTGACTGTATGTCAAAAGTCCTTAGATGAAAACAGAGGAGCTGTTGAACCAAGGTCAACCTGTGGAAGATGCAGTACTGCTGGTTTCACAAACTGGGTTCCTCCTCAGTGAATAGCTGCTATGTGGCAGGTGAAAGTGTAATGGACACCTAAAGACTACTCACTGCCTATCCATGGTTATTTAATATCCTGTTTTTTTTTGTTTTTTTTTGCTTGTCAGCTGGTTTTAGGGTGTGATTTATTTAATGTTTGCTTATTTATTTGTTAGATTTGTTTATTTATTGTTTGCTGTGAATGCATGTTTTCTTATTAAAATGTTTGAAATGACAGAGTTTTGTCATTTTAGCTCAATTTTTTATGAATAGTTATACAATCAAAATAGCTAATTGCCAATTCAGATTTTTAAAAAAATAGAACTAAACATTCTGTGCCCTGGACTAGTAGGATGAACCATCTCTTAAAATATCCTGCAAAATTGTACTGCTTGTGTTCAGACTTTAAGTCTGCATCACATATCTTTAGAAACCTGATCCTGCATACGATCTATGCATACTGGCATCAGAAATTGAAGATATGGCATGAGTAGAATCCTGTATTGGCAAAACATCAGATATCACTGGTTTTCGCCTCCAAATATGTCGCACAGCCATATGTGCAGAATCCTAACTCCAGATATGACTGGTATAGGGACTCAAGGATCAACAGATATAAATAGAATATTGAAGTATCTGGACCGCAGATATCACCTGAGTAAGGACTCCAAATATGTCCTGCAGCCGTATGTGCAGAATCGTGACCCCAAATATGACTGGTATAGGGACTCCAGATATCAACAGATATAACATGAGTAGAATCCTGAGGTATCCGGACCACAGATATCACTAGTGTTGTGATACTCTCCGGATATGGGCCTTGGCTAGTATCCCATATCTGGAGCAACTATGACTATAGATTCTGCCTGTGGAAAAGTGGTCCCATGCTCCAGATATAAAATCAGAACATGTAATGATCGGTGGGTATCCACAACAGATATGACTCTACATGAGGCATATCTGGGGGTATCCTGGCAAAGATATTTAAGGATTCTGGGGGGTTTTGCGCAGTGGGCCTCCAGTTATCAGCTACCCAACCAAACTGGTTCCCTGGTCCCCAGTTATCATCAGCTACCCAACCAAACTGGTTTCCTGATCCTCAGTTATCATCAGCTACCCAACCAAACTGGTTCCCTGGTCTCCAGTTATCATCAGCTACCCAACCAAACTGGTTTCCTGATCCTCAGTTATCATCAGCTACCCAACCAAACTGGTTTCCTGATCCTCAGTTATCATCAGCTACCCAACCAAACTGGTTCCCTGGTCCCCAGTTATCATCAGCTACCCAACCAAACTAGTTCCCTGGCCTCTAGTTATCATCAGTTACCCAACCAAACTGGTTCTCTGGCCTCCGGTTTTTATCAGCTACCCAACCAAACTAGTTCCCTGGCCTCCTAGTTATCATCAGTTACCCAACCAAACTGGTTCTCTGGTCTCCAGTTATCCTCAGCTACTCAACCAAACTGGTTCCCTGGTCTCCAGTTATCATCAGCTACCCAACCAAACTGGTCCCTGGTCTCCAGTTATCATCAGCTACCCAACCAAACTGGTTCCCTGGTCTCCAGTTATCCTCAGCTACCCAACCAAACTGGTTCTCTGGCCTTCAATTATCATTAACTACCCAACCAAACTGGTTCCCTGGTCTCCAGTTATCCTCAGCTACTCAACCAAACTGGTTCTCTGGCCTTCAATTATCATCAACTACCTCAACCAAACTGGTTCCCTGGCCTCCAGTTTTCATCAGCTACCCAACCAAACTGGTTCCCTGGTCTCTAGTTATCATCAGCTACCCAATCAAACTGGTTCCCTGGTCTCCGGTTATCATCAACTACCCAACCAAACTGGTTCCCTGCACTCCAGTTATCATCAGCTACCCAACCAAACTGGTTCCCTGGACTCCAGTTATCATCAGCTACCCAAACCAAACTGGTTCCCTGCACTCCAGTTATCATCAGCTACCCAACCAAACTGGTTCCCTGCACTCCAGTTATCATCAGCTACTCAACCAAACTGGTTCCCTGGCCTCCAGTTATCATCAACTACTCAACCAAACTGGTTCCCTGCACTCCAGTTATCATCAACTACCCAACCAATCCGGTTCCCTGGCCTCCAGTTATCTTTGGCTACCCTACCAGCCCGTTGAGCGTAAAATAATTTTAGGCACACAGTAGCCTTAATGTAACTTTAGGCAAGAAAGCAAATAGCTCGTTTCCCATTGACTGCACATTTAGCTAAATAAAAGTCATATGTATGAAATGCTGCATAACTCTATATCACATTAAACTGGGATGATGTGGGGAAAAAAAAGATTTCAACAAGTATCTTAACTCTTAATTCACTGCAGACAGTTTGAACCCAACATACTTTCATCTTCTGAGGTTTGTTTGAGTTAATTTGTTCAAAAATATGTCTTTCAAACAGGTGGTAAACATTCTATTTTTATTTTATTTTTAAGCATTTATTTATTTTTTATCAAATCAAACAAACAAAGCGACAGAAATTCAAATGATTGAATTAATAGGTGCAGCAAGAGGAATATCTTATATAATCTGCCCTCTATGAAACAGTTTCCAAGAAAATCGTGAGTCTTAAGGATCAAGTTTAGGCGGAGGTTTACCAGTTTTACATACGTACGCTCGAAATGTGTATTTTTATCTGACTAATTTGCCAGTAGGATCCTTCTAGGAAGTCCAGACCATGATAAGTGAGCCAGCGCTGGGGCAGCATGCAATCTTTGCATTCTGTGATGCCAGCATCAATGAAAAAAGTTCATGGAGATTTTGGAGCAGCATGTGCTGCCTTCAAGATGTTAATAATGTCCATTTTTAAAGAAATCAATCTAAAAACATGTTCTGCACACAATACAGAAGCGTGGCTGTGGAAGAAGAGGGATTTTGGTACTGAGCTAGCCTTTCTGCCATGCCGAGTTGTTCCCAGCAGAAAACTGCATCACTGATGTCACTGCAGCATTGCATGCCTTTAGATGCTTTTTGCAGGAAGAAATTACTTGTTAATTTTACTATGTTTGAGATGATGCGTGAAGGAATTACATATTACAAAGTCATAAGACCTTCACATCCATCTCAATTGTTTTAATTTGTTGCAGGTCTGGAGAGCAAACCTGGATTTCCATTTGTGAGTGAAATGAAGTTTACCTTACAAAACATGACAGACCTTGGGTTTATACTGTCCACAATGTCATAAAAGTCAAGTTACATGTTAGAGTCACTGCTTTTTTAAATTATATTTTCCAAATCCTCCCAAATTTTCATGATTTAGGGTTGAACAATCAACAGCAGTAAAATGACAAACTTAACATGCCTCATGCAGGAATTGGACTCTCATAACATCATAACTTCATGGCTTAACACTACATGCATAGAGGGATTACATAATGGTCTTGTGGATTGAGCAGGTGTACAAAATAAATTCTCCCATGCATTTTGGTTGATGGTAAAGAGAGGGAGGAAGGCAATGCAGAAGAGCAGAGCAGGGAGGTGTGAGGACAGAGGTTAGTGAGGTCTGTGAGAAAGTGGTTCACAGTACTCTACCTGTATCAGTCTGTCTGCCAGAGCGGCACTCTCCTACAATGCAACCAAAGTAGAGAAAAAGAGGATGAAGAGAAAGGATGAAGACAGTGAGAAGCAGAGGGACACCAGGTGAAAGAAACCACGAGAAGAACCCAGGATGACATTTAAGGGAAAGAAAGAAACAAGAGCACAGGTCAAAAAAGGAATGAAAAAGAGAGAGGAGATATTTGAGAGCAAGAGAAGAGGCAACGGTGAGATCCCTGAGAAAAAGTGTTTCACACAAGTGGAAACATTTAAACCTGAAGCCTTTAACAGCAGAGGAGGGAAAAGCTCATTCACTAAAGGAGACGATCAGTGACGTTCACACCAGACGGCCACCCAGCTTTTACAGCTGCAGGTGAAACAGATGTAATATACTGCTTCATAAGATCAAGGGAACACTTGGAGTTACATTGTGTTGTTCCCTTATACATTCAAAAACAAGCACGTACGGGGAAAAACCTACAAAGACGCACACTTATGTCATTACACTACTTAAACAGATACCTAGTTCACCTGTCTTTTAACAGATAACACACAAGTCTCTCCTTGTACTGGTCAGAAACCCGCCAGCATCCGTCTCCCTCCCCCTGGTTAAGTTGTTAAAGCAGCACTCCGATGGGAGCTGCAGGTTTAAACAGACTTCAGCTCAGCGGTGCAGCAGCAGGAACACAAGACCCACGTTTAAATGCTATAAATGCTGAAAAACAGGCTCAACTCATACTGATTTCTTTCTAACATGCAGCTGTAAAAGCTGGAGGCTCATGAGGACTGGACTTAAAGTAGAGAACTTCCTGATTATCTCAGAGAGTTGAGATTATGAAGAGCACAAACTGTGACACACCTATTCTGACACGCCAATTCTAGCCCACAGAGTGTGAATGAAAAACCAGCTGCTGCAGCGAGGGTAAAAACGAACTTTTTTTAAACTGCTACAGGTGTAGAAAGAGTGATAGAGAGCTGTTAACTCACCTTCTCCAGAGTCTCAATCCTCTGTTTTAGCAGCCTGTTTTCTGTACGCAACCTCTGGACACAGAAATAAAAGCACCTACCAGTTACTACGAAAACACTTCTGAAACATAACATTAGGCAAAAATACAGAAAATACACACCTTAATCTCAATTTGTTCCTCCATTTCTTTGTTCTTGATGGTGGTGTATTCTTTCTCAAGTCTAAAAATTTAATAGAACAAAAAAAAAATTTCTTTAATATCATTCCAACATTTAAATAGCTTTAGAAGGAAAAAGTACTGTATTTATCCTGTCATTGCTTTGTGGTGCAGAATAAGGCTTAATTTCCATCCACCCGTCCGTAGCAATGCAGAGGCAGAGTACACCGAGAGACATTCACGCTCACACTCAATCCCAGGAACAATCTGGAAACCCAGATCAGCTTAATAAACACTATATAGCCAAAAGTATTTGCTCAGCCATCCAAATGATGGAATCAGATGTTCCAGTCACTCCCATGGCCACTGGTGTATAAATGAGGCAGCTAGGCATGCAGACTGTTTCTACAAACATTTGTGAAAAAAGGTATCGCTCTCAGGAGCTCAGTGAACATGTGCTGCAGTGTGAAAGCCTCATTAAATGGCGGGGCGCCCCCCCCCCACCCCCCCCCCTCCCTTCCTTCCCCTCTCCTCCCTCATCTCTCTCTCTCCCCCCCCCTCCCCCCCCCTCTCTTCTCTCTTTTCTCCTCTCTTCCTTCCTTCTCTCCCCTCTTCTTTCCCTTTCTCCTTCTCTCCCCCCCCCCCCTTTCCCCCCCCTCTTCCCCCCTCCCTTCTTCTTCCTCTTCCTTTTCTTTTCTTCTTCTCCTCCTCCTTTTCTTTCTTTCTTCTTCCTTCTTTTTTAGTTTCCCCCCCCCTTCCCCTCTTCTTTTTCTTTTTTTTTTTTTTTTTTTTTTTCTCCTTTTTTTTTTTTTGAGACGAGTAATGAGCATTCTTACTTCTTCATCCTCTTGGGGTTGTATTTCACCTGGTAGGCCCTGAGGATCAGCTTATCGGGGCAGCTGTCAAACTGGTGGGGGATCACCTTCTGGAAATGCTGGTACACCCAGAGGGAAATGCACATGTGAAGAGAAAATGGTCATTCATATTTTATGAACAGGCAGACATAGTTTACATGGTGAAGAGAAAGAGCCATGAATGTAGGTCTGCCAGAGTGTGATGATCCACCTGCTGTTTCATGGCATCACATTATGTTAATAAAAAGAATTAGCTCTTCAGGTTATAAAGAGTATAAAAATGTACACTCGGTGGCCACTTTATTAGGTACACTGGTACCTAACAGAAATACCTAATCAGTCAATTACATGACAGTAACTTGTTGCATTTAGACGTGTAGACATGGTGAAGAAAACTGATGTTCAACCTGAGCATCCAAATGAGGAATAAAAAGGATTGAAGAGACTTTGAACATGGCATGGTTATTGGTCTGATTGCAGCGTCACCTGGACATGTTTGTCACGATTAAACCATTCTCCAGTCTAGAAAAGGGATTAGATCCGTATTTTATGCACCAGGTGACCGCACCAAAAATTTGGAACAGTTGCCACAACGGTGACGAGGGTTTCATGCTCAAAACGTTTCAGAAAACAACCAGATCGTTCAAGTCTAGTTCATTTGAGAAAACCCATGAGACCGTGCCCTGAGTATTTACCGGGATTTTCTCACATAACCATTGCTAGGGTTTCCAGAGAATGGTCTGAAGAAGAGAAAACATCCTGGGAGCTGCAGCTGTCTGGACCAGTGTGTCCTGATGATGTCAGAGATGAGAGGAGAATGGACAGACTGGTCTGACGAGTTTCCCTTTCAGCTCCACATTCAGATGCTCGGCTCAGAATCTCCTGCAAACATCATGAAGCATGATCCATCCTGCCTTGCATCAAGGCTTCAGGCTGCTGCTGGTGGAATGGTGAGGGGAGGTTTCCTCAGCACACTTTGGTCAGCTCTGCAACCCCCCCACCCCCCACCCTTTGCATCTTAAAGCAGAACTTAATAACTTTTTCACCTCCATAACTGTTTTTCAGAATCCCTGTGGGGCAAAACAAAGTGTTTCCGGAGCGATTTGATGTCCCCCCCTCCCCTCGGTGTCTCTGGCCTGTAAACGGCACTTGCAAGTCTGCCTGAGCAGACCCTACACAGATCTTGCAAGAACAGAAACCGCTGTACGGCACTCAGATCCCCTATCCACCGAGCTGCTTCCATGGACCACGGAACGCATCTGAACGAGGGGGGGGGGGCATATTTCTAAGAAACAAAAAAACAAAAAACACTGACGTAGCTTTTTTTTGTTTGTTCTTTTAAAAAAGCACCTTTTTTCTTTTCGTTTTTTTTTTTTTTTTTTAGCTCAGCAGCACACAAGTCACATACGCATGACCACATCCAGCACAGCCACAAACCAAACTCATCTGCTGCATTGACAATGTATATCATGCCTTCCCTACCTATGGCAGCACAGAACACAATGTCTTCACAAGTCTGCACTCATAACAGAGTACAGCCGCACACACAACAGTAATAACACCAAAACAACACAACTACCACCACATAAAATTACAAGGTAAAAAAATAGACTTACATTAATGCTCAAACTTTCCAAAGAAGAGTCTGCGGCGTTCATTTTGCTGTATGAATTTCTTAGCCACAACAGTCATGTCTACTTTTTCCAGAAGATCTCGGTGTATGTGGCTGCACATCAAGTCGTTGAGCCTTCTCTGTGTCATCATTGAACACAGGTACGCTTTGATACGGTGAAGTGTTGAGAAAGATCTTTAAGCTGATGCTGTAGTGACTGGGATCGTGAAAAACAGTTTCAGCAGTTTGTGCACTTCTGGCTGTAGCCTTTTGATCACAGGGACAGCATTCATTGCTTCACTTAGAAGTCTCACTGATGTTTTATCAGACTCGGTTTGAACATCCAATGTCTTTGAGAGGTCTGGCAACAGGCTCAACTGTGCCTGAAGCCTGTCCATGTCAAAATCAGGTGCGTACAAGGACGCTACAGATGACGGGATTGTCACCCGCTGCTTGCCAGAGGCTGCTGCAACAAGCAGATTTTCCATGTCCATCACAACACCAAAATCACTCTGATCAAACCTCAGTCACCTCAGTTCATTATTCAGCACATCCAACACCTCAAAGTATTGTTTTCTGTAGTAGTCTGATGGGCTACCAAATGAGTGGTCAGTATCCCCGCCACCAAGCCGGTAAGGAAGCTTGCGATGTCTGGGCCTTCTGTCAAATCTTTGGAGGCTTTTGTCACTGAATGAATTGAAGAAGGTGTCAAATGTCAAATCAAATGCTCCCTGGGCGCTTTATGTAGCAGCCCACTGCTCTCTGATACTCACAGTACAGAGATGGGTGAAATGCAGAGCCCTAATTTCCCCTCGGGGATCGTACAAGTATAAAGAAAAAAAAAAATGCTTCACCTGACCTCTGTCGCTGAATAAAAGCTTGTGTGACAGTGACCGCGCTCTGGGCGTCTTGTAGCATTATATCACTGGCTTGTAGTGTCTTTGACAGTTGTTCTGTAGGACAGACAACCAGATGAGCGAGGCACAGACCGAAATAAGTGTTGAATTTTTCAAGCATGCCAAAATGTCTCCAGCTTTGCTACCACAATCATGAGATTCTTCTGAAAACTCTGCCATCCCAGTGGTGAGCACAGAGTAGTTGTCAATAGCTGACTTCAAAGCAAAGCACCAGATCTCACGGTCCATCGTGTTGGAAAAAGGGTTTGCAGATTCTGTGCGTCGGGATTCAATTCGTTTTTCATTGCCTGAAATACTGTACATCGTTTTGTTTGGGGGATTGTTTAATTAAGTGTGCCATATCGTGCACAATATCCAGTGCATCTCGAATCACTTTGCATTTTTTCCCAGCGTCTTGGAGGCACAGGTTCAAGCAGTGTGCCAAACAGTGCACATATGTAGCTGCAGGGTTGTCCGCTTTAAAGCTGGCTGCGACTCCCTTCAAGTGGCCTGTGATGTTCACAGCGCTGTCGTAGCCCTGCCCTCTGCACAACTCAGGCAAAATATTGCACCGTTTCAAAATGTCATTTAGCACAGTTAGAATTGTATGTGCATCTGTTTTCGGTAGATCAAAAAGACCGATGAAATCTTCACGCACTGTGTATGCATCATCCTCCCAGCGAAGTACAATAACAAGCTGTTCTTCATTGGAGATGTCCCTGGTTTCATCCGTGAGTATTGCGTAAAATCCATCACGAATTGGGGACAAAACCTTCCGTAAGACATTAAGGGAAGTCAGGTGGATCATCTTGTTAACGATGTCATGAGACATGTAATTCTTTTCTTTAAGCCACGGTTTCATCTCCAGGACATCTTTAGATCTCAGCTGCATAAGTCTCTGCAGATTACTGTCCTGTTGGTCGTTCCCATCTATTGCAAGGCCTTGGCCAGCTAAAAAAAAAAAGGAAGGGAAGTTGGCGGTTTCATTAGCATCTCTCTATTTACCCTCTAGTTTGCTTGCAACTGGGTATCCAGCTGTGTGACCACACTTGGCTGCTGTGACACAAACACTTGAAATTGACCCACGCACTCTTGATGATGTTTGCTGCTGGCATGCTCCTTAAATGTTGGTATGACGGTACGCCAAAAAAGTAAACAATTCAATCTACTGGTGTGGTTACAAAAGTTATTGAATATTTGCCTTTATCTATCTAAAGTTTAACCTGTCCTGCCCATGTTCTTTAATAATCATAATAATACATTTTTTTTTTTTTTTTTTTTTTTTACTTGCCCTGTCCAGCATCGAAGCAAGCAGAATGGAAATCTGATTGCTTTATTCTGTTTAACAGTTTTGCTTTATCAAGCGGTGCTTTATGAACATAAGGCTCCACTTGATATCATGTTTATTCATTTTATTTCTTTAATTAAACATTTGTCTATTACACCATTCCATTTCATACTGCTGGGCCTGACAAGGGAGAAATGAAAGTTAACAGAGGTAATGATAGAAAGTGGAACAGAGAGAGAGGAGTAAGGAAGAGGAAGAGAGAGAGAAGAGAAAACATGAATCCACTTACACAGTTCACTGGTACATCTGTACCGCGATCCCTAAACAACCAAGGTCTCTGTTGGAAAACAAAACAAGCAATCCCCTACAGGAGGACCTGCAGGTGGCTTAAATATCCTCAGATCATACAAACACACACAAACACACGCAGAACTACGCAGAGAAGAGGTACAACCTAGTCGGCGCAATGGGAAGTAGAGAAGAGGTACAACCTAGTCATCGCAATGGGAAGCAGTGTCACAGTGTCAACATGCATAATAAAGGGTCTCCATGGTGATACAGTCATGCAGATGCATAATAATACATTTTTTTATAAGGATAAGTTTGTGATATCTGCAGAATCAGAAGACATGAAAAATAAAACACTGTCAATAAAGAACTACAGAACATAATTAATACCAGTTGTAGCCCAGGACTGACTCATTCAGGAAAAAATATACAATACCATATAGCTCAGGACCAAACCAGGACTCACTCTGAGCGGAATTCAAAGAACCAGTTCTAGAACAGAACTAATTCAGTACAGCATTTACAAAACCAGTTCTAGACCAGGACTCATTCAGGACAGCAATTTACAAAACCAGTTCTAGACCAGGACTCATTCAGGACAGCAATTTACAAAACCAGTTCTAGACCAGAACTCATTCAGGACAGAATTTACAAAGTACCAGTTCTAAACCAGAACTCATTCAGGACAGCATTTACAAAACCAGTTCTAGACCAGGACTAATTCAGGACAGAATTTATAAAACCAGTTCTAAACCAGAACTCATTCAGGACAGAACTTACAAAACCAGTTCTAAACCAGGACTCATTCAGGACAGAATTTACAAAACTAGTTCTACCAGAACTCATTCAGGACAGAATTTACAAAACCAGTTCTAACCAGGACTCATTCAGGACAGAATTTACAAAACCAGTTCTAGACCAGGACTCATTCAGGACAGAATTAACAAAACCAGTTCTAGACCAGGACTCATTCAGGACAGAATTTACAAAAGACCAATTTTAGAAATGGCGGAGCCTATAGTCACGGCATGCAGCGTCCCCTTTTTGTTACGTTTTTCACAGATTGTAGTTGATGAGAAATAATTTAATCAAATCTAAATTAATAAAAAAAAAAGAAAAGAAAATGAATATGGCCCTGCGACAGACTGGCGACCTGTCCAGGGTGTACCCCGCCTCTCGCCTGTTCATAGCTGGGATGGGCTCCAGCAACCCCCGCGACCCTGAACTGGATAAACGGTACAGAAAATGACATGATGATGATGACATGACAAAAAAAAGAAAAAGAAACCTCAAAAAAAGATCCGGGGCTTTAAAGAATCATTTCAGGCTTATGCCCCCTAAGCCGCTCCGCCAATGGTATCACATAATGTTAGCCAGTTAAAATCTTTAAACCACTAATATTGCATGTTGTAAAGACCCAATTCCTTGAACCCTTTTAGTTTTCATAAGCACAGCCGGGTCGTGGGGTTGATGTGGTTTTGTCAGGTCAATGCAACATTGGCAAGTGCAGAGAACCTTTGAGGGTACACTCGAGTCTGATGAGGAGCAGCAGCTTAGCCACATCTTGGCATTTCTTCTTCTGAGGTGGTGGTGGACTTACAAAAGATGATGTTTGTTGTGTCTGTGAGGAAGGAGGAGTATTTTTTTCATCCTGCTTTTGTAATTTTGGCTTGGTTGTCAAAAAAGTTGGAATAGATGACTGTCTCTTCATTTTCACGATGTCAACAATGACAAGCTAGCTTTGAAATCAACATTTCAACGTTGGCTCGCTACGCTTGCATGATGACATATTGATAAACAATGCATTTGATCGGCACATATTTGATATTTCTACGTAGCCTATAAAGCAGGCCAAAGGGAAAGTTTTCAACGGGGCGGGGGAGGGCGGGGGTGAGAGAGAGAGAGAGAGAAAGAAGGTGCGCAGTGACTTCGCTCGTAAGGACAACAATGCAACTTGCTTTTAGTTATTTAGGCTATTTTTCTCTTTACCAGAGTACAAAAGTTACCAGGGCCGTGGCCCGGCTGCCCCCCCCCTGGTTCCGCGTTCTATGGCTGCTTCCATCGCTGGTTTGTACCAGAACCAGACGAAAAACCAGTTCTTTAGCTTCCCTGGCTTCTGGCTCTGAAAACCAACTGTTTGCTGGACTAGAGTGAAGATCTGGTTCATGTAGCTTGTGCTGCCTGGAGCAGCACAGAGCCTCATGGCTCAATAATCACTTGTCATGTCACAGAAAGTAAATAAATGTTCGTATTCTTATCTGGTACTGGCCAACACCAGAGAATAATATAATCCACGACATATTTACCTACAAAACATGAGTAAAACGTCCCGCTGCAGGAGACACAGGACTCTGTTTGAGCAGCTGCAGAGGGCTACTACCAACGTAACAACATAGCATCAACAAGCTAGTAAAAGCTTATAGATATTCAGGGATCAGAATAGAGGAAGGACAGGTAGAGAGGACGTCTGTGTGCTGGGGGAGTATGAACTTCACCATAGGGAAAGGACGCCACTAGGGGGAGCCCCGAGCTGAAGTTACTGAGTTCTGCTTCAACTGTTCTGGACTTTGCAGTCATGCAGCTGACCTCCTCCAACCATTCCATTCTGACAATTGTTCCGCCCAACATTGGAACTTAAAATTGAATATGGAACATTTTTATTAAAAGCTATCATTTAAAAAAAATCCCTCCATGAGTCTTTTGGAGGTTGCAGAATAAAAGTTCAACATTTACTTAAAAAAATTATATTTAGTGTAACCTGTATGAATAATGCGCGGTTCTTATTTATCCTACTGTCGTGCATTGACTATTGGTCCTGTTGTTTAATGCAGGCCAGGTGTGCCCATCCTGGGTGCGAACTACAGATGGCAAGCTAAGGAGCCCGACCACACATCATCTGATACAACAAAAGCTGCGTCCTCTGTGGTCTGGTTAGAGGCTGTGCAGCCCAGTCCTCTCCCTCTCACGCTCACATCCACATTGAGTACTGCTGAGCGATTATGGACAATTTCACATACCCCAACTGACTGGTTGAGCATATGGACATTGGAAAATCCACCTTCTTTTTGTGGATATTGCGTTTGGTTACTGCTGGATTAGCAGTGAACGTACACCTGGACTGGAATAATGAAACGATGAATGAAGCTTCGTTTGTGAATACCCACATTAATTTAAAATTGTCTGCAGACTGTAAATGTTGTATATATATTTCACTGTGAATAATAAGGCACCAGCCACATGCGTACAACAGGGACGCCCCCAAGGGGTGGCCAGGGGTGGCCAGTGCCCCCCTGAACAAAAAGCTGGCCACCCCACTGGCCACCCCTGCAAAAATGATATTTTTTTCATTTTTTTTCATTTATATCAATTTTCTATGTACTATTAATATGGTGCAGCAGGCTTTGCTTATATTTGTCTAAATGTTTATAGGCTAATAAAAATAAAATGAATAAAAATATTACACAAGACCTACCACTTTCTGCCAATGGTGTTTTGCTGTAGTCCCCCACAGGTCTTTTACACCTAATCAACTCAGCCTTTCTTATGCAAATTCATCCAGGAAGGTGCCACCCAGAACTGCCCCAACCAGTTTCTAATGCCCCTTTCACATCAACACCTACTTACCCTCATTGGGCCGACACCACACTACCCCCATTTAGTTTGTTCATGTTACAATTGACTTCATAGTGAAGTTTTGTGAAGTCATTTGTTTGCGACACACACACTGAACTGCTTATTACAAGTAAAAAAAAAGTCCTGACCACTCTTTAAATAAGTTTTTTTTTTAAAAGAAATAAGTAAAAAAAAAAAAAAACAAGATTTTATTTTGCTTGTAATAAGCCAACAAAAAAAATTCTGCCAATGGAACAAGTGAAATTTTCTTTCTTTTCTTTCTTGAAATAAGATGCATTTGTCTTAAAACAAGTTCCTATATCTCACTGAAATGTTTCTCTTTGTCTTATTTTGAGTGTGATGAGATATTTTGAGCAGAAATTAGAAAAATATACTTGGTAAGATTTGAGTTTTTACAGTGTATTGTTGAAATTAAGGAAGTTTGCTGCAGATAATGCAAGAGGCCCATTCATTCTGCCCCCTTCACTGCCATTATATGGATATTTCGCGGATCTACGACTAATATAAATAGTGTCCAAAGGAGTCAGAGTGACGCAGAAATGTTACTGATTAGTAAATGCACGTAGGCTACTCTGTATAAATTCCAGAAATGAAGTCCAGGTTGGAAGAAACAAAACTTATCCTTTAATAACCCTTGGCCACCCTGCTATTTGCTCTGGCCACCCTGTGGCCACCCCTAGAAAAAATTTCTGCGGGCACCCCTGGCGTACAACTTCTGTGTCTTCCCTTTATTATACTGTCACATGCACCTCCCAGAGATGAACACATAGCCTTCTGATACTAGCCTACGACTTATTGCTATTAGCCTTTTACTTGCTACATTAGCCTGAAAATAAATCTAAAATAAATTTTAAGGGGTTTGACAATGGCGTTACATTAACATCTACAAACCGTTACACGCCGCCACTGCGGGTTGCCAGATACGATCTCTGTGTGGCAACAGCATGTTGGGCACAGTTAGGCTGGTTCAGGGAAACAGTGGAGACGGCCAGTCCAGCAGCTGCTTCAGAGGCGGAGATATTATCGTCTCTGAAGAGGAGTGACCTGGAAAGAGCAACAACTGGAGAAAATTTAGGTGAAGCTGCACTAGATGGACCCACATAAATGTTTTCCACAGTATCAAAACACAGAAATTGCGACTTTCCTCCTGGATCGGTAAGTTAGCTCGGTTGGTAACGTAGCTAACATTAGCTGTCAGTTATAAACTCGCTGGAGTGAATCGCTGAAGAAACAGAACAAAGCACTACAGACCAGGATGGAGAACATCGAATCGAGGAGCAGGCGTCAGAATCTACGAGTGCTGGGTATCACGGTAAAAATCTGAGGGCCCGCAAATCACAGCCTTCATGACCGAGTTTCTTACTGAGAGTCTGGGGCTGGACACCCCAGATGGATCGGAGATTCTAGACTGGGCGTATCGACTCCCAGCACGGCTGGGTGTCGGGAAAAACGCACACCCCAGACCAGTGACTGTGCGGGTACATCACTTCAGAACGAGACAACGCATTCTGCACCTGGCCAGAGAAAAGGGGCGACTGCTCTTCAAAGATAAAGCGGTTTATATTTTCCCGGATTTCTCTAATGAGGTCGCGTCACGCAGAGCATCATTTAACGGCATCAAGAAAAAACTCAGGGATGCGAATGTGGAGTATCGCCTATTGTTCCCAGCACGGCTACGGATCACCTTTAAGGGCGTGAAATACAGCTTTACCACGCCGGAGGACGCCGACAGCTTCTTCAAAGATACTATTGCTCCTGTACTTCCAACAGGGTAAATGGATGACATTTTTGGGTGAAGTCTCTTTGAACTTACTTATGATTACCTTCTAACGTGGGCTAATGTATATCTCCAGGATTGTATAGATTCTGGTTTCCTTTTTTAAGGGCATTATGTTAAGGTATCATTATGAAGGTTTGTGTGACAAGTGGATATAATGTGGTATCAGATTATATTGACTTGGATAAATATCTATATGCATGTTGGTACTGTTTTGGCAGGAGTATGGTAGGATACCGGCAGGGCAAGAAGTTAAGGTTCCAAGATGCAGTCTTTCATTTATTTTTATTTGGTTGGTTTTTCTTCTTTTTGTCGTTCCTTTTTTTTTTTTTTTTCCTTTGGTTAATGATGGCATTAAACTGCACAGCTCTGATGTTTATCTCAAATACTTATAGGAATAGTGATGAATGACTTAAAAATCAAAATATGTTCATGGAATGTACATGGAATTAATTCTCCCCTAAAGCGTAAGAAAATATTGAATTATTTAAAGAAGGAAGAAATCCAGATAGCATTAATCCAAGAGACCCATTTAAAAAGTAATGAGCATTTGAAATTGAGAAGAGACTGGGTCGGTCAAGTTTTCTGCTCTTCCTTTACATCCCATAGTAGAGGAGTAGCTATCCTGATCCATAAGGCCTTGCCTTTGGCAGAGGTAGAGACAATAGCTGACACACTAGGTAGGTTTGTTATGATCAAAGGGAGCCTGTATGGGCAGCAGGTATCATACTTATATGCTCCGCCTATTCGGCAAACAGATTTCTACACTAAAGTTTTCTCCCAGTTTTCAGAATGGATAGTGGATTCATCTATAATAGCTGGAGATTTTAACTGTTGCCTGAACCCTAAATTAGACAAATCAAGTTCACCATCTCAATCTAATAATATTCAGGCTCAGTTATTACTTAATTGTTGTAAAGATATACATTTCATTGATACATGGAGGGCTTTCCATCCAAAAGAGAGATGTTTCTCGTTTTACTCTCAAGTTCATAAGACCTCATCAAGAATTGATTATTTCTTCACACCTGCTCATGCTTTTAAAAAAATACTCACCTGTTCGATTGGGAATATTGTGCTTAGTGATCATGCTCCATTATTTCTAGTAATGTCTTGTGGAATACAACGCCCTAAGACACAGTGGCGATTTCCAAGATACCTCCTCAGAGACCCCAATTTTAGACAGTTTTTTACAGAACAGTTACAGAACTATTTTATGTCTGAAAACAATACCCCAGATGTATCTCCTATCTTACTGTGGGAGACTGCAAAGGTAGTCATGCGTGGTTTTATAATCTCATATTCAGCTGGCATTAAGAAAAAACAGAAGGCCATGCAGCAGACTCTAGAAGGAAAGTTAACTAAACTACAGAGGGATTTTAATGCAAACCCATCAGAGGAGGTGAGAAATCAACGTGACGTAACAGCAGCTGCCCTGAATACACTCTTAGTTAAAGAAGCCCAGAATTCACTTCTCACAAAGCATAAAATGTACGAATTTGGTAATAAACCAAACAAATATTTAGCAAATCTAGTAAAGGTAAAATCCAGTTCACAGACCATCTCAAGTATTAAAGATAAACTGGTAAAAAAGTATTTAATGATAAAGATATCAACTCATTTTTTAATGGAATTTTACGAAGACCTTTATAATTCTGAATTCTTTCCTTTTGTTTTTTTCTTATTTTTTTTTTGTTTTTTTTTTTTTTCTGATGTGTATTTTCATTAGTTAGGTATCTTTATTCCTTTATTTTATCTCTTCTCGATTGGTTTTATTTTTCTATTGTTATTTTTCTATTCTTTCATTATTTACTTTCTTTTCTATTTCTAATTTCTCTCTTTTTTTTCCCCTTTTCTCTCTTTTTTTGTTTTCCTTTTCTTATTATTTCCTTATATTATTTTTTTCTTCTCTTTTTTTTTTATTTATTTCTTTTCTTTATTTCTTTTTTTATTCTCTTTTTTTTTTTTTTCTTTTTTATCTTTTTTCTTTTCTTTGGCGCATTTATCTTTTTTTTTTCCTCTATCCCTCTCCCCTCCTCCCTTTCTTTCTTTTCTTTTTTTATTATATTTTCTTTCTTTATATTTTTCCTGTTTTCTTCTTCCGCTTTTCCCCCCTTCCTTTCTTCTTGTGTTTGTTTTTTGATTTTTCTTTTTTTTTCTTCCCTTCTTCCCTTTTTTTTCCTCATCGTTTTAGGATTTATATTATTTTTTTTTTCCTTCTTCTATTTTCTTTTTTGCTTTGGTCCCTTTTTCTCTTATTTCTCCCTCCCTTCCCTCCCCTTTTTTTTTTTTTTTTCTTTTTCTTCCTTTTTTTTTTTTTGTTTTTTTTTGTGGGTTTTTATTTTTTATCCTTCCCCTTTTTTTTTTTCCTCTTATCCTCTTCTTCTCTTTCCCCTTTCTTTTCTGTATTCTTTTACTGTGGATACAAGATGCTGCACCAACTATTTCTTCATGGATTAAATGTGTGATGGACTTTGTTCCCTCTGAAGCAATGGTATTCTGGTCAAAAGACAAGCCATACTAATTTTTGAGGATGTGGACTCCATTTCTGAAATATATTGGACAAGATAAGACAGAACTTCTCCATAAAGGTGTATATGGTGTAGCATGGGAGGAAATGAAGTAATGAAACAAATGTACAATAGTGCTTATTTTATGTTGATCTTGATCCCTTTTTCTGAGAAGCTGTGGTAATGCCTCCCCTCCCTTCCCTTTTTTTTTTCTGTATGTAGGTATATGTATGTGTGTATATGTATATGTGTATGTGTATATATATATATATATATATATATATATATATATATATATATATATATATAAAACACACATGCATATAATTTTTAATTTTTATTTATTTTTAATTTTTTTCCCTTTTTTTCTATGCTTTTTTGGAAGGGGTTCAAGGGGAGGGAAAGGGAGGGAGGGGAGGAGGTAAGGGGAAATAGTGGAGATGGGAAGAAACTTTAAAAAAAAAAGAGTGGGGTGAGAAGCTATATACATGTCTATGAAAATGATAAAGATGTACTTACTGTAACGCTGTCCCCCCAATAAATAAAAAATTCAAAGTTATAAACTCCTTTGCAGTGTTGGACATGCTGCAGCTGCTGGTCACCGGCGTATCGGCAGCAACTTGGCAACCTAGTGACTGGAGGTGTTTTTCTGCCGCTGCAACTACAACCTAGACACACATGATGTCGCTGTTCTGTCCGTGTTCCATATTCAACCTTTAACTCCTCCTACAGCATTTGCACCACTTCAGCCATTCAAACAAGAAAATGTTCAGCTCATTCAGCAGATGTATCTCACGATATTTCAAACTTTTATACCTTTTAAATTATGTAGCATTGTTACAAGCTTGAATTCAGCCATTTCACTGGTCAAACTCCCTTCAGAGCAAGTGCAGATTCAGCCCAACCATGGGGGAGTTTTGTGCATATTAAGCTGCAGACAACTTCACCAGGATGCAGTCATGGTAGAACTCAAGGTCTCCCCACGTTGGACTCACACTGCTACCAGCTCCTTGGAGCTGTTGTGCCAGCCATGTCCAGAGTCTGAACGACAGCATGTTCCCTCTCTCCAAGCTTCAAACTGATGTTATATTTTACCCTGTAAATTGATTTGGCTCATTGCTCTGCGGTCTGTTTGCTGCAGGATGAAATTGGATGAAAGCTGCAGAAATAACACAAAGTCTTTGAAGCTGGGAAGTAAAACATCAGAGAAGCATGTACAACAGCAGCTAGCACTAACCATAGTTACTTCTGCCTAGTCTGCAGCATTTAGTTTCTTTCAGCAGAAAGCACTTGCACAACTCTGCCACTTGCACACTTGCACCACTGTAGAACCCCCCCCCCCCAGCAAGTGCAGCAGGGCGCAGGTTCAAATCCAGCAACAGCTGGGTTTCCATTACACCTGGTATTTCACAAAATCAAAATATTGCAATTAAAAGCCGCTTATGGAAACACCTACATTTAGGAAAAAACTCTCAAATATCGCAAAAAAAAATTTACACTCTCATGAGGCCGCTTTTCAGATAGATAAAGCAGATTTTCGCAAAACTGTAATGGAAACAGTTTTTTTTGCGTTTACAGCCAAATTCAGATATTCCTTCATGATTATGATGTTTATGATCATTTACAAGCATTAAATGTGAAATCAGAGTGATGGGGGAAGTTTTACCAGTCATTTTCAGGCCTAGAGTTTATGAAAAATCCCCAAATCACCATAATTCAGCAAACTGAGTTCATTCTGGACAACACAGGGCTCCAGACTAACTTTTTCACATGTAGCACTGGTACTATCTACCTTTTCAGTTGGTAACACCACCACAAACTACGTAGCGCCAACTTTTTGTCGTATAACATGGTATTAATACATGACTTTATCATGATGATAGTTGTGTTAATTTACGTACCATAGTTTTTCCTAATGTAAAGAATGACAATGATCTAAACTTGATATTTGAAAAAATATTTCAATCTGCAATTTCTTTGCCTTATTTGTATAAATTTTTACTCCTGCAAACAACATAAACTAAACTAACAGTGCAGCTGATCAGAGACCGGTGCAGACAGACAGAGGGAGGGGGGAGAGGGTACTCACTGGAGTACAAGTAATATTTTATCATCAACAGGGCAGGGCGATATTTATCACGATATAAATGATCAAATTTACGATAATGATATAACTGATAATATGACTGACATGAGACAAAAATTGCACAACTTTATTTGTGCAAATGAAATTTTACAATTTCTTCTCACTTTATCAAGCAGCCGCTTCTGATGTGCATTAAAGTTATAAATATCTTTTTATAACTTTTTTAAAAATAATTTTATAACTTTGCATAAAATCAACAGTGTCAGTCCTTGCTGACAGTTAATTTAAGCAAAAAGCGTTTCCTGTGGAACTGGGCTGCGAATCCTGAGCAGAACCATGTACAGCGGGTGGAGAACTTTGGTCCTCGGCCTGCATTTATTCTCTGTTTCCTTGTTCTAGCAAACCTGATTCAGAATAAAGAGTCTCTGAGCAGAACGTGATCATATTTATATAAGCAGAGCATTCAAAAGTACTGAATATGGCGATGAGAAGTAGTGAGTGATCAGTCGAACATTTGAGGCGGGCGGGGTTAATGCAGACCAGCTGGAAGTGGAAACTTGTCACTTCCACATTTCCGCTGATGCAAAGTTAAACAGGTAGCTTTAGCAAACGGCTGATGGAGGGGGTTAGAAAATATGAAATATATACAGCACGTGACATTTAGATACACGTACACTATTTATGGACACCACTGCATGCACAGCCCCGCCCGCCTGCGACAAACAAAGTTTTTCACAGTCATCCCCTCATTAATACCCGCCCCATCGCGGAAGAAGCTACACATGGATGAAATGACCAAAACAAACCTTTTTCTTGTCTAACAGCTTGGAGAAGAAGAAGAAAGTTCTCGCTTCTCACAGAGTATGGAACAAGCTTTAAGTCAATGTGCAGCTGTTGCCTTCCTCCTCCTCCTCCTCCTCAGTCGCTACCAGGCTGGCTGCACGTGTGTTTAACAGTACCAAAACAACGGCAGTGCGCATGTGTGATTCACCCATATTCCATCATGATGTTTCATTTTCTTATCGTTCCCCAACGTTCCACCAGTATTACTGTGACCCAGCCCTTCATCAACCACAACATGCATTAATGTGCCAGCACTAGTTTGGTTCCTCCTAGGGTTCCTACCAACTGCTGAGGTTTTTCAGCATCTGGTATTTTCCAGGGGTTTTTCACACCTCGTCAACTAGGCCTCTATGATGCAAATGCATCCAGGAACAGCAGCGTGTTCTTTCAGAGTCCAGCCATAATCAGCGTGTAATACATGTATTCAGATGAAGCCATAATGATCCTGCACTCTTTCAGATCAGATGTACAAAAGGATTTATAATAAAGTGTCAGCATCTCACATCTCTACATCAGATAACACGTGTCCACATGCTGTCAGCTGTTTACTGTTAGAGCACGTGGAGACCTTTGTACTTGAGATCGCTCTAAAAAGCCTAAATAAAACATTTAATAATAAAAAATAAAACAATCTTCTTTTCTAAAATAGGAGGGAAGGGGGTTTGAACGCCTTCCCATCCTTTTCTGGAAATGTCCTATTTGGTGACATTTGGGGAAACAACTTTGGTGACGTTGTTTACGTCACCAAAGGATAGAAAACTATTTTTTATTTAGGCTAGAAATGAAATAAAGCAGAGCTGGCAGGCTTGTCTCCAATTTAAAGATCAGACACCACAAATAAAGTTGGACTTCACTGGTCTGGCTGGATTTTAAGAAGAACATCTTACCATCATGAAAATATCTCAAAAAAACAAACAAAACAAAAAAAATTCAAACCATAAACTACAGAGGAGTAAAGTAAAAAAGAAAGAGTGAAGAGAGTGAAGCTTTTTTTAACCTAATCAGATCTTAACTCTGCTGTTCAAGAAGCTTGCGTGCAGAGAGGAAAGTGGAGGTTTTGTCTCGTCACTGAAGCTGCACATGAAACTACATGTGCAGAAAGTAGCAGGCAGCGGCAGTGCGTACCTGCGACATGCCCTCCATGTCCAGCTGAATGAGGTCAGTCTGGTTGTACTGCAGGATGGCCAGGCCCACACGGAAGATAATCTCCAGGCCCTGAGGACAGGACAGACGTTTCAGTGCCTCCTCAGTGAGGGGACGAAAGACAGCCTCGCTTCTCTGGACTTCTCCTACCTCATACATGAAAATATCAAAGATGCGTGTGGCAACGGGCAGAGGGAGGAAGGTGAGGAAGAGGGTGAGGAACCAGGAGGAGGCATACATGGATGTGTGGAAACTCTGAGAGCGGAAATGCACGTTCAGCTCTGGAAGTTGCTCCTGCCGTTGGAAAGAAAAACAGCACAGATCAAATCCTGAAAGCATAAAATCAGGCACAGCAGCATGCAGCAGAAAAGTACAGCTGTCCTCAAAATCATCCTTTCCTCCTTTTAAAGACGGAAAAAAATCAGCTGTCAGTGAAATAAGATGAAATTGTTGTAATTAATCGTAATAGATAAAAATTCTATGAAAATCATGGCTGCATTCCGATAAGTCTGATATCATGATGACTTGCCCCGATAACATAAATATTGTTTTTGTCAGCAAGACAGTGCTCCACTCACATCATGAGACTGGAATTATTGTTGATTAAAAATGCTTATTTACAAGTCTGACCTGTCAGTCATTATCATTGTTTACAAATAAACTTTTTCAAATTGTGTTAACATACAGTAAATGTTTGATTTAACGTGTCAGTACATCATTTTCTGTGGTTTTTATCTTCTCCATTGTGCTTCCTCAGTCTGTAATCCTGATGCATGTATCTGCATCAGTTCCAGGAGCCTTTACTTTTGTATCAGTAAGCAATGCACCTTATTTAAGTTGATGTGCATTTGAGATATCGAATAGTTTTGTTTGGTATCCTCTAGAAAATGGTGAGAGGCTTGCTGATAGGTTTTAACTGGAAAAAATAAATATTTCCTCATTTAAGGACTGAGAAGTCTTTTTGGTTCTGTCACTAGTACTAATGTCATGATTAGGTATGTATGTGTGTTATCGGTTATAAGTTATCGGTATCGTCCTTTAGCAGCTAAAAGTTGATCGGTTATCGGTTTTTAAAAAGGCCATCATGCATCCCTAGTTTTCTATAACGTCCAATCAGACGTCTGCACCTGTTGACAGGTATGTCGGTCCACTGTTCATGGAAAAGGTGCTCTAAAGTGTCTGGGACAGTTTTGTTTGTTTGGTTTTTTTTTTTATTATTACAATTACAATTCAAAAGCTTTTATAAAAATCCTTTTTTCACAAAATTATAAGTTTGTAAAAAAAAAAGGGAATGAATCATTTTGAGCACGCCTGTAGATGATATGTTAAAGATGTAAATAAATGCTTTGCTGCCTCCTTGTGGACAAAAGCCGCTCTGCAGCTTCTGCTTTCTTCATACCTGTAGGAGATATTCAAACTGGTAGATGCAGAGGCCAAGCTCGGCCATGCTGGGTTTGAACAGTTCCCTCAGACGATACTCCTGCATCAGACGCACAAAGACACAGAAGGCCTCCTCCTCTGGCATCTGGGAGGAGGTAAGAAGATCAAGTTCTGCTGAAGCAGCACTGTTCATGATACAGGGGCTTCCATATTCTGTTAGTAGACACCTTAACAACCGCAAAACCTGAGAAATCTAGACAAATCACAGTAAAGCAACGAGTCATTGTTCTCAATAGTTACCTGCATTAGAAGCAAGCCAACAATAAAGGCGCTGCCTTGGCAGTAGCCCACCTCCCGATCCACCAGAGAGTATGCCTGGAACACAGGAGCAGTCACTGCATCAGTTCAGGATGTGCTGAGCTTCACATGCGAGAATGAAATCATCACGACATCAGGACCCTGTGTGGCGACTGCACCTTATGGCTTCAGAGGAAGAGTTCTGGCTTTCTGTGTGCTGCATGCAGATGGGGACAGATGTGGGCAGTACATATTTACAGTTGCTTCAGTACCTTTTTAGGAAAGGAGGTACTCCCAACAGTAGTTTTAGTTTTACTGCACTGTACTTTTACTTGTGTAAATCTGTGAGGAGGACATGGGAGGAGGGAGTACTGTCTGTCAATTTTTCTTCAAATCATTTATTCAACTACACTTGCTTTGTTTCTCACAGAGGAGCCAGCAGCCAGACGTAGGAAGAAGCTTCACACGACTGAAAGCTAAACCGTTTCAGAGCTTCAGATCTGAACTGTCAAGCCACAGCAGCTCCAGGTGAGCTGGTTTAGTTGTTGGGGGGTCGTGAAGATGTCCTGGGATCCAATCATGGCCACCCCCAATCACAGACACTGCTGATAACACCCCACCAGCTCACTGCCCAGCTTTAACGTGTGTGGGAGGACAGAGACGTTGTCCTTCAGGGGTCTGTGTCGGCAATATTCAGTAGTCGAGTTGAGGGGGATGAGGGGGGATGGCATCCCCCCTGAAATAAAAACGATCAAAATCATCCCCCCTGTAGAACTGCCATCCCCCCATTCCATCCCCTCCCTTTTTACAGTAAATCCTGGAAATATAACCGTTTCATTATCAGAAAGTAGTACGGATGTTGAGTATAAGAAAATCAAATCTGAGGGCACAGGGGCGCGCACACATGCAATGACGCAACATGATTGGCTGGTGCCCGATGCCAGAGGGAGCTGCACAAGCCGCAGCGGAGAGGGACTGCGCAGCAATGTCAGCACGGCCAAACGAGCGGCTAGACAGCGCGATATCGGAGAGTATTTAAAAACGATGATGGTCACAGGTGAGCAATGACCCAAGACTCAGAATCTCAATCATTACTTTTGATCAATCTATACAAAAGTCGCTAAACTCATCACAAGTTGCACAATAACAGCACAGCCAGGGTCCGAAATTAACACTCGCCTGGCGCCAAGTGCGAGTTAATTTTTTGGTGAGTAAATCTCAGAGGTCTGTCCCACATGGCGAGAAAATGTTTCTATCAAATTATTCATGTTTTTAAACCTTCATTTTGTTGGATTTCATTCTTTATCTTGCTCTACCGTCTACATGTTTAATCGATGCGCATATTCACAAACACACACAAACACACCTTCGTGACATGAGCATGAGACCCAACCCCCGCCCCCACAACGTTACCTCCGTTTACTAACAACTAGTGATTAGCTCAGGCTGATTAAGTGGCGTGAATATGTGGTGACTTTTATCAGGAGCTGGTCAGCCTTCCATCAGAAATCACGGTGAACTGGAGAATGAACCAGCAGATTTACACGCCAACCAGAAAGTTCAGTGAGAAGCGGCGCTTTGGAGACGTCGCAAGACACCGGCTGCACTAGTCTGGGTCCGCTCCATTTACTGCCCTGGCGACTGAAAGGGGAGTCAGGTGGGCGGAGTTTCACTCATCTGCTCAGATCCGACGTCTTGTTCCATCTTGATAAATAACGTTGATATGCGCCTTTATGGAAGCTCAGTAGATAAATGTGAGCATTAAAATGGTTCCTGGAACAACTTGGGTTGGATTCTGATTCTGTTCGGCTGCAGCAGCAACATCATGTCACAGTCCACCTGCTTTACACTGTTATTGTCCTCATTTGTCAGAGACCTCCAATGAATCTCTGTTGCACTGAGACTACAGCCTGAAACAGATGTGTGCAAACTTATCAGTTAGTATAAACTTTTATCATTTTTCATTATCATTTTTGTTTTGTTAAAGAATCTTTCCATCTGTAAATGCTTTCCCCACATTTAAGCAGCAAAAAGTTGTGAAGGGAGTTTCAAAACACTGAAACAAGTAAAAAAAAAAAAGACAGGGAGACACTGTCAGGTCTCCTTATTGTCCATCTGTGTTCTCCAGAGATCAGGGAGTAGTTGCTCCCCCCAGGCTGTAATGCTGCAGGACTGTCAGGACCAGGAGGCCAGATTTCATGGACTGTGTGAAAACACAAAATAGAGAACGAGGAGTCTGACCAGGAAGTTTCAAATGAATGAATTCAGTTTACTAAATACAAATATGTTTTTCTTCTTCTAGTTTTTTTCAGTTCCCATCCAGTATAGTCAGTCAGTCAGTCATGTTCTGTACCGCTTATCCAGTTCAGGGTCACGGGGGCATCCAGTATAATACTGTATTAACAGCCTAAAGATATATGTGTGTGAAAATGGTTTAATATTTTGGCCGGTAAAAAATATGCTTGGACGGTAGATTTTAAAGAGAATCTCCAATGAGTTTTTCCATCCCTCCTGAAACTTTTTTACAACTCGACTACTGGCAATATTCAAAACTAGAGATGCATCGATCCAGTTTTTTTTTTTATCCAACCCAATACAGATACCTGGGCTGAGCGTATCAGCTCATACCCGATACCGATCCGTTACTACCGTTGAGTAAAGGAACTGGTTACGCTGCCATGTGACTGAAGGTATCAGGCTTGGCACAAACATTTAGCCTTGTTAATATAAAGGTAATAAATTAACAGATATTAGAGCTGTGCAGTTTATTAAAATTTGATCATGATTTCAGATTTCCATGTCAAACGATCTCCAAACCCAGACAATCAAGTTGAAACTTTTTTTCCCCCAATTTTACTTGGCACAATTTCTGCAAGTTATTCTCCAGTTAAAGTTCATTTCAGTGAATTCCACCCAGGCAGTTTGTTGGTCGTCAATAACAAAAATGCTAGATTTGGAATGTTCTAGCATTGCACTAAAGCTCAACAAAGTTTATTTTGGGATGTTTTTTTTCCTTATATAAATAAGTATTTATTTTATTTTTCAAATATAAAGAAATTGCAGTACAACTGGGTACATTGTTTTTGATGTATTTGAGATTTTCAATTTAATGTTCAAAGTATATTTATTTTATTCATCTAATGTTTTATACATTGCAGAACCGTGATAAGGTGCATGTTTGTAGCTTATATTTATTTTCAAAGCTAGAAACTCTCGAAAGAAATGCTAATTCAATGCATTGTGTAACTAGAAAATAATTGTTTGAATAATAGTGATTTCGATATTGGCCAAAATAATCGTGATAAATGATTTTTACCATAACTGAGCAGCCTAACAAATATAAATGTACTTAATTTTACTCATTAACAAATAAAAAAAAGTGTACTGGATTGGAATGCTGGATTGGCCACATTCATCCAATATCTGAACCAGCCGATTTGTCAGTATCGGAGCCAACATCTGAGCTGAGTATCGGATCCGTGCATCTCCACTAAAACATGAGAAAGAAGGAAAAGAGTAGACCCGCTGGACCTGATGTGGTTTTGCTGGAGGTCAGATCTAAACTCTCCCAAGTGTTGTTGATGTTGGTAGAGCATGTCAGACTGCAGACATGACGGTTGTCTGGGACATGAAATGAGTCCTGCAGCTAGGCTCAACAACACTGCTGTGAAATCTGACAAGTTTGCAGATAAACTCTTCCGCTCCAGCAGAACATTGTGTGACGTGTTTGTCTTCTGGTCTTTGCTCCGTCTCATCCCTGAGCAGATTTCTGAGGTCTACGTTCCACCCTGAGGAGCTGAGCCTGCAGCAGAGCTCACCTTCATGACGTTGAAGAGCACCTCCTGGCCCAGGCTGTCCTGGCCTTTGAAGAACTCGTGCTCAGGATACGTGCGGGCGATGTCTCTGCGGATGAGCTTCTCGCAGGGGGAGGACATCTTCAGCAGCTCGGAGTACTGATTTTTCACCGGCATGTCTGTGGCGTTGCCCAGCAGCTGCCAGACGATGGCGCGGAAGTGATGGGGGATGCCCTTCCTGATCAGCTCCTGGTGGACAGAGACAGAGACGACTCAGACCTGATCCAGCCATGCTGACCTGGAGGAGCAGCACAGATGAGACAGCAGTTCTCCAGAACACATCAGCTACACGTGAGAGATGTTCAGCGGAAGATAGTGTCTGCAGTCCACCTTCAGGAGCTTGTCCTTCTTGCGTCTCCACTCCTCCCACTCGTTGACAATGCGGCCCCATAAGATCCAGGTATCCTCCTCCAGGTGCGACAGGTTTGAGGAGGCCGAGGAGCTGGACACAAGCGAGGAGCCGCTGTTGCGCCGCGAGCCGCTCATGGATCTCATGGACTTGGAGTCAGCTTCCAGTAGCCTGCGAGGAGACAGTTATGGAGGTAATGCCATTAAAGAGGCCTGTACCTAGCAAGAGATTACCAGCAATTGCAGTTCACGTTAAAAGCAATTTGTGGCGGGGGCGGCTGCACTGGCGGAGCAGGGGGACGGCTTAGGGGGCTTAAGCCTGGAATGATTCTTCAAAAGCCCCGGATCTTTTTTGAGGTTTCTTTTTTCTGTTTTTTATTATTTTTGATTTGATTCAATAATTTCTCATCAACTACAATGTATGCAAAACGTAATAAAAAGGGGACGCTGCATGTTGTTACGAGGTTCCCCCCTCTCTAAACTTGGTCTGGCCCAAACCTGTGGCGTTTGTGCGCGCCTTTCGCATTTCCCCTCACAAGAGCACGCTGCGGTGCGCAGCGCAGGCTGCAGCAGCCCCCACGTGCTCATTGATTCAGAGCACCACAGGACGTTAATCTAACCTTCATCTGGTAGGTGGTGGTCACGCGTTATATGTAAACAAACCTGTCATGAATGACGATGGTGTGTCCGTTACTTTTCCTTGTAACTTTATAACAGTCAGATGTCATTATGCCATCATGCAGTGAGCATGATGTTGATTGTTTCAACAAAACAGGTGAAAGTATTTATTGAAATAGTAATATGGTGCGTTTAGCATTGGTTTATGAAACAAGTACAGTAATGGGCTAAGCCCAATAAATTTCCTTACATTTATAATTCATTTTAACTAACTTTTGAATATATATAAACATATACAGTATATATATTGTATGTATATACTGTATATATATATATATATATATATATATATATATACACACACACACATATATATATATATATATATATATATATGTGTGTGTGTGTGTGTGTATATATATATATGTATGTATGTATATACATATACAGTATATATATAGATATAGATATATATACACAATTTTTTTTTTTTGTGATTTGCCATTCGTGGACATCAGGTCTTTTTTCAAAAAAGAGCAAAGCTCAGTTGAGAGAAAACAACTGAAGACAATTTTACAATGATATCATATGGCATATAACTTTGGATAATATTACTTTGCTTTGGTTGATGTATGAGTGAAGGACAAAAGAGAGAGATGGTAGTAAGAAAGAAAAATGCCAGCGTGAGCATTTTAGAACACACTTACCCTAGTTTGTGAACTTTCTTTTGAAGCTGAGGTTAAATGATATCATGTTTAAATGCTGTACATATAGCTATAACAAAGACACCCTACCTGGTGATATTGTGGTTTCAGCCCACCACAATATGCAGATATGACCCTTTACCTGTTTTTAACTCCAGAAGAAAGGTACAAATAACCTTATAATTGTGTGGAATTGGTGTGTCAATTTTAACAATAATATTTTTTGTGGCTCTGGTTGATCTTTGGTTATTAGTACCAAGAGGAGAAGATGACAGCAAGAATGAGAACTCCACAAAGGTGGAACAACAACCAGGTTGAAAAAAGAAGATGATTATACTATAGGACATATTTACTTTGGGTGAAGTAGCATTTTTAAAAACAGTTTTTCCTTTATATTTTTGTTTAAATTTATGAATATATCCCTGACTGAGTCCTGTTTTAGTCCTGTGTTATACCTGGTTTTGTGTAAATTCTGTCCTGAATGAGTTCTGGTTTACAACTGGTTCTGTGAATTCTGCTCAGTGGGTCCTTGTTTGGTCCTGAGCCGTGTATTGGTAATGTTCTTTGAGTAAGATGTGCGACACAAAGACCGAGTTTTAACTTTAATGTTTTTTTTTTGTTTGTTTTGGGGTTTTTTTTGTTATAGTGGTAAGATCCCCGAGGGGAAATCAGGGCTCTGCATTTTACCATCTCTGTACAGTATAACAAGAGAGCAGTGGGCTGCTACTTAAAGCACCTGGGGAGCAGTTAGTGGGGTTAAGGACCTTGCTCAGGGGTCCACAGTGGTTCACCTAGGAGTCGTGTCGGGGACTTGAACCCGGGTCCTCCACAGCAAAGACCACAACGCTGCCACTAGGCTACCCACTCCCCAATATCCATTGATACATTAAAATGGAACATATAACGTAGTGTTATGATTATTAAAGAACATGGGTAGGACACCCTAAACGTTAGGTAGATAAAGGTAAATGATGAATTTTCGTATTGCCACCACTGTAGATTAAATTCTTATTACTTTTTTGGTGTACTGGATCATCCTTGTAACAATGAATCTTTTTGTGGGCTAAGCCCCTGATGATGACAATGTCTAGCTCCGCCCCTGGGCGGCTGTGGCTCAGGTGGTAGAGCAAATGATCAAAGGATCGGCGGTTCGAATCCCGATCCCCAAGCCATCTGTCGTTGTGTCCTTGGGCAAAACACTTAACCCTCCTTACCTCCAGTGAGGACCTCACTGGTGTATGAATGTGTGTGAATGGTTGGAGGGGCCGTAGGCGCGAAATGGCTGCCACGCTTCTGTCAGTCTGCCCCAAGGCAGCTGTGCCTACAGACGTAGCTCACCATCACCACGTATGTATGAGGAGTGAAAGAATTAAAAAATAAAGTAAAATAAAAAGAGCAATTTATGGCGGCAGTCGGCAAATGTATGAGTGGGTTTTGAGAAGACGGAGGATGATGAGAAAGCATTTGTGATGACGTCTCTGCATGGAACAACTGC
>JALJCO010011159.1:0-26954 GCA_023101725.1 Atherinomorus stipes | reverse complement strand
ACATCATAAAATCTAATGGAAAAATAGGATAAAGGCATGAGAGAAACATGTTCACATTACAACAGTTTCTCACAAAAACATAAACCAGTAATTTCAAGGAAAAACACAGATGAGAACTTTTACAGAGAAAGGAAAAACACAATGAGCGCATTTAGACTGTTTCACATCAAGATCTGCCTTTACTGAGTATTGTTTCCCTCTGACAGAACTACCTCTTTTTATCATCATGGTTTGACAATACGCGCTTGATATAAGCCATGGAATGAACCTCAGCGTTGCTATAGCAACTGCTGGAGGAAGTGGAACCCAATCGATTCATCTAGTTTATCTCTGCAGCTTCCAGCTCCCTGGGAACACCCGTCTCACTGCTCAGCCTCTCCTGAAAAGAGGCAACATGGAGGTGTGCACATGCATGTTTATTTACCACCTCAGCAAGTGCAACTAAAGCGGATTCTTTTCAGTTTTATTGCTTTTGTCCTGTATTTATTTATCTTTTTATTCTCCTAGGATGCATTTCCATAAGTCTGAAGACAAAAACAGTGTTTCCCACAGCTAGGCCAACTCCTTTTTCTACATAACATTAAACAATAACAGTGATTAACTTGTTTTAAATTAGATGCTGCATCTGTGTACAAACACATCTGCACATATTCAAAAGCTCATTACTGACTCATCATCAGGGGGAATAGATTTTAATTTTGATAACAGCAAATATTGTGTGTGCAGAGGCATAAACTCAGCATCTAATGAACCACACTCATGTTTTTGCTCTCAGATGTTGCTGCCCATCCTCCAACACATGCTCACAAACACACGGAAGTCAATAAATCACCTCCTTTAACTCAGCATTACCAGCAAGGTCATCTAGAGATGAACTCTTTGTCAATATTGAACACAAATGCTGACAGCAGCAGTTTTCCAGGATACGTTTTTCCTTTAAGTACTTTAATTCTGTAGACTAACCTACCACTGAAACAAAACTTTATGCAAGTCCTCCAATTTCATCCTCCACATTGAAGCCATAGATTCAGTCATTTAAATCATAAACAGAAAAGTTGTTTTTCATCTTTAAATATTTAAGTATATCTATAGTACTTAAAGTTTCACTCATGCCAGGAAGTCTATGCAGCTTTGCTTCAAATCCACACCATTTCATTCATCAACTGTTGACATGACAACAGAATGATACCTTCACTTTAAGTGAAGGTATCTAGAAAATTGTCTTCTCCTCTGAGGATGGAAGCAGATGACTTAATTACTTTCGCTCTCCTCTTACACCGTATTAAACCCTGCAGCCTCAGGTTACAATGAATCTAACATTTTATCCTATTGTGTGGAAACAGATCTGCTGTGTTGCTTCTTAGATGTTTAAGGCCACATATTCTTGATGCACTCCTGCATTATTGTATTGAGGCTAGATACATGAAGTATTGAGAGCAGCGTAGGCTGATGGAGATCTGAGAGAGCCTGCTCACTCTCTCTCTCTCTCTCTCTTTCTTCCCTTCCTCCTGCTCCCTTTGGAAGGGCTGTATTTTTGGAATCAGCCCATTTTATTCAGCCCTGATTGAAAATACGCAGAAGATCTGCAAGGCATTTCATGTTTGCAGGGCTATTACAAAACAGCAGCAAGGAAGGATCAAACACTGAGCTGTGTGCGGGTTTTTTTTTTTTTTTAAACCTGTTATGGTAAATATTAAGTGTGGAGTGTATCAATACAACAATAAAGAGGATCCAAATAAATAACCAAGCTAATAGATGGGAAAGAGGAGAGCATGGACAGCTAATTTAACAGATAGGTGTTGTACATTTACATTTCTGATGTCTGTTGCTTTATTTTTACAATCCATTTTGAAAATTGGTACAAAAATAGTTAGAAATACAGATCTAAACAGCAGATCTGAAAACTGGCTCTGGATCAGAATGAGGATGCAATGTGCTGTTTGCCATCCATTTTCAAATGATGCTCTGTTGATCTGTGGGCACAAGAACCCTCTAAAATATTCTCCCTTACCTCTGGGAGAACACGACATTTGATTAAGTGGTTCTGCTGTGGAGGAGAAGCTGAGATCATCTCAGCTGAACATCCTAGCAACAATACAACAATAAAATGTATTTGAAGACACCTATTTTAGTCAGATACTGAGTGACAAGCCATTTTGTTTTCATTGTATTGTAGGAGGTTTGGGTGCAATTTGTCAGCAAAAATCTCCCTATTTGAAATAAATGTGCCTCATATTAAACACTGAATGGTTGGTAAACTCACTGAAAAAGTAAAAGCACTTTATATCAGAAGTAGCATTTGATATGTCTAAAAGTACAGCTGATTTTTGTCTTGCATGACTGTTAATGATTACAAATCAGTTTCAATTATCCTATTTCATCTTCTAACAAATGAATTCTTTGTGTGCTGTATACCAGCAGAGAAAAAAGATCCCTCGTGCCATGCCTCTCTTTCTAATTTTGACTGTATACAGCAACCTGAAGGAGACATCATTAGAAACAAGTGGAACCCAAATCTCAGGACACCTACTTTTCATTTGCAATGTCTCGTAAATGGGCACTGTTCATAAGTTTTAAACCAGCATGAGCATAAGATGACTTTCAGTTGCCAACAAAAAACAATACTGTTATTGAATCTGCACATTTGAAAATCAGTGATGTTGTTTTGGAACTCAGTGATATTGTTTTAAGGATATTTGGTTTGGTCTATGGGAATTAAATGATATTGTGACCTATTAAACTTCACTGTGATCACACTATGTATCTTGTCTATTTGCTTTGGGATAATAGATCGAGATATTGATACACAGACCACCTTCATTGTGTGTGGTACAGAATTACACCTACCTGTTCCGTGCGCTTTGGACACCAACCACGTAAGGCTGCAACATATTTTGGCTCTTGAGAAGTCATAGTGCTCGAAAGACTTTATCGCTGGAGCAACAAAGGTCTTCTTCATATCCCTCAAGATCCCGAACTTCACCCATATTTCCCCCTGTTTTGTACAGTTAAATCCTATGAAGAGACACAACGCGAAAGCATCCCACTACTGGAATTCGTATAAAGCAATAAATGACTGTAAACTGAAGATGTGAAATGTCTTTCCTATGATTATTCACGGCTTCTTTCAGTCATAAAATGTCAGACTGGTCTCGTTTTTTGTCTTTTTTTTCAGTCTCGCTGACACAATGGGTTGCTAGTCTTGGTGTTATTCATCCATTCTGCTCTCAGTTGAAATGGACTCCGTCGGTCCAAGCCAGGTTTCCGAGAATTTCAAAGGGGAAAATGTTCTTCACCTGGAGCAAAAACAGCAAAGTTTCCATTATTTCTATAGTCTAGAAGCAGGAGGCTTCTCCTTTTCATAGCCACACAGTATTGTAAAAATAACCTGTGCGTTTACCATTCCCCCTTAGTTGTCTGGTGGAGCTTTGAGATGCGGTTGTCCTGCCGCACTGAGGCTCTCCAGCCTGCGCCTTTGTTACGCAGTGCGCATGTGTAAGGTGTCCCTTCAAATTCTGTCGGAAATATTGGCTCTCATATGTTTGTTTTTCTTCTTAATTATGTCTCCATCAACTTACTATTAGGTGGTATATCGTTCCATGTACACGTTGAAGTAATTGTTGTTACATTTATTTATTAGTATTATTATGTAGTCAAATTTTCTTTATCATAGTGTATGGATGTCACTGTCTCTGGTCGGATTTTCATATTCATAATATCAAGAATTACCACATTTCTTTGAGTATATTAAACACAGCATAAGTCTAATTGATATCAAAGACGTTTTAAGGTTACATTGATATCAAAGATCGCTTTTGTATATATAATATATAGTCTAAATGAATAAGTTATAATGTCCTTGTGTGGTAGTTTAGCTTTTCCGTTGCGATTATGAACATTTGAATATGGCATTAAAAAGAGTACAGCATGCTCGCAATTAGCGGGAGAACAAAGCAGAGGGAGGTAATTAAAACAACCTGTGTTTGATTCGACATTTTACTGTAGGATTCTGCCTTGTGATAATCGACGGCAAGTATTGCAGTTTGTTGCTTATGTTAGAGGGATAAAGTCCCATTCTTGCTTGAGGCCCAACGCACAATGTAAATATATGTCTTAGATAGGGGACTTTTTTTTTCCCTAGATGGGCTAAAACCAGGTAAAATATCAAAATTTCTACACAGCGACAAACGAAAAACAGGCGTTGCCATAAGAACTACATTTCCCTGCGTGCGAAGAGAGGCGCGAAGTGCGACGGCAGTCGGGTTACGTAATCATTGTGCGTCAGTGGTATTTGAGAACTGTTGGAAGATTTGACGGCAAGAGGTGCGTGTCATTTAAAATTAGATGTGCAGCTAAGATATTTCCCAGTTTTTGTTAGTCAGGCGTTGTCAGCATGAACGTTTAGTTATTTATATGAAACGCAGACAAGACGGGAGCTTGGAACTTGTGTTTGGCTTAGTAAAACTCGTAAAAATATCACTTCTACATAATCTCCATTTCAGTTATTTAGTAAACCTTCCACTATTCTGTTACTCAGCATATTTCAGTAACTTCCGTTTTTGGTATTTACAGTTTAATTCCAAAAATGTTTATGCCAAGAGCCCTGAAAGTAAAGAGATCTGGCCCGGGACCTGGTCAAGTTTTGAATAAGAAAAGCAAAACCGTTCAAGAGGAGAGTGAACAAAGTAGCTCAGATGCATCTCTGCAAAGGAGGAATCCTGCGAAGCCAAGAAGCCACAGAATGAAACGATGCAAGCAGATGAAGAATCACGTTTGACAGAAAGTGCAGTATGTGAACATGGACATGGGACCTCCTCAGATGATGAGGATGAGGATGAGGAGCCAGTCAAATCTTTCAAAAAGAACCAGAGGTGGCCTGAGCCAGGAGAGCCTGTCTGTGTGATGTGTGGCCGTTATGGGGAGTACATATGTGATGCCACTGATAATGATGTTTGCAGTCTTGAGTGCAAAGCCAACCATTTAGTGCGAATGGGCATGGGGACTGAAGTAGAAGTGTTTCATGGTAAGGACATACACACTGTTGAAAACACCCCTCCTTCTGCAGTTCGAACTGATGGATTGGGTACAAGTGAAGCATGCTATGCCTATAAGGAAGATCGATTCATATCAGGCCTGACAGAGGAGCAGGTAGAGCGAATTAAGCAGGAGCTGGGCATTGAAACCCAAGGAAAGGATGTCAGCAGACCCACCGTTGAATTTGAACATTTGTGGCTTCCCTTCCACATTAAATCGGCAACCTAAAAAGGCTGGTTACGAGGTGCCCACACCAGTCCAGATGCAGATGGTGCCTAAGTTGGTCTCGGCAGGCCGAGATAGGATTGCCAAAGGCCTGACACAGGATCGGGGAAGACGGTAGGCCTTCCTCCTACCAGTGATAGTGAGGGCACTGGAGGTACAGTATTGCAGATAAAAATGTTTTCTATTGAAATGTTGATTAAACAGCATGTATTTGGTCAAATGTTCAAAATGTTACTTTAGGTTGCTTTTAAGGTTTTTTTTAAGACAACTTTAGTGTCCAGTAACACTTTATAAATATTTAACCCTTCTTTTGAAAAAAAAAAATCCTATTTCAGAATTAACCAATACAGATTTCTTTTAGGACCGATACTGATATTTTCTTATCAGTCTCAGCCAATGGCTGATACAATATTTGGAGCTATTGGTGGATATTTGCGGCCAATAATGCATTTCTAGTTCATGCATTCATATTTCTAAAAAGCATCTTCTTTCTTATACATTTATGTAGGGTTAGGGTTTCTAAAAAGTATCTACCTTCTTATGTATCACCTGAAATTAGACCTCCCCATTAAAGAAATATGTTCTTAAGGACAGAAATTACATTACACAAAGAATGGAATGGGGGTGTAGCCATATAATCTGCAACATTCCTTATGTTTTCAGCAACCAGCTCATGGTGTGTGCAGCCCTGTGGCTCTGATCTTGACCCCCACCAGAGAGCTTGCCATTCAGATAGAGAGACAGGCTAAAGAGCTGGTATGGGGCTCCCTAACATGAGAACGGCCCTGCTGGTGGGTGGCAGCCAGTTCCCCCTCAACTCCATCGTCTCAAAAGCAGCATCAAAATCCATTTTCTGTTTTTCCTCCTCCTCGGAAATCAAACTCGTTACATTCGTGCAGTTTTCCCCTTCATCATAAAAAAAAAAAAGTTCTTTTTTTAGATTGTCATTTGCTACACCTGGGAGACTCATTGAGATCCTTAAGCAGAAAGCACTGCAGCTTGACAAAGTGAAGGTTGTGGTGGTTGATGAGGTGATTACAAATAACAAAAGACTCATTGGATTTTAGTACCCACTTTTTTTAAATAAATGCTTTAATGAACTTTGACCATTTAAAAACTTAAAGAGTGGTAGATGTAAAATCGTTTCACTTTGGCTTAAAGTTGACATTATGAGAATAGTTATAGAGTTATATAGTTATTGCTTTTTTAGAGATGCACCAATCCAATTCCTGGATCGGATATCCTCTCTGTTATTGACTAATTAGCTGGATCAGATGTCGGACAAATTGGGCCAATCCAGCATTCTGATCCAGTCATTAATTTTTAAACATCATACACAGCAATACAGTTACAGCAATCTAGTCATCTCAATTCTATGTTTGCAATGCCGGTTACGTCATCACGCAGAGCAGAGAAGCATTATTTATTGCTTTTTGATGCTAATGTACATTTTATTTGTTGATAATATGAAGTACATTTATATCTATGTTAATTGTTACCATTTTTTTTTAACAAGGCTAAATGTTAAAGTCAACCTGATGACGTCACTCACATGGCAAGGTACAGTTGGTACAGAAAGTATTCAGACCCCTTTAAACTTTTCATTCTTTGTTTCATTGCAGCCATTTGACAAAATCAAAACGGTTCATTTTATTTCTCATTAATGTACATTCAGCTCCCCAAATGTAGAAATTTTGGCAAATTTATTAAAAAGAAAACTGAAATCTCACATGCTCATAAGTATTCAGACCCTTTGCAGTGACACTCATATTTAAAGGTTGACTATGGAATACGGACAGAACAACGACATCACGTGTGTCTTGGTTGTAGTTGCAACGGCAGAAAAAACAACTCCAGCCGCTGGGGTGCCAGGCTCACTGCCGATACGCAAGTGACCAACAGTCTGCAGCATGTTTAACAAGTAACACAGAGAAGTTTATAACCGACAGCTAACGTTAGCCATGTTAGCAAACAAGCTAGCTTACCGATCCAGGAGAAAAGTCGCCATTTCCGTGTTTTACTCCGTGGAAAACGTTTATGTGGGTCCATTTAGTGAAGTCTTCACCTAAATTTACTCCAGGTTTTGCTCTTCTCGGGTCACTCCTCCTCAGAAACAGATAACAATATCTCCAGGGCTCTGAAGCAGCTGTTTCACTCATCGTCTCTACGGTTTTCCCCTGTACAAGCCTGACTATGACCGAAATATTGTTTCCACACAGAGATGTATTTGGCAACCTCTATTGGCGGCGTGCATTGGCTTATAGACATAAATAAAATGCCATTATCGAACCCGTTAAAAATTTGTTTTATAATTATTTTAAGGCTAAATAAATTTTTCTAGGAACGTTGTACTTTCATTCTGTACACCCCCAAACTGACCTGTGGAGGTATTATTTTTGAAAAAATATAGCTTTTAATAAAAATGTTCCATATTCAACCTTTAACTCTCAGACTGTCCATTTCTCTGCTCTTCCTTGAGATGGTTCTTCTTCTTTGTAGTCCAGGCTGTATTTAATTAAACTGATTTGGACTTGATTAGGAAAGGCACACACCTGTCTATATAAGACCTTACAGCTCACAGTGCATGTCAGAGCAAATGAGGATCATGAGGTCGAAGGAACTGTCCAAGGAGTTTAGAGACAGAATTGTTCAAGTTCAAATTCAGCTTTATTTGTATAGCACACTTACAATGACTGTGGTCGCACAAAGTGCTTCACAGAGATAAAAATGCCCAAATAGATAATGAAACACACAAACACTAATGTAAGCACATTAACACGTAAAAATACTTACACATTCATACCTATTGTGTGGTCATATGTGTAAAAATACACAAATATACACAAGGACACACAAACACTGGTGTACTTGAGTCTCTCAAGGTAAAATTAAATAATACATAGAATGATCACAATGAATAAATCAAATGAGGCCAAATATGAAGAAAAAACTCTATACCAAATAAATACTTAAAGGTATGAGTCCGGGAGTCCCCCCACCGTTTACTGTATTGCAAACAACAGTATTCAAACTGAGCACCCCTCCCTCCTCAGGCTAATGGCTGCCTCGTTCTTCGGCCTTTTAAGCTGCAAGCCTCTCCTTCAGAGCACAGAAGCGGGGCAAACGCCAAAACTAATTTTCACCCTGGTTTTCCAACATGCATTATCTAAAGCCCTGTCCAGGGTGTACCTAGCCTCTCGCCTGTTAATAACTGGGATAGCTCCAGCAACCCCCGCAACCCCTGAACTGGATAAGCGGTACAGAGATTGACTGACTGACTGACTATCTAAAGCTCTTACCTTTCCTTCGGTGCGTCCGCTGTTTTTATTTATTTATTTTTTTTCCTTCGCGAGTTCGAGTGACTGGCGTCTGCTCCAATCATGAGCTTATTTCCACACAGTGTCATGCCCTTAGCTCTGTCAGTGGCTGGCGATTTAAAACAGAAATTTCCACCCAGAAATGTCCTCACCACAACAAAACAAAGCTAAAAAGCAAATTCCAGACAGGGGGAGAGGGAGTTGCATTTAAACGTACCACTGCACCTGAGTAGAGGCCCAAAGGCGCGGTTTTGAGATGGATTTCACTTTGCACAAGTGCAACGTTTATTTTCAGGGGGGAAACTCGGACTCTACCTTTAAAAGAATAAAAATTACAAAGGATGAATGACCACCTCAACTAGAAATTAAAAGCTAGAGCAAAGAAATATGTTTTCAGTAAAGTTTAAAAAGCTTGGACAGACTGTGCACTTCTTATATGTAGCGGCAGCCCATTCCACAATTTTGGGGCCATCACAGAGAAGGCTCTATTGCCTCGAGAGAACACATCTGGTCTGGGACATCCAAAAGCAACTGAGAAGAGGACCTCAGAGATCTAGTGGAAGCATGCTTGATTAAAAGCTCAGCCATATATGGAGGAGCTAACCCATTTAAAACCTTATAAGCCAGTAATAAAATTTTAAACTGGACCCTAAAGCTGACGGGAAGCCAGTGGAGCTCAGCGAGGACAGAAGTGATGTGGTCGGAAATGTGACAAATCACAGATCTGGCCATGGTTACAAAAGAATTTCTGCAGCACTAAAGGTTCCTAAGAGCACGGTGGCCCCCACAGTCCTTAAATGGAAGAAGTTTGGGATGACCAGAATTCTTCGTAGACCCGGCCATTCAGCCAAACTGAGCAATCATGGGAGAAGAGCCTTGGTGAGAGAAGAAAGAAGAAGCCAAAGATCACTATGGCTGAGCTCCAGAGATGCAGTAGGGGGATGGGAGAAAGTTTCACAAAGTCAACTATCACTGAGCCCTCCACCAGTTGGGACTTTATGGCAGAGTGGCCTGACGGAAGCCTCTCCTCAGTGCAAGACATATGAAAACCTGCATACAGTTTGCCAAAACACATGAAGGACTCCCAGACTATGAGAAACAAGATTCTCTGGTCTGATGAGACCACGATTGAACTTTTTGGAGTTAATTCTAAGCAGTATGAGTGGAGAAAACCAGGCACTGCTCATCACCTGCCCAATACAATCTCAACAGTGAAACATGGTGGGGGCAGCATCATGCTATGGGGTGTTTTTCAGCTGCAGGGACAGAACGACTGGTTGCAATTGAAGGAAAGATGAATGCGGCCAAGTACAGAGAGATCCTGAAGAAAACCTCTTCCAGAGTGCTCAGGGCCTCAGACTGGGCCGAAGTTCACCTTCCAACAAGACAATGACCCTCAGCACACAGCTAAAATAAAGGAGTGGCTTCAGAACAACTCTGTGACCATTCTTGACTGGCCCAGCCAGAGCTCTGACCTAAACCCAATTTAGCATCTCTGAGAGACCTGAAAATGGCTGTCCACCACCGTTCACCATCCAACCTGACAGAACTGGAGAGGATCTGCAAGGAAGAATGACAGAAGATCCCCAAATCCAGGTGTGAAAAACTTGTTGCATCATTCCCAAGAAGGCTCATGGCTGTACTAGCTCAAAAAGAGTACTTCTACTTGGTACTGAGCAAAGGGTCTGAATACTTATGAGTATGTGATATTTCAGTTTTTCTTTTTTAATAAATTTGCAAAAATTTCTACATTCAGTTTGTCTGGCAAAGTGGGGTGATGAGTAAAAATAAATGAGAAATTAAATTATTTTTTTAGTATTTGGCAATGGCTGCAATGGTACAGAGTGAAAAGTTTATAGGGGTCTGAATACTTTCCGTACCCACTGCATATGGTTCATTCAACAGTGGTATTGGATTATATCAAGGGAAAAACTGAATCAGTGCATCTCTAGTATTTGTCACACAGATATCATGCATAATACATGTTTTAATCAAAACAGTTGTGAAAACACCCCCAAAAACTAACCATACATGTTCCAGGAGATGTAATTTAATTGAAAGCAATGATTAAATTAATTTTAAATCCTGCAACTGAAATGTTGTTGCTTATTCTCTAGTTGGACACCATGCTAAAAATGGGCTTTCAGCAGCAGGTGCTGGAAGTTCTGGAACAAGTAACCAAGGAACACCAGACTCTGCTGGCTCTAGCTACTATCCCAGCAGGGACAGAGGAGGCTAGCTGCTCGGCTGGTCCACGAGCCCGTTCGCATTGCTATCGAGCGAGAGTGAAACCAGCCCTGTTCCAACGTTAGACAGATCCTACTGTGGGTAGAGGGAGCCCTCCAAGAAGAAGAAGCTGTTTGAAATTCTTAACGTAAGACAGTTTTACTTTGATTTAAGGAGGTGCAGGGAAAAGAAAAACGGTTGGTTCTGGTCTCCAAAGGGTGATTTTGGGTGGAGTATCTGCAAATTCACTACCCCTGCCAAAATATGCTCTTTGAATAGTCAATTTTTCTGACATTTTGTTAAGTTTCCAAATTTTTAATGCATGGAAACCCCAAAATAGTAGAGGGAAAGGCAAAAAGCTTTATGTCAGATTTAGTTATTTTATTTATTGCTCCAGCTTGACATGCTCTGGTATCAGCTTGCTGTTGTTTTAACTACCAATTGGAGGTTGGAGTTCCTCAAGCTTCAGTGACTGGTCTCACCACAGCACCATATTTAGACAGTCATTACTACAGCTCTGGCCCCTATCTGGAGGAAATGGGTGGTCCCACAGCCATGGCCCCACTAAAAGAATCCCAGCTATGGCTTTCAGCATTTAAACAAGGAAAGACGAGGAAGTCTGCTCAAGTTAACTCTGTGAAAAGGTGGCAATAGATTATAGTTCAAGTAACATGAGCCTGTGCTGTTAAACAGGAAAGAGCAAGTTACATTCTGCAAACTTAGGATAGTTTTAAGCCAAACAAAGAACAGCTGTTCAGTTTAGCAAAAAGAATATGATTGTTTTCTGGATTGGGAAAAGTTGTTGGGTGATGAAAACAAAATATCATGTCAGATTTGGAGCAGGAACTAAAAGACAGAATAATCATCACTTCACCTATTCTCTTTTGTATTTGGAATAAAACAAAACAAGAAAAAAAGAGAAGAGAAACCCTTAAGACCACACATTTAAGATGTAAAATTGTTTTTTTTTACTTCAAAAGCATGAATTTGAGGTAAATTCATTTGGAAGTGTTGACTTGTATGTTAAGATGACCTGTCACTGTTCAGCTGCTGATAGCTGTTTTTATTTTAGTTCTAGCAAGCGCAGCCAAACAGATGACTGTGAAGATATCAGATGCTTTTTTTCTGAAAGTCAGTGTTGCTGACTGAAGAGTCATGACTATCACCTCCTGCAGGGTTTTGAGCTTTTTAATTTTTTTTTAAAGTTTGGAAGTCAGCTTTTAGGATGGTAACATAAAACATAGTTAATACAACCACAGTTATTTACTTCCATGTGTGTGTGAGAAAATGAATAAAAATCTCACTTTGCTTCTGTTGTTGTTGACTTTCCAGGACAGCAAACTGTACCAGCCTCCAGTGGTTGTGTTTGTAGATTGTAAACTTGGTGCCGATCTGCTGTGCGAGGCGGTTGCCAAGGTGACCGGCCTCACCACTGTGGCAATCCACTCTGACAAGAACCAGTGGGAACGCAACCGCATCCTCAGGGTGAGACGGGGAACATGAATAACGATGCTCTTGTGTTTCATGGCCAAGAGTGTTGCTCCTGAATTATTTGCAGCTTGCAAACCACAAACACTCACAGCTTAGTGGTTGACTGAATGAGATGTTAGTGTTACGTTAATGAAGAGAGATCAATAATTTTCATGCCTTATTATATGCCTTACACCAGAAGTATGTAGCAGTAGTTTTCAGTTTATATTTCATGTTAACATCTGGGACTTGAAGTAGAAGTCGTCCATGGATCGTTCAGCAGAATGATAATGCTGGTGCACTGATAACGTCTGCATTCACATCATATTTAGCCTGTAATTCGCACACACACACACACACAGACATTATATATATATATATATATATATATATATATATATATATATATATATAAAATCTGTTAAACAAATGAACAAGAAAGTAGAGAATCTGGATTATTTTGGACCATGTCCAGTTGAATAGATTAGCCCATGAACACTTTAATTAAGAAAGTTGTTTCTATGTAATTAGGAGTTATTAAAATTAATTTCATATAGCCTAACCCAGTTATATCAGATAAAAATATCAGATGTCATCATTCTACAAACAAATTGGATGTATTTAATATTTCATCTTGGAAAGCATTTGAATCACAGGTTCAGATTAATCGATAAGAAAATCCATTGATTTTGAGGTAATATTGCATTATAAATTCCTGTGTATGTCCACTGTCCAGTTTTTGCAGTCTAAAATATTTTACTTTCTTTTTCAGGGTCTTCTGGATGGAGACTTTGAAGTGGTAATCAGTACAGGTGTGCTCGGCAGAGGACTGGACCTTGTCAACGTCAGACTGGTGGTGAACTTTGACATGCCAAACACAATGGATGAGTATGTTCACCAGGTTAGTAAAGCATTGCTACAGAACATGTCATGTATCTGGAGGTTAAAAAAACAAGGTACAATTTAATATTTTTTGATTACTTTGAGAAGGATAAAGAGCAAAGCGATTTTCATCTCCACATTGAATGTTAGCTTATCTTTATTTCTTCCCATTCAGGTGGGCAGAGCAGGGAGGCTGGGGCACAGAGTACAGCCATCACTTTCCTCAACAACAACAACAAACGGCTGTTCCTGGAGGTAGTGAACCGGGTCAAACCCACTGGGTCCATTCTGCCCCCCTCAGCTCCTAAACTCACCCCACCTTCATGAACAGCAGAGGAGGGAAAAACAGAAGGCCAAAATGGGACCTGATGACACACTTGTTACAAAGAACAACCTCCTAGACATTATTAGGAAACATGACCGCCACAAAAAAAGTAGATACAGTGGGTCTGTCTATTTATTGAATAAATGTTTATTTTGTACATTGTTTTGCAGACATAATAAACTGACATTTGACATTGGAAACTTTGACATTTTGTGCAATTCCTTCAAGGCAATGTAGCTATGAACTTAAAAGTGAGTTTCTTATGCAAAGCAAGTGAAATAAACTCTCCCTTAGCAGAGGGAGCCAAAGAAATTCCGTTGTAATTTAAACGATGGTGTAATTTTCTTAACGGCAGAGCGCTAATTTTAGAATGGAAGATATGAATCAGACACTTTTCCCTCAGTGTTTTTTCCCCTCAGTTTGTCCTGGGCATGCATGATTATTACCCCAACTGTGCTGCCACCTAGCGTCCGATTAATTGCGCTACACGTCTGTTCAACGATATGACGCGACTGTTCTTAGCCAATCAGCGGCCACTGACTGAGACGATTTGAAATGAAGCGGGTGAAGGCGGAAGCGAAGGGAAGACAATAATAAACAAAAGCAGCTCCGTTTTTTTGTGTGTATAGGTAGTATTTTATAGATATGGATTTATTTGTCGTTTTGATTTATACACTTGGACGTATCTGCGTCGGTCTTACGTGTTTTTAGTCGAGTATTTTCACTTTTTAAAAAAAGGCTACCGACTTGTTGCCTGACTAGTCAGTATCTTTTCAGGGTGCGGATTATCATTCAATTACCATGTCGATCTTTAGCGTACAAGCGAGGAAACATACGGCATATTATGACCATCTACTGTCAACAGCATCGTCCAAGACACCCGGCAGAGAGCGCCCGGCAGGACAAAGGCATCAGACTTATCTCTCGGGAAAAGTGACATATCAAGTGCTGAATCTGCATGTGAAGACAGATCATCTGATAAAAGCCGTCTGGTAAACAGAACCTATGTCATCTCCGCGCTGTCAAAGAGCGGCAGTGGGCAGCAGACTCCTCACCGAGGCCGACTGACCCTGCAGAGAAGATCAAGGAGGAAGACGGGAGCTGAAACAGCGGAGAAGTCGACTGAAAGCAGCCAAACCACCACTCCGGCTCCGGAGAAGAGACTCACCCTGCAGCGCAGGACCAGGACTCCCTCCATGGATAAAAGCGCACGTGTGCAGCGCAGGTCAGCGGAGCTGGCCATCAGCAAACACCGAAAATCCTCAGTGAACCAAACAGTAGGACTCCTGGTTTATTCAGGTCAATGAGTTTAAGAGAAACTGCTTCTCAGAGCAAGGGACCAGAAGGTAAATCTCGTGTGGAAATCCAGAAAAAGCTGGGGCACATCAAGACGCCCTCCTCTTCTTCAACCTCATCCACAAGCAGACAGCTGGAAGATCAGGCCCAAATCTTTAAAACACCCACCAAAAAGACCCCATTTGAGAAAATCGCCGCCAAGAGAGACGTCTTCGAGAAACTGGCGTGTAAAGAAGTTCCCAAACTAGTGGCTGTCAAATCCGCAAGTCTGGAGAGATCCAAGTCCCGAGCACATCAAGGAGAAGTCGCCAAGCCCACGCCGGCACCGCGGGTCAGCAAGACCACCGCAGGTGTGCTCAAACCAAACAGTGCGGTGCACGAGAGGAAGACAAGCTCGCACCAAAAAGGAGACGCGATCCTGGCGAGGACCTCTGCTGCTGCTCCAGCACCCACTCCAGACCTCCTGTCCCTCCCCAGTGCGACCTTGAAGCAGGAGGACTCCTTTAAGATGGAGAACAGTGCAGTGACGGTGGCTGTCCGTGTCCGGCCTTTCAACGCCAGGTTTGTGAACCGATGGTTGATTTAAGAGCAGATACGTAACTCGGTGCATAAAGCAAACATTTGACACCGCTGAAAGTGTGGGATGCAACAGCTTTTGATGAGTCTGAGTCTAATTTATTAGCTGGATAATATGCGCAATTTTAGCGATAGAAATGCTTGTATATGGTTGACAACATCAGATACACTTGAATGAACTCTGAAAGTTTGTCTTTGTATGTAATCTGCTCTGTTGCAGGAGAAAGCAGAGAAGGCGTCATGAGTCATCTTTATGAATGGTCAGGAGACTGTTGTACAGCATCCAGAGTCCAAGCAGAGCTACTCCTTCACATATGACTTCTCTCTGTGCCTCGGTGGATGACTGTGACCCCAACTTTGCCAGCCAAAACACCGTGTACCAGACCCTGGCCAAACCTCTGCTGCTGAGGGCCTTTGAGGGGTTCAACACCTGCCTGTTTGCTTATGGCCAAACAGGTTCTGGCAAGTCATACACGTGAGGGGCTCTTTTACATTTTGTATCCTCAAATCTATTTTCTTCTTCATGTGTTTTTTAAATGTCATGCTGCTTTTGTAGTTTCAGTTTGATTGTTGTAACACAATGGTTTTGCAGGATGATGGGCTTTGAGGAGGAGGCGGGAGTCATACCACGTTTCTGCCAGGATCTCTTTTTGAAACAGACCTCTATGGAAAATGAAGAGGTAATTTGTCGCACAGATTCAATGCCACTTTGGTGCTATTTTTTTCTTACCAATTTCACATGAAAAATGTTTAGCCCAGCCATCAGTTGCATGTGTAAATAAAGCGTCTTTTTGTTTGTTGTTGCTTTTCAGGTCAAATGTCATGTTGAGATGAGTTACTTTGAAGTGTACAATGAGAAGATCCATGACCTCCTGATAACGAGAGATGAGCCAAATCAGAGGAGGATGCCGGTGGTAGCTTGACTCAAGATTGTACTTCATTTTTATTTTGGTTTTCAATTTTGGAGTTTCACACTTCCCAGTGTGATAGAAAACATGTTATTGAGTGGAGAATACGTCTAGAGAACTGGGATGCTACATTCTGTGTGTAAACAACTTATTTTACATGTTGGAGAATGTCTGTCTTTTCTCATTGGGAGCATTCAGTCTCCATCATTCAGCAGAGATGCGCTTTCCTGTTAGTGTGGTAATTAATAATAATTATAATAATAAAACTTCTTTGACGTGTTTTTTTAGCTGAGGGTGAGGGAGCATCCAGTCCACGGCCCTTATGTTGCTGAACTCTCTGCGTAAGAAAAACCTTTTCTTTTACTAAAATCTTGAAAAGTATTTAAAAAGTTTTAATCATTTACTCACTTCTTCTTTTAGGAATGTGGTGAGCTCCTACAATGACATTCAGGCAAGTTAAACCTTCAGAAACAATCTCTCTTTTAATCTTTGCACGATGCTTTTAAGAACAATTTTAAATGATCTACAATCTCCATGTAAGATGTCACGGGGAGTGAACAAGTCATAATTTTTAGTGCTTGTCTTTTTTTCAGGGCTGGCTGGAACTTGGTAACAAGCAGAGAGCCACAGCAGCTACAGGAATGAATGACAAGAGCTCAGATCTCACTCTGTCTTCACACTGGTTATGACACAAACTAAAGTATGGCTTCTTGACTTTATATTTACACTATACGTAATGCATCATTCTGCTGTGTGTTTTAGTGGAACACTGATGAAGCCTTTTTGTTTGTGTGTGTTTAGACTGAGTTTGTGGAAGGAGAGGAACATGATCACAGCATCACCAGCAGGATCAACTTGATAGACCTGGCTGGTAGCGAACGCTGTAACTCGGCTCAGACCAGTGGAGACAGACTCAGGGTATAAACACGTGTGAATGTATAGCTATTCTTGGTTAATGTCATCTTCTCTCTTTGTTATCTTGTGAATGGAATATCTTTATGCTTTGGGTCTCTGTTTGTCAATATTTGTATCTTTGGATATCGTTTTGCAAGTTGTGATCACCAGTGTTTGTTCTGAAATGCCAAAACTCAAGCAAGAACTTGAAAATATTGTACATTTAAGGAAGTAAAACCCAGATGATTGTTGTGTCCTGACAGCCTTTGGTATTCACACATTTGCTCAATTTCAGCCAAAGAATTCATCATTCACACAGAAGATGTGTGTGCGTGTATGTAGTATAAAAGTTGCTTCATTAAGCTTAGAGATGCACCAATCCAGTTTTTTCCGATCCAATCCGACACGATACCTGGGCTGAGCGTATCAGCCGATACCCGAAACCGATCCAGTACTTCTGTTGAATGAATGAACTGTTTATCTTGCCATGTGAGTGAAGGCATCAAGCTTGACATAAACATTTAACCTTTTTTTTTTTTTATTTATTTATTTTTTATCCTTTATTTAACCAGATAAAAACCCACTGAGATCAGGACCTCTTTCACACTTAATTCTATTTATTAACAATAAAAGTACATTTTATGATGATATTAATAAAAGCACAAATGACTGGATTGGCTACATTCATCAGATATCCGACCCAGCTAATTTGTCAATATCAGAGCCGATATCCTATCCAGGTATTCTTTTGGAGGTTTTTATGTTTTTATTTACTGAATTAAAAGGTTTTCTTCAAGCTTCTAGTTCAGCAGTTCTACATACAGCAGTCTAAAACCAACTGAAGGTTCAGGCCAAGTGGATGCAGATGGATTTTCACTTTCATTGTCTCAAAAGGATACTTATTCCAAAAAAAGAGTGCCAGTTTTTTGTCATTATAGAGAAGGAGCTAGCATCAACAAATCCCTGCTGACTCTTGGAAAGGTCATCTCTGCTTTATCAGAGCAGGCACTGTCCAGGAAGAAGGTCTTCATTCCCTACAGAGAGTCTGTCCTGACATGGTAAGCAAGCAGCATGCTTGTCCAAGAAACTCTTTACACTTCTCTGTTGTTGTCATTTTGACCAAATCTAATGTTATTTTTTCCCCAGGCTGTTGAAAGAGAGCCTAGGCGGCAACTCAAAGACGGCCATGATTGCTACTGTGAGCCCAGCGGGCAGCAACATGGAGGAGAGCCTGAGCACGCTGCGCTACGCCCAGAAGGCCCGCACAATCATTAATGTGGCCAAAGTCAACGAGGACACCAGCGCCAAACTCATCAGAGGTCAGACATTTCTGCTTTGTGTTTTTTTTATTGGTGAACCTGTGTCTGAGTCCATGTTGTCTGTCTGTCCTGTCTGTAGCAGGTTTTCAGACCAGATGTACACGGTACTGGTGAGAGACAAACCACTGATTGTAGGAACAGGAAGCTAAAAGTTAATTTCCTCCCGGGGTATCTTGTCTTTTCACTGAGGTACACGCTGCAGAGCAGATTAGACAAATAAAGGTTTAAAATATCTTTCTTTGCAGCTGTAACCAGCCTGTGGTGAACACAGTATCAAATCTGATCTGTTAATGTTACACTTTTCATAACTTCAGTTGCTTGCCATTATGATCACTCTTCCTACTCTCAGTCATTCTCAGGGTTGTTCTATCACCACAGTTCATGGTGTGTAGTCTCAGCAGGTGATTTAATAACTAAGTTTGCTTATTTTGTTTGCTAATGGCTATTTCTGTCAGTACAAACTTAAAAGTTTAAGAAAAACCCCCCTAAAATTTTCTCTTCCCCCCAAATTTGCCCCAAAAAAAATATTTTTTTTTCCCCCCTTTTCCAAAAAAAATTTATTTTATTGGAAAATTCCTCATTATTATTTTTTTTAAATAATATTTATTTTTTCCCTTTTTTACCACAAATACTATTTTTTTTTAATATTTTTTTTTTTTTTATTTCCCCCCCACCAACCAACTTGATTCCCCCCCCTAAATCTTTACTTTCCTTTTATTCATTCATTTACCCATCCGACCGGCCGCCGAGGAAGCCACCATCCACACCATTTTTTTTAGAAAACACCAAAAAAACCCCAAACCCCACCCAACCCACCCATAATCTCAACTCATAATGAATTCAATTGAAAACTCACCGCACGCAGAAGAGACAAACCTCCCACTACCACGCCACCCCCCAAAAAAAAAACATTTTTTTTTTTTCATATAACCCAACCAAAAACCCAAAAAAATTTGTTCAAGAAAAAAAACCCCCCCCCCCCAACAAACCAAAAAAAATGAGACCAAATCCCCCTAAACCAACCACCCCCCCCTTCACCATAAGGTCTGGTGATAACTTTACATGCAGCGGATGTCGTCGGTCTGCCCGGTTTCACGCGAATGCAGCATGAAAAGTACGAGGGAGCTGCTCCCGATTACACAGTGTCCCTTTAAATGATTTGCATGTTTTGAAATTAACTTTATATGAAACACTTTGAAAACACTTTGGAAAACAATTTGGAGAGGATTTTTACTCTGAGAGATCTTCAGGTTCCCTGTAAACCTGAACTCTAGCTTTCTCAGACTCCTAAAGCCACAAATTTGTGTCCCTATTTTTGAGGAAAAACTAAACATAGTTTTCTGTTCTGTGCACCATGGAGGTCCCAGTGATTCCATAACGGGTATATTTGCTATCTGTATATTTCCAAAATCGAATCTCATATTAACACACACATTTCTTTTACTTTCGTAATTGTCTTTTGGCCTCTTTGCTTTGCCTTCATCTACAGTTTTTGTTTTTATTTCACTGAATTTGTGTTGATTTTCTTTCTTCATTGAAAAAAACGAATCTTTCTTGGCTTGCTTTTCATCTCCTTCTCTTTTGTTCCATCCTTCACATTGTCCCGTCCTTCCATTTATCCATCCCCAGCTTCCCTGCTACCCGGCTGAAATAAAAGCCTGCCCTAACCTTGCCTGCTGGCCATATTTATGCACTGTCTGTCGCACATGGCAGCTAACTGTCATGCAAGTATTATTTTTTTCATAAGGTGATGTGCTGCTGTTTGACGGTTTAAGCACTAAGGGGAGCTCTTGTTGTGGATTTCTCTGGCATTCGGGGTCAAAGTGAGACTCGATGTTCAGATCAGGGCAGTGCTGCTCAGTAAATCATCTTCAGTTTGTGACACTGTCGTGCAGGAAAATATTCCGAATATTTCTGTGGCCTCTTAAAGTCAAAGCTTCTCAGGATTTTTATGCAACTCTGCTGTTTCTTGCTGACATTTGCTCAAAGCTTCTTCTTTTTATATTAGTTTGCCTCTTTTTGTTTTATTTATTTTTTATTTCAGAGCTGAAGGCAGAGGTGGAGAAACTGCGCGCTGCGCAGATGAGCTCCCAGGGCGTTGAACCAGAGCGAGTCCGGCTGTTCCAGCAGGAGATCACCGCCCTGAAAAACAAACTCTGTCAACAAGAGCGAGAAATGGTTGAGGCCAACCGGTAACATCAGTGCAATAATCTAAACATGAGTTTAATTTGTGTTCCCTGACTGACCCTGAAGTGGACACTTGGTTATTTTGGGCTAAACGGGCTCAAAGTGAAACACTTAATGTTGAAAGTTTAGATAAACTTAGTTGCAAAATTATTCTTTGTGATCCGTGTGCTTCTTGATTAATATACATTTTCGGCTGTACAAAGCTTTAGATATACTTCAACATAGCAGATTATTTATCCCCAGTCGCCTACCGCCCTGTGCATGATGGGGGATTGAATCAGTCAAGATATGATGCATCCGTTGCTTTCCTTTAGGCGATGAATTTGCTTGTATGAATACTGATTGGATCACAATGAATTGATTTGTCTATAAAGTGCCCTGATATGACGTTGTGAGTTGGCACTTAGCAACACTAAGCAAATAAAGCTGAATTTAATTTATTTCATTCAGTTTTATTTTATTCATATATTTAATTGAAGAAAATAAATAAATAATTTTATTTCTTTTAACTTTTGGACATATTTGTCTTGCAGGGCATGGAGAGAGAAACTTGAGCAAGCAGAAATCCGTAAACGGGAAGAGACCAAAGAGCTACAGGTATTTATTTTATTTATTTATTTATTTTTATTTATTTTCATTGTTCAAGCCTTTCTTGCTTTTCACAGCAGTGTTAATTTTCCTGTGTGAAACCATAGATCCTTTCACTATTATTATCCTGAACAACTAGATAGCGAGCGCTCGTGTGAGCTGTGTCAAAAGATGGCTGAAAATCTTCTTTTGTCTAATCAGAAAGCAGGTGTGACATTCAAAGTGGACAACCGTCTTCCCAACCTGGTGAACCTGAACGAAGACCCTCAGCTGTCTGAGATGCTCCTCTACATGATCAAAGAGGGTCGGACCACTGTGGGCAAGCTGAAACCCGACTCCAGCCGTGACATCCAGCTCACCGGGGCTCTCATTGCTGACCAGCACTGGTGAGATTAACCCGGCATGCTTGTTCACTCAGATGGATATTATGTATTGTGTTTGCAGTCTTGTTTGTATTCTAAATTATGAACAACTGAAATAAGGCTGTAAACGATCATTATGAAGATTTAACGTGGAGGACAACCATTCTTTTAATGCTTATAAATGTGAAGGAAACATTTAATCCAGAGAATAGTTTACTGGGTGGAATGAATTAATTTGCAAGATTTTCTTTCTTTTTTTTGTCCCCCATAGTGTTATATCTAACATCCATAATACTGTCAGCATCATTCCACTGGAAAATGCCAAGACCTTTGTTAACGGGAATCACATCTCCACATCTACTGTCCTCCATCATGTAAGTAAAAGCAAATGTGTAAAGCCTTCCCATTCCTGGGAAATGAGCCTTTCCTGGGCATAAAGTAAACTGATAAAATAAAGCTACCTGATGCAACATGATGATGCAACACTAATTTATTGTAAAGACATCTTTTGTAAGGCTAAAAGATTTATAAAAACGGAATGTTGGCACACTTTTCTATGGAAGAGGGTGGGGGGAATAAAAGGTGAATGATTTTTGTGAGGTAAAATACAGAGCAGTGGATTACTAAGAAGATTTTGGAGGATCTTATCCCCTTTATGTCTCATAAATGGCTTTCTCTTAGGGATGGGTGATAACAAAATGTTTCCTGTTGATACGATACCAGTAATTTATGGTACTTTTTCTCCGATACTGATACTTTTTGTCCCTTTAAAAGAAAATCGCGTGATTGTACAGGTTTGCATCAATATCTTAAATGTAAGAGCTATATTTAGATATGAGAACAGAAGTACTGGAAAGAAATGCTTTTAAAACAATAAGAAATTATGTTGATGAGTAAATTAGACAAAAATAAGATTAAAACTTCTTTCAATTATTAAATAACTTAAGTACAGGTTGAGATTATTTAAACTTTATTCAGTGGAAAGTTTTCAAATATGAAATTTACATTAATATTATAAATTTACCAAAACATAATGTGCAATGACCTGCATTAATGCACTGAAAAATTCCAAAATATCATCATCACTAACAGTAGCAGCATCATCATGACATCTGATGGGCTACCACCATCATGTGACACAAAAGCTAGAATCTGGATGCTTTTACACATCACTCATTGCCTAAAATCTCAAAATTGGAAACAAATCACATATTTTGTATCTGTACAGTGGTATCTCGATACTCAAAAAGTATCAATACTGATATTTTGTCTGGCTGGTAGTATCAATTCCAGGGTATCAATGTGCTCATTCCTACTTTCTCTCCTCATCATTTTTTGGTATTATTTTCCAGGGCGACAGGGTTATCCTTGGTGGAGACCACTACTTCCGCTTCAACCATCCAGCAGAGGTGCAGTCTGGGAAGCGGGTATCGTGCTGGACAAGTGGGGGCGATGGCCATAAAGACTTTGAATTTGCCAAAAACGAGTTACTTGCTGCTCAAAGAGCAAAGTGAGTGTTAGATGAAGAAAAGCACCAGTGCTCCCTGTACTCGTAATGTTTGAGATCTGTCAATCAACACCAATCACTGTTGTGTGTCTTAGGCTGGAAGCAGAAATTGAAGAAGCCCATTTAAAGGCAAAAGAGGAGATGATGCAAGGGATTCAGATGGCGAAAGAGGTGGCTCAGAAAGAACTCTGTGACCAGAAAACGCTGTATGAAAATCGGATACGAATCCTTGAGAGAGAGCTGGTAAGCCTCAGCATTTTTCTGCTTCTCCCTGTTTGTTGTATTAGAAAGACAAACCTCACAATTTTAGTCATCATTGGTTATCAACAGCAATAATATGCATTTTTGTCAGAATGAGGAGAATGAGCGTAAGCGTCGGCAGGAGTTAGACCAGCAGAGAGTGGCCAGCCAGATGGAGGAGCTCAAGATGGCCAAGCTGGAGCTGGAGCAGGAGGTGGACACCCAGAGGAAACGGCTCCGTCTCCACATGGAGGCTCAGGTCAGAACACCAGAAAAATCACATTATTTTCTTCATTTAAAAAGAAGTTTTTTGTTTTGTTTTTGTTTTTTTAAGGTTTCTCTGATTTTGTGTGTCTGTTAAATGAGTTTAACTCTCAAAAATACCAAAGATTTGCCACCACCAAATGATATCCCTTGAGGAGATAAAACCTGTCTTTATTAAACAACATGAAATATCTTTATGGCACTTAAAGAAAATAAGCACTTAAAGTGATGAAGTGGGGCAGAATATCACATATCTTAAAGGTGTAAAATAACTTTAATTTGCTGACTTCTCTTAGTTTTTCCTGGAAGGCAGTGTTTACAGTGTAAGGCCTTTTCTACAACTAGTCTACAGTCAGAAAAACATCTGCAATAAATTGTCAGAAAAGACATTTACTGTACACAGATCATCTTTCTTCTTTTTTATGATCAGAAATTGAAGTAAAGGAATAGTACAACGATTAATGACATCATCCCCTTCATTTGCTCATCCTCATGATTTTTGTTTTTATGAACAACCTGCAGAGGCTTAAGTACACATGCTGACGCCTGGTTTTATGTTTAACCAAGAGGATTTTGGAGATATGTTTGGAGTCACGCTACAGCTTGGCTTAGGCTACATGTTATGGCCTGATGGGATTTAATATTTTTTTCATTGCTATGATTCACTTCAGGCTATGGAAGAACATCGAGTATGCCAAGCAAAGATTGTTGAGGCCCTGGAGGCGGAGAAGAGGAAGATCGGCAAAGAACTAGAGGAGATGCAGAAGAAAAGAACTTTAAGAGAAAACCATATTCTCCAAAATGGTGAGTTTTAAGTCATCGGGCTGTTTATACTTGGTATTAAAGGTTGAATATAGAACATTTTTATTAAAAGCTATATTTTAAAAGGAAAAAAAAACAAAAAACACCACGAGTTGTTTGGAGGGGTGCAGAGTGAAAGTACATTTCCTAAAAAAATCATATTTAGTCTGAAAATAAGAATATAATGAATTTTAAAGGGTTTGACAATGGCGCGATGTTTACATCTACAAGTCAATACATGCTGCCATTGCGGGCTGCCAGATAAGATCTCTGTGTGGCAATAGTGTGTTGGGCACAGTTAGGCTGGTACAGGGGGAAACAGTGGAGTCGGCAAGTCAAGCAGCTGCTTCAGAGCCCTGGAGATATTGTTATCCATCTAAGAAGAGGAGCGACATGAGAAGAGCAAAAACTGGAGTAAATTTAAGTGAAGACACTAGATGGACCCACAAATGTTTTCCACGGCATCGTAACACAGAAATGGCGACTTTTTTCCTAGATCGGTAAGCTAACTTGTTTGCTAACATGGCTAACGTTAGCTGTTAGTTATAAACTCCTCTGCATTACTTGGACCTGGTGCAGGCTGCTGGTCACTTGTCGTATCAGCAGCGAGCCTGGCAACCAAACGGCTGGGGTTGTTTTTCTGCCGTTGCAACTACAAGACACACGTGATGTTGCTGTTCTGTCCATGTTCTATACTCAAACTTCAAGGTGTATATCCACATGTGTTCATGACTAAATAAGTCTTTGCTAATTTTATTTCACTCCTCTGTACCTTTGTATCCATGATTTACCTCGGTTTGCTTGGGGCACCACTCTATTCATAATAACTTAAATATATCTATTTAAGCTCAGGCTTGAATGAGAAAGCCTGAAAATGTCTTATCAGAACTAAATCAGTCTATCTGAGGAGGAAGTAAATTCTACAGAAGTCAGTTTCATGGATTTTGCCTTCAGAAATCATGAACAACGGTGAGGTGATCACACATATTTATTAACAAGAATGGATAAACCAACAATATCAAATCAGTTGAGCCTCGCAGGATGAAAGCACCATGAGGAGAAGATGATTTTACCTATGATGATGAGAATGATGTGAAAGTAGGATGAGAATAATGAGAGAGAGAACTTGTAAACTTATTGCTATGGAAAACAATGGTTCTGAATACTAAATTATGCTAATGAACTCTCGCGATGGAGGAGAGAAGCTGGAGTCCGCCAATCAACCTATAATTTGGAGTGAATATACTTCAAATTTGGGTTAACATTCAAGTTAAATAATTTGGTTATAATTTAGATGAAACTGTCAGACACCACGCATATGTTCAAGGTGCTGGGCAGATCCTCACTGTCTTGGTACGCTGGTCCTCTCTGAGCAACCCCGGTCCGGTGGCCAATCCGAATCGGTGTGTTCTGAAGGATGCTGGTGTGTGAATCAGTAGGTCTGGAGCTGCTCCCTGATGTTCTGGAATCTGTCCCGCAGAGTTCCAGAAGGAAGAGACGTGGTGGTTGGCGACAGCTGCTCGAATGGGTCCGATTCTAATAACTAGACTTTGACGGGCTACTGCGTTTGGGTCCAGCAGTAATCTTCAGAAAAGTCTATAAAAATCAAAAAGGTCAGTCCTGATGACTGGTGGAGGCTTCAGAGATACTAGGTAACGATTATCAACAAAAAGGGAAAATAACTTTCTTAGTTGGACTATAGTCTATTGTTAAGATCTTTCGCGCGCAGACAAAGGGATTACACGTGGAGATAACAAAAAGGACGATACGAAACGGAACAAAAACAAAGACTTCACAGGACGAAGACTTGGCACAAACTCTTTGCAAAAGCAAGATTGGAGAGCGGTCCTCTGGTTTGAGAGGCCCGCCTCGAAGGGGAACTTAACCAATTGTGACGCGATACATCACTCACAGGGAGTGACTAAGCGTCAGCATGGAGCTCATAGAATCACGTTACACAGGCGTCTGTTTCTCTCTCCTCCATTCTCATTTAGATGTAAGCACGATCAATAATTAAGGTTTCTTTGATTACATACAAAATGACATGTAGGAGCTTGAAGTCATCTGTGTGGCTGAAAAGGAAACATCTCAAAACATCACATTCTAAATTGTTGAAAACAGATTAGAAAGTTCAACACAGATTGGATCATGTCGAAAGAGGAATCAAGTTATATGCATAGCAATCAGATTATATGGAATTAAACCAAATTAATTCAAAGTAAAAAGAATCCAAGTTGAATGTTTCATACAAGAAAGAGGAACACATTCTTGAAATTCTGATGTCCTTTTGAAGCTGAGGGAGAAAGGAAACCTGGTGTGAGGAGAACATTGCTTTTGGTCCCACAGTTTGCTGGGGGAGATAAGAAGTGTCAACTTTGATGGAGACCAGCTTTGGTGAGACAAAGAGGTCTCGGGTCGCTAAAGAGTCGAACAAGCACTTAGAAGAAAGTTCTGCCATTTGAGGGGTTTCTTCCTAACATTTATAGGGAGCATCTGTGTTTCTGTTTATTTAGAGGGTCAGAGTTTGGGCAGA
>JALJCO010011157.1:0-22914 GCA_023101725.1 Atherinomorus stipes | reverse complement strand
ACGGGAATAGACCAAGAAATAAAGAGAGCTCAAGGCTTTTATGGAGCCATGTTCATCTTCCATAACACCTGAGATATGCCACAAGCTGGTAGCATCCATGCCACGCTGGGTTAAGGCAGTCAGTAAAGGAATAGTTCACCCTCAGAATGATTTAACTTTATTTTCCACTTACCCTCATGATGAGCAAGACTCTGGACCACTTTTTTAATATCTCAAATGCAGCCGTAGATCAGGACGACCTCCTCGTCGTCCCCCCCCCCCCCCCCCCACCCATGGAGTTCGCCAGGGTCCGAGCCAAATAGGTCCATAAAAGTCCACAAAAAATTGTCAATATTCCTCCATACTGCTCGTCCAATGTAATCCAAGTGTCCTGAGTGGGTAGCGTCCAGAATTTACTCGAAACGACGTCATTTACTATATTTTTAGAGCCTAAAAGGGAGTATTCTTTACATCCATGAGGCGTGCACATGCGCGGTCACGAAACTACGGAAGCCTCGGCGTTCAGAGCCTACTCTGCCGAAAAAGCAAGCGTAGAAGAAGAAATTCACTGTTTACATTGTGGCGAGAGCTCTAGACAAACCGGGACAAAAACAGGAGGGGTTGGATATTGATCTAAAAGAAAGAAAGATAGAAAAAGAGAACGCGCGATCTCGTCTGCCATGGCTTCCGTAGTTTCGTGAACGTGCATCGGCGTGCTTGCTAGGCATGCGATGTAGTATTGTTTAGACTCTAAAAATATACTAAATGGCGTAGTTTCAAGTAAATTCTGGACGCTACCCACTCAGGGTACTTGGATTACATGGGACGAGCATTATGGAGGAATATTGACAATTTTTTGTGGACTTTTATGGACCTTTTTGGCTCGGACCCTGGCGAACTCCATTTGGGGGGGAACGAGAAGTCGTCCTGATCTACAGCTGCATTTGACGTATCAAAAAAGTGGTCCAGAGTCTTGCTCACCATCAGGGTAAGTGGAAAATAAAGTTAAATCATTGTGAGGGTTAACTATTCCTTTAATGCAAAAGGGCCTAAACCAAGTATTAAGTACAGATGCAAATGATTGACAGCTGACCTACTCTGGGCTAAATGCAAACCGAGCTAACTCGAAACTAACAGGAGCTAACGAAGATTAGTCTCCTGAGCGGCGGGGTAAAAGTAAGGCATGTTTGGACTTGCTGTTCGCTGCTAAAAACCACAGTTTTGCTACTCTCCTGCAGACTGACCCCGTGTTCACACCGGATGCCTCCATTCGCATACGCGCCTAGATTTCAACACGTGAATGATGGATGTTTACTTTTTGTATGAATGAAGCGTGTAGTACGCCCGAATAAGACACTTCATTAGCGTGTCAATTTTAACTTTCCGGTGGGGGGGGGGGTTGTCCGGGCTGCCGCATGTCAATCAAAAGGAGACGCTGCTAATTATGTGTAATTTCAAGATTAAATAACATCAAAATGGAGGAGTTATAAAAAAATATTTCACCCCCCTCACAGCTGACATGAAGGTAAACTTGACCTATTAAACCTAAAATGATTTTTTGAACCAGGCAGTAAACATGTTTATTACTGCTGTGAAGTTGACCTTTTCAACATGGGAGTCTGTGGGGATTGCTCTGTTTTGGAGCCTGCCCCTGGTGGATCAAAAGAGAATTTCAGTTTTTGGGCAATGCAGAAGTAGGCTCACTTTTCTCCAGCGGAGTTGCTCTTGGTGCAGGCAAACGTATGTATTCAGGCGATCCTGCAGAAATTTTTTTTTAGGGGTGGCCACAGGGTGGCCAGAGGAAAATAGCAGATAGCAGGATAACTTTTGCTTCTTTCAACCTGGACCTAATTTCTGGAATTTATTTGTGCATTTACTCACCAGTAACATTTCTGCATCACTCTGACTCCTTTGGAAGCTATTTAAGTTAGTCATAGATCCACGTATATTCATATAATTGCAGTGAAGGAGGCAGAATGAATGAGCCTCTATATAAGATATTGTCTGCAGCAAACTTCCTTAATTTCAACAATACACTGCAAAAACTCAAATCTTACCAAGTATATTTTTCTAATTTCTAATCAAAATATCTCATCACCTTCAAAATAAGACAAAATCACTTAAAGATAAATATTTTAGTAAGATACAGGAACTTGTATTAGGACAAATGCATCTTAAATCTTATAAGAAAATTTCACTTGTTCCATTGGCAGAATATTTTGCTTATTACAAGCAAAAAAAGAAAAAAATTTTTTCACTTATTTTAAGAGTGGCCAAGATTTTTTGCTTGTAATAAGCAGTTCAGTGTGTGTGACGCAAATTAATAATTTGTGTCGCAAACAAATGACTTCTCACTCACACTGAAAACCATAGCTGAAGACGACCTCAGGTGCCCTCAATTGTAGTGTGAACAAACTAAACGGGGGTAGTAGGGCTAAGTAGGTGCTAATGTGAAAGTGGCATTTGAAACTGGTTGGGGCAGTTCTGGATGGAGCCTTCCTGGATGAATTTGCATAAGAAAGGGCGATTTAATTCGGAGTGACAGACCTACGGGGGACTATGGCAAAAGAGCAATGGCAGAAAATGGTAGGGCTAAATGTAATATTTTTGTTTATTTTATTTTTATAAGCTTATAAAGATTTTGACATTCAAATATAAGCAAAGCATGCTGCGCCATGCTAATAGTACATAAAAATTTATATAAATGAAAAAAATATGATTTTTGCAGGGGTGGCCAGTGGGGTGGCCAGCTTTTTGTTCAGGGGGGCACCTCTGGCCACCCCTTGGGGGCGTCCTTGGTATTCTGGTTTGGAAAGTGATGGGCAAATTGAGCAATCGTGGTTTGATTTTGTGTGGGCAGGACAAAAAACCCCAGCCCTGAGCCTTCCTGAAGTCCAATCAATGTCACAGTCATCTGAGCAGAGCGGTAAGAGCTAGCTCAAGAGGTGAACGTGGTGAATGAGAGCGATGTTGTGGCTAAAAACACCTTTACCAAGGCGGCATTTTGCTGAAAGGCAAATTAATATAAAATGGAGAACCAACTCCAAGTTAGAGCTGAAAGAAAAAGTTCATTCTCGCGTCCACCTACTCTATTGAGCGCTCTTTATCGGCCCTGAAGCGCATCAAGAAGCAGCCAGGAACAGAACTGGACAGTATTAGCCAGGTGCTTTTAAACTGATGTCCATAGAGAAAGGACTTCTTATGAAATTCAAGCCAAAGGATAAACTGCAATTAAGACGTTGACAACGCCCACTTTACAGAAAGACCAGCCGATGGATTTTGTGTTCATCTAGTAAGGTAGGACTGTGTTGTGGTATTAGTATTATGGCCCAAGGAAACTTTTGGCTTATTTGTTTTTATTGTGGAGGTTGTTTGTTCAAATGTCCAGCGCAAACTGCCTCTTGTTAAATGTGCAAGCCAATCCCTGTTTGGATTTTTTCTAAAGGTTTTTAATTTCCCTCTTGCCCCCCAGTCCGCCCCTTCCTGTGTAAAGAATTTAGGAGGTGTTGTGGAACATATAAACGTGAAATAAGACTTTAATTTGCTGTTATGTGTATCTAGTAAAACTATCCACCATGGTTTCATGGCGCTGTCCATGGTGATGATGCTGTCAACTGGATGATACAATTCTCAGATATGTTTTTCTGGGTGAGCTCTCGTTTTCTATTTGAAGAGTTCATTTGCAAAAACAGACACACACCATTGTGGAAAAATGGAATTAACTGCTGCTCATCGCCGTTGGGTACAAACCTCCTATCTCCATTTTACATCATTAAAAACCCTCTACTGAAAATATTCAACAAGTAAATGAAAAGTTTATTTGCAAAAGCAGTTAACTCTGTTTTTTCTAAATGGTGTTTGTCTGTTTTTACAAATGAACTCTTTATTTACAGATTTTGGCTTTGCAGAGCATGTTTATTGGATCATCTGTGTAACCAAATGATGTTCAGTTTCTGGAGGTAATGTTGAGTGTGAGTCTAGTTGCTGGGAGTTTTATCAATGGGGTGTTTTGGCGCTGATGGCTGAGGTGAAGGCCCAGCTGTGGAGCTCACGGTTCGCCACTGCATTTCAGTAATCGTTTTTTCTCCTGATTGTGCTTTTTTAACCAGCATTTCTCTTGCTGATGTACTGCTGGGTGTCTTCCCAAAAACAAAACAACTGTCCAGGGGCCTGTACGACGAAGCCGGATTAACATGCCCGGGATTTCTCTCTGTTACCTGGGTTGACTCCAACCAGACATCTGCGGTCTTGATAAACGGTACTATGAAGCTGGTTATCAACTCGGTAATTCAACCCAGGGTTTTCCAATCTTAACCAGTGCGCGCTCACATAAAAGAGGCGGCGTTGGAAGCATCTGACCAATCGCAGACATGGAGAAACAGAGAGCGACATATTTCACCATGGAGGAGCAGACGATGATACTTAAGAAATATGTAGAATTCAGGATCATCATTCCTGAATGATAACACGACATTATCATTCAGGAATGATAATAAATGGCTCCATTTATGCTGCGGCAACACAGTCGCCGCAGCAAAAGTAAGGAATTAATGCTGGCTGTCAATGCGCAGCAAGTCCGTGCGATTGGACAAAGGAATCATGGAACGATATCGGACTCTGATCATTTAAAAGTTCATCACACTACAGCGCTTCCTCAGTATATTTTGCTTCTCATACTGTGCATATGGATATTTTAGGCTCATATCGTTGAACGGTGTTGTAACCCTTCATGATGCCGGCATGGGTGGGTGTGCGTCCATAAATTCATGTTTTTTACATGTGTGACCTCTTAATCACATTATTTCAGATGCAACCCGCAGCGCAAGACGATCATGGGAACAAGTAAAGAACAAATACAAATATATAATCCAAACCGGCCATTGACGAGATTCTATGCTGCCACACTCTTTCATGAATGAATGGAATTTCATTTAATATTTGTGCAGCCCACAGGGGAAAAGCGGCTATTACATGACATGTTTCTGCATACGTTTTCAGTGTCGCCAACGGTGTGCATCAAACTACCAGTGAATGAATGAATGAATAAATAAATGAATGACGTTTTACTGAGTGGGACCGTGAGCATAATTCGTCCACAAAAAATAAGCTTTTTCAGCTACATCAGTACAGCACTATTTTTTTTTTTCACTCGAGGTGAGGCGTTGGTCTATATCAAAATTAATTCAATTAGTCTAACATTAATAAAACCTCAGTGTGATGAAGAGCATCTGTGGTGTTGTCGGTGTCCGGCTGCGATGCGTTACATTAGTGATGTACGGCTCTAACAGCTGACAGATGTAACGGAGTCCAGCAGAGAGAAAACCACATCTTTCATATAAAGTGTCATGTGGCAAATCAAAAGCGTTGCGCCATGTCTGAATATTCTCTCTCTTCTAAGAACTCCTCTCACCCGATCTGCGCATCGGCATCGACAGGATCTTCTAAAAATGGGCAGGCCATTTTCCAAGAGTGCTGATTGGTCAGGGAGTGGTGCTTTCATAGTCGGAGATCTCTTATCCAGAACTTAACCTGGTCCAGACCAGGTTAGGCGTTCAGCATAAGTTACCGGGGAGATAGAACCCGATCAGAAGTGAACCAGCGTCATAGGACGAAAAACCCAGGGTTAACCCTGAAGTTACCTCGATAAGAGAAAATCCGGCTTCGTCGTACAGGCCCCAGAAGGCAAGCTGGCCACAGCGCTTTGTTTTTTTGCATTTCATATCTAACTTTTGCTTGCACTTGACCCTACTGTATCACCCCCCCCCCCCCACACACACACACACACACACACACACACACACACACACACACACACACACACATACATATTTTATGTTTTAACTACTTTAAAGTCTGATTGCAATGTGCAACGATTTGCAAGGAAAATATGTTAAACATGTTAAATGGTGAGAGTTAAACTGCCAAAACAGTTTCAATCCCCCCTGCTCAAGATTTTAAGAGCAAATGTGAACATTCAGGGGAACTGTATGTAAAAGGCAGTTTCCCACATTAAGCAAAAATGTCTAGCAATACGGGCCAGCGACTATATTTTTTTCCGCTTTTTTAATTAAATGCTTCCATTTGTTAAAACACATAAAACACCAAGAAGAATGGTGTGTGTGTGAGCATGCCACTGTTGTGAGTGAGAGAACAGTCTTACAGCCCTCGTAATATCACACGTTGTCATGAACCAATATACACTCATTAAGCAGCTTAAAAAAGTGAGAATAACTTTGCACGCAGAAACAACTCATCTCATGTTGCCACAAAAGGAGCTTAGCTGCCTCTTTCTTTCACAGAATTCAAAGCTGCATCAAAAGTCAGAAAACAAATACAAGTAAAGGGGAAGAAAAAGTTTCTTTTACTGGTCTGTGCTTCCACTGTTCAAAACACACACTCTTAGTATTATAATCCCACACTGACTGTTCAGTGCCTCTCCAATATTTTCCAACTCACATCAGTTCTCAACGCTGTCCTATTTTCAAGCTTGGCGCTCCAAAAGAATTATTTCTTTTTAATTCAGTATCCTCACTCCATACAAGTACATCTTGGCTCCCACCCCAGAGCAGTTCTTTGTCTGTGCTTTGGAACTTTTAAAATAACTTTTTTATTTTGTTACACTTTTATAGCCTGATTTGACATATAAATGAAACATTTGTAAATTTGATGAGGAGAGTTTGAGTATTGGGTTTGATACATAACCAGACCTATACAAGCCACAGCTGGGTCATTAAGTCCCATCAGCAATATCTCTCTTCAGTAAAGTCACAGAAATTTAAACCAATGTCTCACTGTTTCATTTAAACAGTGAGATATGTGTGTAGATGTTAGCCTACACCAGCCTTTCCCAGACTGGGGTCCCCACAATAATTTCAGGGGGTTGCCAAATCATTGTAAATCATTCATTAATTTTCTCCGTACCTCTTGTCCAAGTCGGGGTCGGGGGGTTGCCGGAGCCTATCCCAGGCGAGAGGCAGGGTCACCAGCAAAGACAACCAAGGTAAATGCAAACCAAGCTAATCCGAAGTACACAAGAACAAACAAAGATAGGTGGGCTAAAGTAAGGCACGCTAAGACTTGCTGTTAACCAACTAAAAACCACTGTTGTGCAACTCTGCTACAGGTTGAGGACTTCCTGGGAGCGAGGAGGGAGCTAACTATAGCCTCCACGGCCAAAATCGACATCCGGTCAGCCGCATGTCATTTAAAAATGACACGCCTTTAATAATGTGTAATTTCATGATTAAATAAGATCTAAATCGATGAGTTAAAAAAAAAAAATCACCCCCTCACAGTTGACATGAAGATAAACTTGACCTATTGAACCTAAAATGATTTTTGACCCAGGCTGTAAACACGTTTATTTCTGCGGTGAAGTTGGCCTTTTTAACTTGGGAGTCTAAGGGGATTTGCTCGGTTTTGGAGCCAGCCCCTAGCAGATGAAGAGAAAACTACAATCATTAAGGTTATTTCCAGGGCCTCACTTTTCTCCAGGGGAGTTTGCCCCTTGGTCACCACTCTACACACTCTACAAGCCATGGTCACTTTGAAAACTTTTGGGGACACAAGGATTGACCTGCAGCTGGATGAGCAGCGTCGGAACCGCACCACAGCCCACAACATCAAGGTCCGACACAACAGAGAGAGATCCTTAAACGTCTCACCAATATCGTCACATTTCTTGGAAAGCAGGAGCTCGCATTTTGAGAACATGAAGGAGCGTAGGGATTCTGAAAACAAGGGGAACTACTTGGAGTTGTTGGATTTTTTGGCTGAGTACGACAGCCCTCTGCGCTGTCATCTGGATTCAGCTTCTGTTTTAATGGGCACATCCAGCAAAATCCAGAACGACCTGATTCAGTCAGTGGCGGATGTAATGACTGAAACTTTGAGGGAGGAGGTGAGAAAAACCCCTTTTGTCTCCATTATGGTAGACGAGACTACTGACGTGAGTAATACTGCTCAGATGTCTTACGTGTTACGTTATACCACCGACGGTCTTGTGAAGGAGCGTTTTTTTCAGTTTAGTGACGTCAGTGGCGATAAGCGCGCAGAGGCCATAGCTGATCAAGTGTTGGAGTTTCTGGAGGGGTGTGCCTGCACCAGTAAGGTAATAGGTACTGACAGGTGTGTGTTACGGTGGAGCTGCAGTCATGGCATCTGGACTGAACGGGGTGCAAGCCAAAATAAAGGAAAAAAATCCCTCAAGCTCTCTTTATTCACTGCTATGCGTACTCCCTGAATCTTGTCATGTCTAAAAGTGCTGCTAAAATTAAGGAGTGCAAAATTTTCTTCTCCCACCTAAGTGGCCTCGCAGCCTTTTTCACAAAATCCACCAAACGCACGAAACTCCTGGATGAAATGTGCCAGCGGAGATTGCCCAGAGTGACTCCAACAAGGTGGAACTTCACATCACGTTTAGTTTGCACCGTCTATGAGCGAAGAGAGGAACTTTTAGAGCTCTTTGAATTCATTGTTGACAATCACAATGATTTTGATGATGATGCCGTGCACAGCGCTGATGGATACTTGTCACTGCTGACGAGCTTTGAATTCTGCTTTCTCCTTTCTACATTTAACTCAGTGTTTGCCTACTCCGACGTGCTCTTTGGGATCTTGCAGAATAAGCAGAACGACATGCAGTTCTGTTTGTCCAGCATTGGAGACTTTTGCAGCACCACAGAGAGGGAAAAGGCCAAGTTTGACTCCATTTATGAGGAAACTGTGCGTGAAGTTTGGGCTCCAAGCGCGCGCAGGGCACGGAGAGATGGAGATGTGCGCGCAGCGTACCAGAAGCTGCACAATAACATCTTCAAAAACATTCGCACATTCGCACACAGCTGAGGAACAGGTTCAAGGATCATGAGAAACTGATGTTCCTTGCTCTTCTGGACCCAAAGAAGTTTGCAGCATACAGAAAAAACTTCCCCAAAATAAGCTGTCACTCAGACAGGTATCAGTGGTGTCGAACATCACGAGTAGATGACAGATGAAAGAAAGTAACTGGAGTTTTCATCAAGCTATGTTAGCTTTAGTGCTAGTCTTTAGCATACATTTGCAAATTCACAGCAAACAAGGACAATCTTATCCAGGGTCGTAGTTAGAGGTGGGCAATATTGTATCGTTTGTGATAATACCGGTAGTTTTTTTGACACCAGTAGAAAATCTAATACCGTGATAACACATGATCACACATTTTCGGCCTGATGACGTCATTTAATCACACCTCAACCCTGCAGCATCCGTTTCCCCATCATTGACTCAGTCGTCACGGCTATATTGTTTGTGCCACACAATCCCGGGAAATAAATCATTTTACATGCACATCAAAATTTGTTAACTGAAGCTGCATTGCCACCTCACCGGAAGGATAAGCTGTCAGAAATCCGCGCTGCACGTGAACGCAGCGGCGACGGGGAGAGAGGCAGAGCCCACAGGCAGGTAAACTTCTCCAGCATCTGACAAGCTTATTACGTGTGGAGTCCAGGAGGACCGACATCTGTGTGTTCTGAAGAATCACAGAACACCCAGTACTCCAGGGTGGCCAGCAGCCGACCTGGTCTCACTCAGTTCCAGCAGCGTCGCGGGGTTGTCCCGAGCTTTGCGTCTCGTCAACTCTAACCAGCCTTTAACATAACGTTTGAGATGCGGAGCGTCCATGAGTGCGGGGACCCTTACCAAAAAGAAGTATTCCTGAAGTACATGTCATGAAGTATACTCAAGTATACTAAAGTATATCCCCCCAGTGTACTTTTATTTACCAAGTACACTGCTATCAGTGTACTACCAGTATACTAACAAGTGTACTTCTTGGGACTAAATTGGCCCAATTTAAGTATTTAAAAGTACACTTTTAAGTATACTAAAAGTAATCTTCTGGTATACTGTGAGTGTACTAAAACTTCAAGCTTACTTTTATTTCTAGAAAGTACACTTTTAAGTATACTAAAAGTATTCTTCTATGTATACTGTTAGTTTTCTAGCAGTAAACTTTTCAATGCCCTTTAAGTTTAAGAAAGTAGATTTAAAAGTATACAGAAAGTAACTTTTTAGGTTTGCTATGAGTTTACTGATAATACACTTAAAGTACACTGTTAAGTGTTTAAAAATACATTTTCAAATATACTGAAAATTTTTTTTCTTATACTTCTACTCCACCTTGAGTTAGAAAATATTGCAAAATATATGTCAAAAATAGATTCAGGTGTTTTATTTGACTCCAGTAATATTTAAACTCTAGTATCAAAGAAACCAGTATGTTTGAAAATGTACTATGAATGTACTACTATAAAAGTACATTGTTCAAAAGTTTAAATATAACTATAGGCTAAATATGTTAAACTTATCGTATTTTTATGAGTAAATGCCAAGTAAACTTTGTTAAGTATATTTCTGATAAGTACATAAATAGTAAACTGAAAGTATACTGTCTTATTTAAAGTTTAAAATTAGCATACTTGCATATACTCTTTTCTGGAAAGGGGATCCACAAGAAAACATATGATTAAAACGGCCGTGATCTGCTCCGGAGGCCACGCTGGACACAGGCTGGGTGGGAACTGACGGATGAAGCTACTAAATACCGCTAAATGTTTAGCTACAAGGCAGCTAGCAGCACCACTGCAGCACAAATTCATGTTCACGTTAGCAGCGTCCAAGAAGTGAGTGGAGCTACATGTGAAGATGATGGACAGAGATGAGCTGCTGGACGTTCCACATACATGAATGGTTAGTAAGACAAAGGAAGAAATAGAACTAGCTTACTTGCGTGGACTGATGTTTGTAAATGTCATTCAAGTTGCATTTTACATCTATACCCAGTTTGTGTTGCTCAGTAGGTAAAAAATGGAATGAAATGATGATTAAAGTAGTTAAAATGGCTAAACTTGAAACATTTCATCTGTAAAATGCCATATGCTGCAGTAATATTAACACATATGTGAAATGATAATAAACCATGATGCAGTCTGGAACTGTAGAGGCTTTATTAAAAGTGGGTATCAGTGAAAGGATTTTACAGAAGCTCTGACTTCTCAATTAGACATCAATATCGTCTGTGATATCGTCATAGAGGTATTTTGGAAAATATATCGTGATATCATTTTTTGGCAATATCGCCCACCCCTAGTTGTAGTGTCCGGTTCATTCTCACAGCAAAGCAGCATCTTCACAGGTACACCGCTACGACTGTTAATTGTTTACTTGTTCCTACAAACGCAGATGACATGTTCCACATGACTGCTCCCAGCTGTGCACGGCCGTTTGTAAAGGAAGGATCTTCATAGTAGCCACGTCATGATGATTAATTCCTCATTATTAAAACCCCTATCTGCAAGGACAGTATCACTGAGCAGTAGTTTTTGAAGGATTCTACAATTATCAGTCACAAACTGATCACACTGCATGCTTTATGTTGCTGAAGGTAATCTCTTACGTGGTGGAGCCAGACTTTTATTGTTGGGGGGGCAGGGCTATCTGGGAGGTCCACTATAAGAATGACAACTAACACAGTAACAGTACTTTGATTCATATTCGTGATGGGCACTGAATAAAATTTTCATTCGCGATTAATTGTATGTTAGCTAGCAGTCATTTAAGGATAGTCTCCAGTGTTTCACTTTACTACAAACACAAAATCATTGGAACACAACACACTGGTAATCTCCACTTCACAAGTGGAAAGGATCATCTTTCCCATCTCACATGAAGGCAGCATTAAAATGTAGTGCCGCCTATGAATCTCTTTCCCACAGTTCGTAGCCATTAGTCATTCGGTGCCTCCTATTACTTCAGTCATTTACAATCCTTTTTTTTTTTTTCACACTGGGGATCTTGAAAAAACGCAACATGCCCCCTTTTTTCTTTTTTATCATCTTCATTGTGCCAAGAGCTGGCACCATCCTTTACTCAACATTATAACCCAGCATCTCCACTCACAATAAATGTAGCTCACTGCAAGTGAACAACAAACATGGCGGAATGCCGGTTCAGAGGGGAGGGGCGATATGCTGTGACAACAACTCCTCAGGCCCCATATGGCAGAAGTGAGGCACAGAGGAACTTCACCAGCCACCTGTCTCATCATTGTATGTATTTTACAGGTTAGTAACTAGGGTAAAACCGCACAAAATGGGTCAGATTATATAACAAACAATTAAATGTGGACATATAAATCAGTTGGTATATTCTGCATTTTGTTAAGTTTTGAGGGAAGTGAACATATGTACAGAGGTAAAAGGTGATGCCACCGGCGCCATGTTGACATTAACATACATTGATTACAAGCTTCTTTTTGAAGCTCCTTGTTATATCCTGACATTGGTTCAAGTATTTTTATATTGTTAACAGTAAGAAATATTTTGGGTTCTGTAGATTTGTAATGGAAATGTTGAAAACTACAGCTGAGCCTGCCAGCTAACAAGTGTTTCTACCATGCAATTTATTAGCCTTTAAGTTACAAGATGGTAAGTTAAAAACCATTGTAGAAAAGTATTTTGATTAAAGCAGAACAATTAGATAAATAGGTCAAAAAGTGCTAAAACAAGTAATTCATAGTTGAACTGTGTTATGGAAAAAGTTTACAGAACAAGACACGGTTGAAGATGCTGTACATGAAGGAAATGTATAATCTATTTTACAAAAGGAGTTATAAAATGACAAAGTAAAAATACATGATCATAAATATGGCAGAGGGGAGGCACAGAGAAACTTCCCCAGTTGCCTGTCTCATCATTTTCTGTATTTTACAAAACATTGATGCACGTAGCACCTACTTAGGCCAGCACCACATCGCCCAATTTCTTTGTGTTCACATTATTATTTTCTTGGGGAGAATAAATACACTTTTAGTGCCTACTCTGCTGTGGTTCTGAAGGGGCCCCGTACGGCCGAAAATGGTTACGCATCCAGACTGCAGGCCACTATTGGCCAGAGTCTGACATCACAGGCAGAGTCATGACTGTGACCCCTTGATCACATCATCTATTTTGTCATTTAAGTTTTTATTTAGTTTTATCTGTCAAACAAGACACTTTCTGACAAAGTACCACCATGTTAAGTAGCATACAGAGAAATACATTGTAAAAAATTGTAATATTTTTGAAAAACAAATAAATAAAAGACTAAATGCATACGTAACTCTGCACATATACATAATGTAAATTTTCCTCCTCTCAAGTTATAGGCATCTATTCACCTCTTATATAATCCAGAAAATTCTTCAAGTCAAATTGACCCCTTTTATCGTTCACCTTTGCTGTTATCCAGTCATACAAGGCGTTATCTGTCATCAGTTTGCCCCACTCAGCAACTGCTGGTCGCGACTGACTCTTCCAGTGGCAAAGAATAATTCTAGCAGCTGTGATGCAGCCTGTCAGTACCAGGCCAAATTCAGCCTTCAATATTCCCAACCACGCCATCTTTGAAAACCCCTGCCACAACCAGAGAAAACATTAGTAACAGCAGAAGCACAGCATGAAATGAAGAGATGGATTTCCCAAAAATCAACACCGGTGTTGATAAAACGAACAGCAGGTAAATCACGAGCTCAAATCCTGACCTCAGTAACCACAATGACAATGGCCAGACACAGCTGAGTTAATCAGTTTGTCCCAGAAATGAAAGAGAAAACAAAGGAGCTGGCTTAAGTTCAGGAAGTAGTGGAGTTGTGCATATAGCCCATTGCCCTCAATTATAATGTGAACAAACGAAACTGGGGTAGTGTGGTGTTGGTCCAACGAGGGCTATGTAGATACTCGTGTGAAAGGGGCATTAATATGCTCAACAGGCCCAAAACCTGGGTCTGTTATAATTACATCACACTTACATATTTTACCAACCTTATTGAAGTCACTTCTGGTGGAAAAGCAGTGAATGGATGTTCTATAACTAAAGTGATACTTGGCAGATTGAAGACAAGGCCTGCTACAGCTCCTTATGAACCAGCCTGAATCTTCTGTGAAACTTCAAACATCATCAAAATGCCACGAAGAGGTGAGGATGACTGTTATACTGTCTATAGTACATAAGCTGCTTGAACAACAAAAGACTTTTTAGAACTCCTTGATCAGCAAGAGAAGAGATAGAAGCGATACAAATATGGTGTTCGTGTGATAGAAGTTTTTGAAGGTTTTGTTGGGAGGCCTACAGCAGCGTTCTGAACAACTTGAAGAGTAATAGATTGTGAGGCAGTCTTGCGGAGAGAACCAAAGTTTCAGGACCAACTTTAGGTCTGTGAGATGTTCAGGGGTTTATTTTATGCTGGAGCAGCAGTGCAGGATCACCGCCAAGACACACAGACACACACACCTAATTACTCACCTGATATTCTATCAAACATTCACAGAGCCCAATGGGATTAATGGATATGTCAATACCTCTCTGGGACAATCGACTGTACCACATTCCTTCTCTTTGTTGTCTTATATCTAGAATAGAATAGAATAAATATAGAAAAAAATAGAATAGAAAGCCTTTATTGTCATTATACAAAGTACAAAGAGTTTAAAAGAGTCACTCCTTCAAAGTGCAATAAAATAAAAATAAATACCAGTATAAAAAAAATTTAATAAAACACAGACACACACACACACACTACACATATAAAATGAATTGCCCATGGTTTGATGTGCAGTAGTGCCAAAATCAATGCAAATATTCCAGTTCTTAGTTCACATTTAAGTTTGCATTTAGCATAGTGGCATCTGCTAAATCCTCAGAGAATATAAGCGTGTTCACAATTTAGCAGTGTTGATAACTCAGTCCGTTGCTAAGAGGTCACCAAAATGTTTTACATTATTGTGACACTTTTTTCTTTGCATGTTTAAGCTGTTGTGAACGCCTTCCAATTTGCCTTGAAGTGCAGTTTATTTGAGTCAGTCTAAGATTTTTTAAGGAGTCTTCAGCAGACACACCAGCGTCTCAAAGCCGAATAAACATTGCTCACTTTCCAGTGACTTCGAAACCTAATTTTATTGACGTTTTCATCATTTATGTTTGCCCGTGCAGAATGGCTGCACATTTAATTGAATTTTAATCTAGATTAATCTTTCAATTTTGGCTTCCTACAATTAAATGGACAGAGTTGTTACGGAGCCCCTAAAGGGACAGGGAGGGGGAAAAAAACTTTTGCGAGATCTCGCAAAGTATTGCGAGATCCCGCAATACTATTGCGAGATCTCGCAAAGTATTGCGGGATCTCGCAAAAACAACTTTTGCGAGATCTCGCAAAGTATTGCGAGATCCCGCAATACTTTTGCGAGATCTCGCAATACCTTTTGCGAGATCTCGCAAAGTTTTTTCCCTACGTCAGTGAACCGGAAGCACAACAGACACACAACAATGGAGGAGCATAACAGTACACATCATCCGTGGGGGAAGTTTATTGATTTCTATTTTGGAATTGGCCTGACATGTAAAGATATAAAATCCATTCTTAGCCGCAGACATGGCTTTGACATAAGTGAGAGACATCTGAAAAGAATACTCAGTGCGAGAGGACTTTTTCGTCGTAAAGGGTACTGCGATCTTGCGGTCCTGGTTGACTTCATCAGCAACGAGCTACAGTACTCTGGCCAGCTTCACGGGTACCGGTGGATGTACGCCAAGTGCAGAGAACATGGACTACGAGTAAAGAAGGAGGATGTGCGGTTGGTGCTTAAGGAGCTGGATCCGAGAGGAGTGTCACTAAGGCAAGCAAGACGCCTGAGACGACGGACCTACTTTTCGAGAGGCCCTAACTTCATTTGGCACTTGGACAGCTACGACAAGCTGAAGCCATATGGCTTTTGTATTAACGGAAGCATAGACGGTTTTTCGCGAAAAATAATATGGCTGAATGTCTATACCACAAGTAGTGACCCAAAGTTGATCGGGGGTTATTACGTTGAAGCAGTCCAACGTTTAGGGGGCTGCCCCAGGATTGTGAGAGGCGACCTCGGGACCGAAAACGGTTATGTAAGAGGCTTTCAGCGGTTCCTCGTCCCGTTTCATCCAGACGGCACTGTTGATAGCTACCTGGAGGGAGCAAGCACCGCCAATCAGCGGATCGAGTATTGGTGGGGTTTTCTGCGCAACCAGTGTGTGGAGTTCTGGATGTCCTTGTTTGCAGACATCAGAGACAATGGATTCTTCGACGGCGGGTTTCTGGACAAGGCTATCCTTCAGTTTTGTTGCATGGGACTCATCCAGGTGAGTTCTTGTGTGTGTGAGTGTGCGTATGTGAGAGGAAAGTGGAAAGACAGGAAGAGTGTAGTGAGGAGAGAGACAGAGAGGGGAATTGTGGATATTTTTATTGCACTATTCAAGTTTACTTGTACAGTTCTTCATAATTATCTTTTGTATATTCTTTTTAACAGGATGAGTTGGATGACACTGTCCAGGTGTGGAATGCACACACCATCAGACCATCAAAAAACATCAGTGTCCCCAGCGGTCGGCCTAATGTGATGTATGCATTGCCTCAACTCTATGGGACCAGAGACTTCCTTTCCCCTGTTGAAGATGAACATCTTCAGCTGTGCAAAGATGAATGTGTCTTTCGCAGACCGATACCATGCGATCCAGATGTCTATGAACTGTGCAACATCTTCATGGCGGAGTCCCATCTGACTCTACCAAGAGATCCCTATCAGGCTGTGAACCTGTATAGGCACCTAAGAGAGGCCATCACTGCATCTCTGTAAATCAGGGATATTTCATTATGGCCTGTAGGGGGAACAATTTATCTCAAACTATTTTGATCAGTGATTAATTATTTAAGTTCAATTTTCTTGTAAAAATGTCACAAAATGTTTTCTATTTCTCACAAAAAGGTTTTCTTTATCTCAGATGGGAATAATCATTAGTTGACATGTAATTGACAGTGAAAATACAGATCTGTGGATGAACAAACTTTGTAACCAAGCCCTGTAATGTCAGAGTGTGGCAGGAAAAAATCTATTTATTATTTTGAATGGACTGCAACAACATATAAAGTCTGCCACCCTGAATTAATGCAAACTTTGCCTTATCTGACTGCTTTGCGAATTTAAAAAAAACAATTGATACATATATTTACATTACAGTACTTATAGGTCACTTCATGGCAAAATGCACTCACATTCAATAAAAATACATGTGATGGCATTAAGTTCCAGGAGTAATTAAAAGTAATATAATGGGAAAATGGACTATATGCACAGTTCCACTACTTCCTGATTTCAGAAGGCTCCTTTGTTTACTGTGTGTCATCACTGGAGGAACTGATGGGTGTGTCTGACCATTTACTAAGGTCAGACACACCTGGATTAATCAGTTCCTCCAGTGATGACAGACAGCAAACAAAGGAGCCTTCTGAAGTTCAGGAAGTACAGGAACTGTGCATATAGTCCATTATAATCATTCAGAAGGCTATCTCACACAGACAAAATCAGCTTTTACATTTTGTAAACGGGAACACTCAGAGGCATCAACATTGAGTTTCAACTGTTTCTGAATAAGCAACCAACTGGCATGGCTTTAAAATCAACAATTAACAATTCTAACAGTGATGGACAACTGTAAATTACAGAATATTGCACTGATATGCTTTTTTAGGAACAATTTCAGCAAAGAAGCTGGGTTAGGCTCAAACTGATGGAAATGAATGCTGTAGTCATTTTCAAAGTGTAATTCAAAATATAAAGTCAATGTAAAAGTATGGAGACATACTATTGTACCAATAAAAAATATAACCGCAGGCTGATATAAATGAACTGAAAGACTGCTTACCACAATGTTCATGTGCATCAGATGTTTAAATAACAAAAACAAATGAAAATAAATTAAAAGATAAATAAAATAAAATCAACCATACAATAAAGCCTGATACTATTTGGTCTGATCAATACTCCTCTTAAGTTTAAATGATGTCCATTTCTAAGTAGTTGCTGGACAAGATGTTGTCAAACTCTGTGCGAAATTCTGGATAAGAACTGTATGTACATGGCACATCGAGTGTAGCTCCACAGGTATGAGCAACGGGCCTTCTGTTGAGCCCAGTTTCACCATTAAAGCTAACCATAATTTTTTCAACACATATAACTGAGGAACCTGTGCAGAAGCGCAGGATTTTCTCCGCTTTGGCTTGATCAGCATTTTTCACATAACGTTGGAGATGGTTTAAGGTTGCTTGTTCTCTTTGAGACAGCACCACCTTTGTTGTTTCAAGCAGTTGCATCACTCTTTTGCCTGTGGGCTTCTTTAACTCATACAGACTCAACACACTTTCCTTATCTGGTAGTTTCGACTTTACAAGTGACATGGGGGTGGAGAAGCAATCAACTATATACTTTGGCTCTTGGAGAATGGCTTTGTGAGCCATTATTTCTATGGCAGACTTCATGCTGTTCTTTGGAGGTAGGAAATGGGAACCCATCCGTGTGAAAAGGTCAAGCAGGTCCTCTTGATCACTTTCCTCCATTGTGCCCTGGAGAGCTTTCTCAACAGCAGATCTCTCTATGGGAGGTAGGTAGTTAAGAAATGATGACATCAAGATGTCTGTATCAACATGGTCGATTCCATGGATGCATGCTAAAATGAAAGCCATCGATAGCTTCACTGGCATGACACCATGGTCTTCAAATCCTTTCACCCAAATGCGTCCAACTGCTTGCCATTCAGCCTCAGAGAAATCTGGCCTAAGCCTTGGAACTCGTTCTGTCTCCCCTTCACACTGTTCCAGAAATTGCTCCCAGAAGGCTGTGTACACCTCCCTTGACACTCCAGCATCATCAACAGCTTTTTCATTTACAAAGTCCATCTTTAAAGTCATATTCATGATGCTGCTGTCAGTAAATACAGCCAAAAGATCATCAACAACCTTTATCCTGCAAATTGAAGCACGTCGTGTGGTCTGTGGATTTCCCAGGTTGCTGGCTGATGTTGAACTCTGGCTGCTTGAATCTGAGGGCACAGTGAAATTCAGCCCATTGTCCAGCTAGAAGAACAAAACACACAAAAAAACAGAGGGATGAATGAATAAAGCAGGTGCCAAAGTATCCTAGCTTTTTTTGGCATGTTTGTGCCAAAGTTAAAATAGTTTTCTCATTAAGAAAAAAAAAAACTCTTTTTTTTTTTCTTAATGAAAAAAGCATCTTTTTATGAAACATTGTTACAAACTGCAACACTCCTTAAACTGCTGCTTTCTGTTCAAAGTTTGTGATCTCCTACCCCTATACAAGTTAACCCTGTGAACATCAGAGTTGCTTGAAGTGGTGTGTCTTACCTGGGCAATTTGGACTGCCTCCTCATGTATGAACTGCTGATCATCTAGTGTAGATGCTGAAGACAATAGAAGCTGTACCACCTGGGAAGGTGCTCCACTCTCATCAGTACTCTGAAAAATACATGACAGCAGATACATTAACCCTAAACATCTCATCGCTGACTATTATTTATAAGTCTTTCTAAATGACTCTTTTACATCAGCAAAACTTATGGTAAAAATCAAGAACACTCCAGATAGCATGTAAGAAGTCCACTGAGGTTTTGAGAAATGAAAAAGGAAGCATCTTACATTTTACAGACTTATCAATATAAAATCAAAAGATAACAATGGGTATTTTTTTAATATGAACTGTTCATGACACACCACTATGAAAGTTCAAGAAAAATATTTTCATAGAGAAATTCTAAATAAAACATTACCTGTGTGACAAGCTCATCTTCCTCAACACGATTCAACTTTATAACCACCACGTCATCATCATCATCAGAATCCCATACAAGTGTATCTGCCTCGTCAAACAAGGGGTCCGGTAAACTCATCTCACTTGTGTTTTGTCGTTGGCCAACGTGACTGTCTCTAATGTCTGTTGGGGTTGACTGAAAGGGATGTGATGGACCTGGACTTTGCGCTGTCTCAGTCTCAGATATTGCCTTTATTTTTTTTGATCTTGGTTGCATCTGAAAACAGATCAAAGACAGAAGGTTTTAATGTTGGCAGTAACATCAGAACACATAATCCATATTTAATATTAAATGCTGTATAAGAAGACATATCAAAACACAAAGTCTATTAAAGGGATCGTTGACCTGGTGAATGGCGAGCTGGCTTATTGTAATAATCACTACAGTCATATAAGTAGGACTATTCCTGTTAATTATTAGTGCCCATTGTTTTTAGAGCCATGAAGCAGCTCAGTGAACACAATGGAGGTGAATGATGCTCCTTTCCTCAAAACTTATCAAATACATAATAAAAACTCCCAAAACTCTTAATGGACAAGTTGTGACCTGTACATTCACCATGCTATGAAATAATAAAGAACATTAAAAAACAGAGTTGTTTTCATGCCAAATACATAGCCGGAACTACAGACATGGTGCTGTGAGGAGTGATTTCAAACAGCGCATGTTAAGTTCTCCTCTAATTGTGTTCACTGAGCAAAATTTGCGTGTCTCATGGCTCCAAAAACAACAGGCACTAATAATTAAAGGGAATAGTCCCACACATATGATTATAGAGATTACAGGAATAGGTGAATTTGCCTAAATGATTAACTATCCCTTGAGAATAAAAGACAACTTGGCCATCATTTCTATGTTGTCTTAACATCTTATCTCAGTCTCTATAATGCATTGGCAGCAAACATGTACTGTGTACAGGTGATATATTGTTAGAAAGATGTGTACCACAGCCATCAGATGTTAATTCACATAAAGCCATGTTTGTGTTGCAACATAAACAAGCACGCATACATACCCCACAGGATTGCAGGTATATGTAGATAGAAAGTTGTAATAAAGTTATTGACTGAAGAGTAATCTTTGAGCAAATCAGTTACATTGTCCTTGTTAGTATCATTATTTTGTTTATTACAAATATTTTTTTATACCTGGGTGCTTCCTTCACTGTCAGATGAATGTGAACGATCCTGCAGATCTGTGATGAAATCATCTGACAAAGATCCATCTTCAAGCAGCTCATTTTCATCAGATGAGGAGTGATCTGTTGAAGCTCCCTCTTTTGTACAAATGTAAAATCTGAGTAGCTTCAGTTTAGTTTGTTCATACATTTGGCCAACAGTGTTATCTAAGGGAATCTTGTTCATTTTAAAATCACAGATGTCAAATGTGAAGTCTTCAGCTGGTCCTTTTGTGGACTGCCCATCAGGAAAAAATAGGTCCTTTCCTAATGTCATGATCTGAGCAACGGTTGTTGTTTTTGCCAGTGTAACCTGTCTTGTGCCTCCACCATTGTTGGTCCGTACTTGACTGTATCCATTACTGCCAAAATGAAGCCATCCAATTTCAACCTTCCTTGAGGTCTTCTCTCCTGCTGTATTTCTTTGTCTGGCCATGGTATCTAAGGGTTCATCTGGGGTACCACTCAGTGATCCTTTTGTCTTTGATTTCATTTTGCGTGCCCCTATTTTATTTTTCAATCTCTGTAAAAGAGTTTCTTTATTGGTGCTATGGCACTGTGTTTGTTCACAGAAAGATAGGACAGCTACTCGGTCTCCATATGATGTTATGTATTTTGTCATTTGCTCATCAGTCATGACGCGCAACACTGCCTTGTCAACCTGCAAACAAGAGAGAGAGAGATAATAGTGTCACTGCAGTGTTTCAGTGGTAACCTACCACTGGACATAGCTGGTCTTAGAGCAAGCAGGTAAAAGTTTGTACACAGAGATGCCAAGTGACATGCCATTTATTTATTCAAATGTATTAACTTATTGACTGTAGTGTTTTAAAGTCCCCTGAATGATATGGTCTTGGCTGGTAATCTGATGCGTGTACACTTTCATTCATTAAATAATTCCATTATTCATAGGTCTGCAGTTAATGCGCCTCTTATTTTGGCAGATGAGAATTCCATGATTCAACATCAAATCAAAAACAAAAACAAAAAACCTCAAATTATCCTGTGGCTTACGTTTCCCATTTCATGGTCAAAAAACATTTAGCTTTCAGATTATCTCAACCTGAACAAAGCCAAAGGCTGACCTCTACACCTGTACTGGCTGACCTAAATAACCTAAACTCCATTCACATAAGCATCTTATGGACAGATATAGAATGATCTATCATTTAACATACACAACTCACTTATTTTAAACTAAAACATTTAAACGACATTGATCCTTGTGATTAATAATTAAAAATAGATTTCATTTGATACAGATGCTTCAAATTAGTTTGAAATGGCTTCTAGTCATGTATGCTTTAGAAAGGTATTAATTCTAATATCTAAAAGTAAAAGTAAAAAAAAGTAAAAGTAAAAGACAGTGCTTTGTCAGAGATCTTTATCCAGTTATTTTTTGAGTAGTTTTAATCTACTGCATAATAAATTAATCTACAAATGAAGATTGCATTGTGTTATCAGGACTCTGACCACTGGCAAGAGTTGCTTTGGTAAGTAACATTTTAATGCAAAGGTCGCTAGGACAAGCCCTGCTTTTTAAGCCACATAATCTATTAATTTTCTGACGTAACACTATGATAAATCACTGGCAAGGAACGTTAACCAGCTGGTCACGACTACACAGTTACTGATATGAGAATTTGTCAGACCGTCTACAGTGTGCGCGGCCAGCTATGGCGTCTAACGTTACCATGGCAACCAGTTTTGTTCTCTGTTCAAGTTTCATCATATGTCATCGCTGTTATTGATATTAAGCTATCAAGTGTAACTTCCCTATATTAAAACGAAAAAATGACTGATTTCTACAAACGTTACTAAGATTAGCTTACGAAAGCATAGCATCAACGCTAACTTTGTTAGCCACGAATGCTTCGTGTTGCTAAATCTACGTCAAGTTATTTAATGAATACTCACCTTGTCTCTCTCCATTCGTGTAATGTCCTCTTTTGGGACCCCTCTGCAAACTAAGAACCGCTCCAAATCGTCCTCCATGGTTGTAGGTTGAAGTGACACACGAACTATGTTCCCATAGCAGTGCACGGATGAGT